>JAIOJX010000006.1:22993086-23250586 GCA_022376925.1 Tragulus kanchil | reverse complement strand
ATTTCTCCCAGTGTTTAGTGCTAATAACCTGTAGGGCCTCTTTTTTTCCTTTGTACCTCTCAGTCCTAGTGTCACCGCAGTAATTACACTGTGTGAAATCTGTACTGCAATCACAGCTGCCAACTTCCAGCTTCACAGGCTGGGTCAGGCTGAGTATGGCAGGAAAAAAAGCAGCTAATAGCTGAGGAGAGGGAAAGCTTTTTAAAAATTCCTGCCATGTTATAATGAATTCTAATAAAATTTCATCATTTCTAAACTGTGTACAAGCATAACAAATTCCTAGAAACAGCAAGGGTTGGAGAGGGGCTGTGCTCTCTACTCATAAACAAACTTTTACAGAAATAAAGATGCAGCCAGAGCTGGAAAGAAAGGTAGATTTCAGCATTGTTGACCCTTTGTTAATTCCAGAGGGTAAGGAAATAAATCCAGGACTGGCATTCTTCTGAACACTGCTGAATTCTGTAATAAAAACATTTTTAATGATGTTTCTGAATAGTATGTTTTACCTTTCAACAAATACCCTCCCTTAAACAATCCTTTTGTCATTCTGAGATATGAGTAACCCTGGATATTCAATGTACCTGCTGACAGAGAGGCTCTCACATCTTCTTGAACATTGCTCACTTGGGGAGTTTGGAACTCAGGTTCAGAAACAACCACAGTAACAACAGCAACAACCTTCTAGTAAAATCAGGAGTAATCTTTTAAGACCTGTTAGTTTTTTAAGGCAAAGAGGTGAAATTTTCAATTATAATTCAGTTATTACCCTTATATGGTAAACACACCTGTAATTCCCCATAGAACTGTTCTGTCATACCAATTGATAAAGTATGTCACAGTTTACATAGTATAAAATTTATATGAAAACACTACGATAAAACATTATTGATGGTCACAAATCAATTAGTATCATAACTTGGGAAGCCCCGAGGTACATACGAATTCTCAGTCTCATCTGTAATGGACATTGTAGTAAAAACAAATATTAAAAAAGTGTAAACATTAATAATGTGTCTTGATTACATTTTTCTCAGCCTAGCCAAAAAGATATTACAGAATCTATATTTAAAATATGTCATTAGCCTTAGGAACTTTATTCATGAAACATGCATGTTTACTTATTCATTATATTGAAAGTTGAGTCTTCCATAATAGTTAAAAGTGCTTATAGTCATTGATTAAGAAGCATAAAAGTTATGAAAACTGAAAATTTTAAGAAACTAAAGGGAAGTAAAATTAATCACTAAGGCATTGCTGCATTAAGGTCATCAGAAATCAATGAATTAATGGAGATCGAATTCCATTAGTATGATGACCGTCAACTCAAGAATTGTTTGGGGTTCTTGCCAAGGCACGTGTATCATACTACATGATAGGAATACAGACTTTTCAGAGAAGATCGTATCATGGCTATGTGGCTAATCCATTAATCTTTCTGGTAAAAGGAGCATCATGACTACTTTGTATTTTAGAACCTAAACAAACTTTACAGAAATAAAGATGCAGCCAGAGCTGGAAAGAAAGGTAGATTTCAGCATTGTTGACCCTTTGTTAATTCCAGAGGGTAAGGAAATAAATCCAGGACTGGCATTCTTCTGAACACTGCTGAATTCTGTAATAAAAACATTTTTAATGATGTTTCTGAATAGTATGTTTTACCTTTCAACAAATACCCTCCCTTAAACAATCCTTTTGTCATTCTGAGATATGAGTAACCCTGGATATTCAATGTACCTGCTGACAGAGAGGCTCTCACATCTTCTTGAACATTGCTCACTTGGGGAGTTTGGAACTCAGGTTCAGAAACAACCACAGTAACAACAGCAACAACCTTCTAGTAAAATCAGGAGTAATCTTTTAAGACCTGTTAGTTTTTTAAGGCAAAGAGGTGAAATTTTCAATTATAATTCAGTTATTACCCTTATATGGTAAACACACCTGTAATTCCCCATAGAACTGTTCTGTCATACCAATTGATAAAGTATGTCACAGTTTACATAGTATAAAATTTATATGAAAACACTACGATAAAACATTATTGATGGTCACAAATCAATTAGTATCATAACTTGGGAAGCCCCGAGGTACATACAATTCTCAGTCTCATCTGTAATGGACATTGTAGTAAAAACAAATATTAAAAAAGTGTAAACATTAATAATGTGTCTTGATTACATTTTTCTCAGCCTAGCCAAAAAGATATTACAGAATCTATATTTAAAATATGTCATTAGCCTTAGGAACTTTATTCATGAAACATGCATGTTTACTTATTCATTATATTGAAAGTTGAGTCTTCCATAATAGTTAAAAGTGCTTATAGTCATTGATTAAGAAGCATAAAAGTTATGAAAACTGAAAATTTTAAGAAACTAAAGGGAAGTAAAATTAATCACTAAGGCATTGCTGCATTAAGGTCATCAGAAATCAATGAATTAATGGAGATCGAATTCCATTAGTATGATGACCGTCAACTCAAGAATTGTTTGGGGTTCTTGCCAAGGCACGTGTATCATACTACATGATAGGAATACAGACTTTTCAGAGAAGATCGTATCATGGCTATGTGGCTAATCCATTAATCTTTCTGGTAAAAGGAGCATCATGACTACTTTGTATTTTAGAACCAAGATAAATATCCCCGCCCCCCACAAGTCATCCATCAATCTGCTTGGTACTTCTTGTCAAAGGAGAAGAGGAAATTCCTTCCTGACCTTGCAAATGATCATTTTCTTTGTTGAAGCATGAGATTTGATTGCCCTCACAATCTGGGCTCACACTTACTGCCTGCATTGTGAATAACAGTTCCTTTCTCAATCATAGCGTTTGACTCTATGACCTTCCACAGAAATGAATTCCAGACACACACAGTGCATTGGAAAATGGAGATGGGAGTTCTCTGATACTAGATGTTCAAAGTATTGAGCTTGGAGTGTCCTGCTCTGAATTCTCTATAAATGCAAATCCAACTGGTCACAGAGGAGGTATGAAAATAGTTTTGGGAAGCTTTTGCCCTGTGAAATTGAACTTAAAGATCCCAGAGTAGATTCCTGTGTAGCTTTTTGTTCCTACCTGGATTAGAGGAGATGGAGACTATTTTGCCAGTAAACCTGGCTGGAGAAAAGCAAGCCATGTTGGTAAAGTGCTCAGACTTGTTTCCCGGATAGATGATATTAGTATAACTAGAGTAAAAGTTATCCTTTTTTTTTTTTTAATCAGTGCTTTGATAATAAAAATATTTGTATGGTGCTTTGTAGTTTGTGATTTTTTTTTCTGGGTTGAAATTGTCTTCTTTGATTTTCTTAATAGTACTCAAGGTAGGGAAGTATTATTGTCATTGGTACAAATCCCCAGTAATTATGAAAATAATGTTAGGAGGAAATACATAAAATATTCAGGAAAGCAACAACTTTATGAGTATTCTTGGATACAATGGAAGGGCATATTTGCATATAAACAGAGTGCTCATCACCAATCAAAGTTACCAACACTTCTATGTATGAAAACTGAAAATTTTAAGAAACTAAAGGGAAGTAAAATTAATCACTAAGGCATTGCTGCATTAAGGTCATCAGAAATCAATGAATTAATGGAGATCGAATTCCATTAGTATGATGACCGTCAACTCAAGAATTGTTTGGGGTTCTTGCCAAGGCACGTGTATCATACTACATGATAGGAATACAGACTTTTCAGAGAAGATCGTATCATGGCTATGTGGCTAATCCATTAATCTTTCTGGTAAAAGGAGCATCATGACTACTTTGTATTTTAGAACCAAGATAAATATCCCCGCCCCCCACAAGTCATCCATCAATCTGCTTGGTACTTCTTGTCAAAGGAGAAGAGGAAATTCCTTCCTGACCTTGCAAATGATCATTTTCTTTGTTGAAGCATGAGATTTGATTGCCCTCACAATCTGGGCTCACACTTACTGCCTGCATTGTGAATAACAGTTCCTTTCTCAATCATAGCGTTTGACTCTATGACCTTCCACAGAAATGAATTCCAGACACACACAGTGCATTGGAAAATGGAGATGGGAGTTCTCTGATACTAGATGTTCAAAGTATTGAGCTTGGAGTGTCCTGCTCTGAATTCTCTATAAATGCAAATCCAACTGGTCACAGAGGAGGTATGAAAATAGTTTTGGGAAGCTTTTGCCCTGTGAAATTGAACTTAAAGATCCCAGAGTAGATTCCTGTGTAGCTTTTTGTTCCTACCTGGATTAGAGGAGATGGAGACTATTTTGCCAGTAAACCTGGCTGGAGAAAAGCAAGCCATGTTGGTAAAGTGCTCAGACTTGTTTCCCGGATAGATGATATTAGTATAACTAGAGTAAAAGTTATCCTTTTTTTTTTTTTAATCAGTGCTTTGATAATAAAAATATTTGTATGGTGCTTTGTAGTTTGTGATTTTTTTTTCTGGGTTGAAATTGTCTTCTTTGATTTTCTTAATAGTACTCAAGGTAGGGAAGTATTATTGTCATTGGTACAAATCCCCAGTAATTATGAAAATAATGTTAGGAGGAAATACATAAAATATTCAGGAAAGCAACAACTTTATGAGTATTCTTGGATACAATGGAAGGGCATATTTGCATATAAACAGAGTGCTCATCACCAATCAAAGTTACCAACACTTCTATGTATCCAAGGGAGTTTTACCACAATTTAAACAAACCAACATTGTTCAATATTTGTCCTTATGTGTGTGGCTTGGGGGCTTAGTGGGTAAAGAATCTGCCTGAAATGCTGGAGATGTGGGTTTCATCCCTGAGTTGGGAAGATCCCCTGGAGGAGGGCATGGCAACCCACTCCAGTATCCTTACCTGGAGAATCCCAGGGACAGAGGAGCCTGGCATTGTCTATAGGGTCACATAGTCAGACACGACTGAAGCAACTGGGCGCGCACACACTCAGGGCTTATTTTACTTGGCAAAGTATATTCAAGATTTCTCCGTATCATGGTATACATGTTAGAATTTCCTTTCTTTATGGCCAAGTAATATTCTACTATAAAAGGAGTAATACCACCTTTAGTTTATCACTCTTCTGTCAATGGACATTTAGGTTGCTTCTGCCTTTTAGCTATTGTGTTTATGGACACTTTTAATTGAAGAATTTTATTATTTAAAATAATATTTAATAATCTCAATAGGTGAACTTATAAGGTGATTTAAAATGTGGATATGATTGCTTCCATAATTGTTTTTATTATCATCCATTATCATCCCTTTGACACACTCATAAAGTATTTTACTGGCAAATATATATTGCCTTAACTTGAAAGTCCTACAATTTATTGAGTACATATGAGTACTATGCCTTAGATATTGAAAAGACATGGACAGAGGACATAAATATGGAAATGCATGCATGCTAAGTTGCTTCAGTCGTGTCCAACTCTTGTGACACTATGGACTATAGTCTGCCGGTCTCCTCTGTCCATGGGATTCTCCAGGCAAAGATATTGGAATTCCGAGGGAGGAGATTTGTTTATCCACGGAGATTTCAAGGGGTTGTCTTCAAATCCCCAGTAATTATGAAAATTTTCTTAATAGTACTCAAGGTAGGGAAGTATTATTGTCATTGGTACAAATCCCCAGTAATTATGAAAATAATGTTAGGAGGAAATACATAAAATATTCAGGAAAGCAACAACTTTATGAGTATTCTTGGATACAATGGAAGGGCATATTTGCATATAAACAGAGTGCTCATCACCAATCAAAGTTACCAACACTTCTATGTATCCAAGGGAGTTTTACCACAATTTAAACAAACCAACATTGTTCAATATTTGTCCTTATGTGTGTGGCTTGGGGGCTTAGTGGGTAAAGAATCTGCCTGAAATGCTGGAGATGTGGGTTTCATCCCTGAGTTGGGAAGATCCCCTGGAGGAGGGCATGGCAACCCACTCCAGTATCCTTACCTGGAGAATCCCAGGGACAGAGGAGCCTGGCATTGTCTATAGGGTCACATAGTCAGACACGACTGAAGCAACTGGGCGCGCACACACTCAGGGCTTATTTTACTTGGCAAAGTATATTCAAGATTTCTCCGTATCATGGTATACATGTTAGAATTTCCTTTCTTTATGGCCAAGTAATATTCTACTATAAAAGGAGTAATACCACCTTTAGTTTATCACTCTTCTGTCAATGGACATTTAGGTTGCTTCTGCCTTTTAGCTATTGTGTTTATGGACACTTTTAATTGAAGAATTTTATTATTTAAAATAATATTTAATAATCTCAATAGGTGAACTTATAAGGTGATTTAAAATGTGGATATGATTGCTTCCATAATTGTTTTTATTATCATCCATTATCATCCCTTTGACACACTCATAAAGTATTTTACTGGCAAATATATATTGCCTTAACTTGAAAGTCCTACAATTTATTGAGTACATATGAGTACTATGCCTTAGATATTGAAAAGACATGGACAGAGGACATAAATATGGAAATGCATGCATGCTAAGTTGCTTCAGTCGTGTCCAACTCTTGTGACACTATGGACTATAGTCTGCCGGTCTCCTCTGTCCATGGGATTCTCCAGGCAAAGATATTGGAATTCCGAGGGAGGAGATTTGTTTATCCACGGAGATTTCAAAGTTTGTGTGTCTAGAGATTTAAGTCATGTTTTAGGACATATAGTTTAAACATGTTCATACTTTTTTCTTCCTTTCTATAGCACTTGGATTTTCTCACATCTTTGTTAAAGATAAATGAGAAATACAAATAAAACACTAAACACAGCATGTGGTGCATAGTAAGACCTCAGAAAATTCTCTTTTCTCTAATGGTGCATGATGTTGATAAATCAGAATATTGAACATATAAATAAGTAAAGTATGTATGTATTCATAAAACTGAGAGATAAATATTTTGGAGAACAGAAGGGAATCCATTGTAGAGTAAGAAGATTAATCATTCCAGCACCCAAGTTCAAACCACTCTTGGCAACAAAAGTCAATTTTATTTAATTTTTTAATGAGCATGATTTGAAGTATAGGACAGTGAAATCTTAGAATCCAGATCAAGGTCTGAAAACCAAAACTAAATTTTGTAGTATCCTGAGTTTATACATTAGTTACAAGTTTATATAATGAATATCTGTGTGCCAGAATGTTTTTGGTTGGAATGACAACTGGAAGATGTGGCTCCTGTCCCTTCAGAGCACAAGGCTTAACAGCTTGAGGGGGAAAAAGCCAGTAGTGGGATCATTAGACTTTTTTTAACAGGGATGGATACTAAGGCTCTAGAGATTATGGAGCTGATAATAAAATGCAGCCTCAGGGTTTCCCGTTACAGCCTTACCTCATCTTGTAAAGGAGGTCACCCAATACATATATATATTTCTAATAGAGTACCCTTTTTTTTGCCTCTAAGTCATCATTTATTTTTGATCCATCTTTATCCTTTGGCATGTGTGGGCCTCCCATCACAGTGGCCTCTTTAGTTGCAGAGTGCTGGCTCTGGGTGCATGCGCTCCAGAGTGCTGGCTTGTAATTGTGCACACAAGTGCAGGCGTTCCTCGGCATGTGGGATCTTCCTGGGCCAGGGATCAAACCAGTGTCCCTTGCACTGCAAGGTGAACTCTTTACCCACTGGACCACCAGGGAAACCCATCCAATACATATTTTTAAAAGGTCAGATTTGAGTGATGAAGAAGATGGATCCACAAGATAGAGTTATTATCCTCTATAATTATATATATATATATGTGTTACCAAACTTTAGGGATTTCTGGGATTCCATTTAAGAATTCTATGAATTCCATCCCCAGGTCTTCAGCTCTATTCAGTTTAACCAGTATTGGTTAACTATATAGTATGTGCTGGGCACTAAGGAAATAGAACTGAATGTGGGGTCAGAGTCTATATTAGAGGAGTTCAGAGTCTGGTGGAAGAGATCAGTGTGCAAGAGAGAGCAGTTCACTGCATGAGGGTTGTGATGCCCCCACACAGTGACTGTATAAGCATCAAAGATGGGCTTCATGCCTAGGACTGAAACCAACCAGAGTAGTCTTCCTGATCAAGTTAAACCAGAACAGAGTCAGAATGTGTGAATGAGTGCATGTTTGCATGTGTGTGTGTTTGTGTGTGTAAAGGAAGTGATGGTAGTACAGCCTAGAGTTGTGGCCATCTGTTTTTATCCTTGTATCTTTCTTGCATATGTGCTTAGTCACTCAGTCCTGCCTGACTCTTTGTGACCGAATAGACTGTAGCTTGCCAAGCTCCTCTGTCCATGGAATTTTCCAGGCAAGAATACTGGAATAGGTTGCCATTTCCTCCTCCAGGGGATCTTCCCAACCTAGGAATTGAACCCATGTCTTCCGTGTCTCTTGCATTGTCAGGCAGATTCTTTACCATTGAGCCACATGGGGAACCCAGAGTGGAAAGACAGTGAATAGTCATACAAATGTAAGAGTGAGTAAGCTAGAGTTATGAATAGACTGTTCTGGCAATGCAAAAGAAATGACAGATTGGCTCAGGAAAGGCCACACAAAGAGAGGTTAGAGAAGACTTTATTAAGCAGAGAAGAGAATTTACAGTCCTAGAATTCACTTGTTGTCTCAGCATAATTATTTCATTTTCAAGCATATCCTGGTTTGCACAGTAGATTTACATGGTCTCTCCATATAAAGCAGCAATATAGTGGAGACTTCTTGCCTTCCAGCAAAATTATTCTTTTTGAAATGTGGTGGCAAAATCTCCTATCCTGACTTGCAGCTAGAGGTGACCTTGTGACTAAGTTCTCTCCAGTAGAATGGGAGCAAAAGTGACATGTTCCCAGCAACAGAAGAACTGAGGGATAATGAAAATAAAAAGCTAATGAGCTTCTTTCCCTATTACAAACTTCTCATGTGACAAAACTAATTTGCACTATGATAAAAAGAGAGCTTGAAAATCAAGCAAGGAATTTTACATCGTAAAGAACTGAATGTGGGGTCAGAGTCTATATTAGAGGAGTTCAGAGTCTGGTGGAAGAGATCAGTGTGCAAGAGAGAGCAGTTCACTGCATGAGGGTTGTGATGCCCCCACACAGTGACTGTATAAGCATCAAAGATGGGCTTCATGCCTAGGACTGAAACCAACCAGAGTAGTCTTCCTGATCAAGTTAAACCAGAACAGAGTCAGAATGTGTGAATGAGTGCATGTTTGCATGTGTGTGTGTTTGTGTGTGTAAAGGAAGTGATGGTAGTACAGCCTAGAGTTGTGGCCATCTGTTTTTATCCTTGTATCTTTCTTGCATATGTGCTTAGTCACTCAGTCCTGCCTGACTCTTTGTGACCGAATAGACTGTAGCTTGCCAAGCTCCTCTGTCCATGGAATTTTCCAGGCAAGAATACTGGAATAGGTTGCCATTTCCTCCTCCAGGGGATCTTCCCAACCTAGGAATTGAACCCATGTCTTCCGTGTCTCTTGCATTGTCAGGCAGATTCTTTACCATTGAGCCACATGGGGAACCCAGAGTGGAAAGACAGTGAATAGTCATACAAATGTAAGAGTGAGTAAGCTAGAGTTATGAATAGACTGTTCTGGCAATGCAAAAGAAATGACAGATTGGCTCAGGAAAGGCCACACAAAGAGAGGTTAGAGAAGACTTTATTAAGCAGAGAAGAGAATTTACAGTCCTAGAATTCACTTGTTGTCTCAGCATAATTATTTCATTTTCAAGCATATCCTGGTTTGCACAGTAGATTTACATGGTCTCTCCATATAAAGCAGCAATATAGTGGAGACTTCTTGCCTTCCAGCAAAATTATTCTTTTTGAAATGTGGTGGCAAAATCTCCTATCCTGACTTGCAGCTAGAGGTGACCTTGTGACTAAGTTCTCTCCAGTAGAATGGGAGCAAAAGTGACATGTTCCCAGCAACAGAAGAACTGAGGGATAATGAAAATAAAAAGCTAATGAGCTTCTTTCCCTATTACAAACTTCTCATGTGACAAAACTAATTTGCACTATGATAAAAAGAGAGCTTGAAATCAAGCATAACACTGAAATTTTGAACAAGGATGAAGTTTTAATTACTTGTAAGTACTAGGTAGTGATAGATCTGTTTAAGATGTTTTATAAAGGATATTTGAAGGCACTGCCATGCAATAAGAAGCAAGTTGCCAAATAAGAAGCAAGTTGCCAAATATGTTGGTAATATGACTTATGTAAATGTAAGATCCATGTATTTTACATGTAGATTTCTATATATACATATACACATATGTATATACATATATAGGAAAAGATCCAAACTGTTTAATGTAAAACTGTTAGTAGTGCTTTTGAGTACTCATTCATTGTACTAATCAATTGTATTAGAATGCATTAGTAGAAATTTTCAGAATGGAAAAGCAGCACTGGTTGGTAATTTTGATACTCCTAGAGAAGAAGTGAATGTTAGGTAAGGAATTATACATTGTTACTTCAATACATTTGATAATACCTGCTGCCAGTCAGTGGATCTTAATCTAGTTTTTCTTTTTTGTACAAATCTGAAATAAAATTCTCCTAAGTCTCCAAATGTAATTTATTTTCTTACTAATGTCATTAAATGTCAATTGATATGAACAGAATTCTGATTTTAACTTTGTGATTTCATAAACAAATGCTCTAATACGAAGGAAAAATTTGCTACTTTGTCTGTTGCTATCTAGCTATTTCCACCATTTTAAAATCTTATTTCCTGACGTATCCAAGACGTAATTAAAAACCATGGGCAGAAGAGTCAGACAATGCTTGGATTTGAATCTCAGGTCTTTAGTTTTTTGGCTCTGTGTTCATAAGCAAGTTGCTTCACCTCTTGAAGCATCAATTACAGGACTTGCTGAAGTTCTTTTGAAGATTAAATGCCATAGTGCATCCCCAGTACCCAGAAGTGTGGCAGACTAGACAAGGAGAGTCCGCTCTTATCTCTACCCAGTCTTTGCTCTCATCTCAGTTCACTTTTAAAAAGCAGTAAATATAACTTGATGCAGTTATTAAATAAGAATTCATAAACCTTCCACTGCCCTGTGTTAATTTACACTAAGCAGCCTCTCAAAAAAAAAATTAGCAGGCAGTTGGTAATTTGAAAACAAAGGTATTAACAGTATTTTATCATTTTTGTCCCTTTTTGTAAATTTCTTGCTTTCTTCTGAATTGCATTTTATCTTGTAAAGATTGAAATAAAATGAGAGAAAAGATAATTATGTGGGAAAAAATGTGGACAGAGGACAGATTTTAAAAATTAGTAGTAACCCATATATATTGGTGGTAACAGGAAAAGAAGCAATATTTAAAAAAGCCTGGGATGTGTGGCAGTAAACAACAAAACTCTGTAAAAAAATAAAATGAAATTAAAAAAAAAAAAAAAAGACTGTTCTCCCCACCTAAAAAAAAAAGAAAAAGGAAAAAAAAAAGAGAAAAGAGCCTGTTTTTTAGTTATGATTCATACATGTTAATGTATCAATATTGTAGAAAACTTAGAGACAAGCTGATGTAGGTAAGAGAAAAAGAGAACCACATGACCCACAGTCTCACCATTCTGAGTAGCTATGCTCAATATTTTAATGCATAGTCTTCTCATATACTGATATATTTAAAGTCTTAATTACTTTTTAAATTTTATTTACTTTTTGACAGGGTTTTGTTTTTTACTGCCACACATTGACCTGAATCTGCCATAGGTATATGTTCCCCTCCTTCCCGAACTTTTCAACCATCTCCTTTCCCCTCCCACCCCTCCAGGTCACCACATGGCCCCTGTTTGAGACCCCCAGTCCCACAGCATATTCCCCTCCCTCACCCCAATGTCCATGAGACTTTTCTCCATGTCTGCTTCTCCACTGCTGCTTTTGTCAGCACCATCTTTCTAGATAAAATCTTATTTACTTTTTGAGATCAAATTTATTTCAGTTTTCTATGTTATTACCATTTCCCATTATTCAGTATTCCATAACATTTCTTTTTTGAGAGTTTCTTTTTTTTTTTTTTTTGCCTCTAAGTCATCATTTGTTTTCGTCCATCTTTATTCTTTGGCTTATGTGGGCCTCTCACTGCCGTGGCCTCTCTCACTGCAGAGAACCGGTTCTGGGTGCATGTGCTCCAGAGTGCTGGCTTGCGATTGGGCATACCCGTCCAGCCACTCGGCGGCATGTGGGATCTTCCTGTGCCAGGGGTCAAACTGCTGCCCCTTGCACTACAAGGTGGACTCTTTACCCACTGGACAACCAGGGAAGCCCCCAAAACATTTTTAAAGGGATGATGATATTCTAGTCAAAAGCTTTATTTGACTAATTTTCTTATTTTTGAATGTTTTTGTATGAATTTCTTCAACTACCGCCAGACTTTTTTGTCATCATTTTATTCAAATTTCTGGCACATATCTATGATGATTTCTTATTGAAAAATTCCTAGAAGGAATGTTTAGATAAAAAGTTATGTACATTTTAAAGGTTTGATATACATTGCTAAATTTTCCTCTAATAAGCTGTAGCACTTCTGCTTTTACTAGCCGTACTTGAAAGCACCAGTTTCCTTGTATTCAGTATTCCTTAAATTCACTAATCCTTATCAGTAGAAAAAATTTTTGATTGGTCAGTCAGTAAATTAAACACATTATCTCATTATTTTAGTGTGAATTATTTTATTAATAGTAATACTTAGCTTTTTGTGCATATTTTCTTTGCCCATTGTATTTCTTTAATGAACTATGCATTTGTTTTCTTTGTTCCTATTTTCCTTAGTCTTTATCTTTTTTTGTAATTATTATTATTATTTTTTTGGTCTACTTAAAGTGTCCTTTAAAAGGAGAAGGGGGTGGCAGAAGATGAGATGGTTAGATAGCAGCAGCAACTTAATGGACATGAATTTGGGCAAATTCTAGGAGACAGTGGACAGGGAACCCAGGCATAGGGTCCATGGGGTCACAAGACATCAGATGTGACTTAGTGACTGAGCAATAACAAAGTATCCTTTATATATGAAAGTTATGAATCTATTGTCATGTTGCAAATATTTTCTCAGTGTATGTTGCTTTTCAGTTTTATTAAAGTTCCTTTTGAGATACTGAAGTTCAAGACTTTCATTTAGTTTAATCTGCCCATGTAAAACTTAGACTTTTTCAAACTCTACAAATCCAACTATATTATCTTCTAGTGTTTTTATATTTAAATCTTTAAGTCACTAAAAAGTGTTAAAAGTAAAAAAAGCTAGATATAACATAATTTTCTAAAGTGTTAGTTGTTCATTCTAATACTACCTACAGTCTACCCTCTCTTAGTTGAATTGAAATTTGAACCACACCCCTTTATCTGAACTTTCTGGGAATAGATTTATAATTCATTATGTTTTAGATTTTAGAAAAGTAATGTAGTACCTAGACCATGTATTATATAGCAACTGCAGTGGGGTCTGAAACAGTTCCAAGTAATATAGTACTTCAATATTTTCATAATAAAACATTCACACTAAGTGAGATAAGTAAAGTCTGTGAATTAGTCCTTGCTAGGTTTTGCTGCCTGGTGAGTTCTCAAAAAAGAATTGTAGTTTTCAATAATTTTTGAATTTTGGACTTGTGGCTAAGAGATATTAGACTTGTATCATATTTAAAATATAATAAAGCCCTAAATATATATGTTGTATCTATTTTGGCCTGATAATTAGTTCCATTCTCTGTCTTTAATGAACTATGCATTTGTTTTCTTTGTTCCTATTTTCCTTAGTCTTTATCTTTTTTTGTAATTATTATTATTATTTTTTTGGTCTACTTAAAGTGTCCTTTAAAAGGAGAAGGGGGTGGCAGAAGATGAGATGGTTAGATAGCAGCAGCAACTTAATGGACATGAATTTGGGCAAATTCTAGGAGACAGTGGACAGGGAACCCAGGCATAGGGTCCATGGGGTCACAAGACATCAGATGTGACTTAGTGACTGAGCAATAACAAAGTATCCTTTATATATGAAAGTTATGAATCTATTGTCATGTTGCAAATATTTTCTCAGTGTATGTTGCTTTTCAGTTTTATTAAAGTTCCTTTTGAGATACTGAAGTTCAAGACTTTCATTTAGTTTAATCTGCCCATGTAAAACTTAGACTTTTTCAAACTCTACAAATCCAACTATATTATCTTCTAGTGTTTTTATATTTAAATCTTTAAGTCACTAAAAAGTGTTAAAAGTAAAAAAAGCTAGATATAACATAATTTTCTAAAGTGTTAGTTGTTCATTCTAATACTACCTACAGTCTACCCTCTCTTAGTTGAATTGAAATTTGAACCACACCCCTTTATCTGAACTTTCTGGGAATAGATTTATAATTCATTATGTTTTAGATTTTAGAAAAGTAATGTAGTACCTAGACCATGTATTATATAGCAACTGCAGTGGGGTCTGAAACAGTTCCAAGTAATATAGTACTTCAATATTTTCATAATAAAACATTCACACTAAGTGAGATAAGTAAAGTCTGTGAATTAGTCCTTGCTAGGTTTTGCTGCCTGGTGAGTTCTCAAAAAAGAATTGTAGTTTTCAATAATTTTTGAATTTTGGACTTGTGGCTAAGAGATATTAGACTTGTATCATATTTAAAATATAATAAAGCCCTAAATATATATGTTGTATCTATTTTGGCCTGATAATTAGTTCCATTCTCTGTCTTATGCTATACAATGTGATATATTGCTTCAGTGATTTTTGTTTTAGTATTAGTTGTATTATGTCTTCTGTTTTCCAGAAATTTCTTGGTCATACGTTTTAGATGTACCATAGAATTTTCTCCTCAAGGCTAAAACAAATTATGTGGGGGAATTATAGACTAATCTGGGAGAAGCACAGCAGACAGAGTTCCGCTGTGTTGACAGTAGACAGAGCTGTGCTCCCTGTGTCTGGGGACTGAGTCACTTTTGTACTTACTCATGAACAAATGCTTAGTGGCCCATCCTCAACTTTTGATACCAACTTGAACATTGCTGGTCTGGGCACATTTCTGAAAGTATATCTGGCTGGACACCCTGAGGTGCTCTCATAGTCATTCATGCTATGTACAGTATTAGCATCTTAGAACCTTCTAGTAGCCATACTACAAAGAAACCCATTTAGCTTGATTTAACCTAGTGTTCAAGAAACTCATTTGATCACAAAATCCCTGTATCACAATACCCAGCACATAGTTTAGGAACAGTTGTTCCATGAAAAGTAGAAGTATTTAGGATGTGAGACTTTTCATCCATCACTAGCCTACCATAGGTGTTTATTGAACATCTAGTGTCTTCCTATTATGGTTTTGTTTATTAGAGGATATAAAAAACTCGCAAGACATGGTGCCTTAACTCAGAAACAAGCACAATGGACATGAACATGAGCAAACTCGGGAGATAGTGGAGGACAGAAGCCTGGCATGCTGCAGTTCATAGGGTCACATGACTAGGCAACTGAACACCACCAAGGCACATCACGTTCAGCCTAACCCATGCTCAGTCACTGTTCCATACAATAGAGGCCCATCTGGCTTACCTTGTTCCTGTCTGAGCCCCAGAATCCTGACTATGGCTCTCAAGGAGTTCTCTGATTCAGATAGTTACTTTAGTGGGTGAGAGAAATGTGGTTCATTACTTTGTGAAAAATGAAAAGTGTTCTAATGTGGGAAATGGTGGAGGACTAGTCTAATTAAAATGGTACAGTAGGCAGACATAATGCAGAAGCAGCCTGCCGCACATGCTCCTCAGCTGAACTCTGTCTTATGCTATACAATGTGATATATTGCTTCAGTGATTTTTGTTTTAGTATTAGTTGTATTATGTCTTCTGTTTTCCAGAAATTTCTTGGTCATACGTTTTAGATGTACCATAGAATTTTCTCCTCAAGGCTAAAACAAATTATGTGGGGGAATTATAGACTAATCTGGGAGAAGCACAGCAGACAGAGTTCCGCTGTGTTGACAGTAGACAGAGCTGTGCTCCCTGTGTCTGGGGACTGAGTCACTTTTGTACTTACTCATGAACAAATGCTTAGTGGCCCATCCTCAACTTTTGATACCAACTTGAACATTGCTGGTCTGGGCACATTTCTGAAAGTATATCTGGCTGGACACCCTGAGGTGCTCTCATAGTCATTCATGCTATGTACAGTATTAGCATCTTAGAACCTTCTAGTAGCCATACTACAAAGAAACCCATTTAGCTTGATTTAACCTAGTGTTCAAGAAACTCATTTGATCACAAAATCCCTGTATCACAATACCCAGCACATAGTTTAGGAACAGTTGTTCCATGAAAAGTAGAAGTATTTAGGATGTGAGACTTTTCATCCATCACTAGCCTACCATAGGTGTTTATTGAACATCTAGTGTCTTCCTATTATGGTTTTGTTTATTAGAGGATATAAAAAACTCGCAAGACATGGTGCCTTAACTCAGAAACAAGCACAATGGACATGAACATGAGCAAACTCGGGAGATAGTGGAGGACAGAAGCCTGGCATGCTGCAGTTCATAGGGTCACATGACTAGGCAACTGAACACCACCAAGGCACATCACGTTCAGCCTAACCCATGCTCAGTCACTGTTCCATACAATAGAGGCCCATCTGGCTTACCTTGTTCCTGTCTGAGCCCCAGAATCCTGACTATGGCTCTCAAGGAGTTCTCTGATTCAGATAGTTACTTTAGTGGGTGAGAGAAAATGTGGTTCATTACTTTGTGAAAAAATGAAAAGTGTTCTAATGTGGGAAATGGTGGAGGACTAGTCTAATTAAAATGGTACAGTAGGCAGACATAATGCAGAAGCAGCCTGCCGCACATGCTCCTCAGCTGAACTCTGTTCCTTAGCTCAGTCTACAGACAGACTGTCTCACATGTATGCACACACTTAGTGTGCAAAATAACTTAACGACTGAGTATTTTCTGACCCAGATTTCACTTTCTTCTGGAGCTCTTGCCCACTGGATCTGAGGGAAAAATAATTGAAGGTCCAATTCAGTTCAAAGCATAGTCTGAGCTGATCATTTAAATAGTTATTTTAGATCATTATTTCTCTAAAATAGACTCTACTGTATCCTGTTGGTTTCCTTCAGATAGAGCATAGAAGGAGAGATGGTGTGACTTTCATATCCTTAAGGCCCTGCGGGCAGGGGTCCTGACCTCGTGCTGGCCCATTGGAATTTCTAGTTAACATGGCAACTGCCTGCCAGTGCTTGTTACCCTGGTGGCTGGATGACCTTCTGCCTGCAGTGTGTGAACTTACAGTCTGTTCTTTTGGGTTCAGGCACTTTCTCTTGTGGTGCTTCATGGATGATTCCGTCTAAACTTGACCTCCTGTGATACTAGAGACAACTCTCTAAGGTCTGACTGAGATACCCATTTGGCCCTGGCTCGAGTTGGGGGGTTATTCTCACTCCAGGCACATCTCCTCACCATGCTGATAACCTGTGGTAGACTTCACTGAGACACTTCCATGTCACATAGACAGAAACCGAAGGTGCTAACCCCATGCCCAGGAAAGCTAACCCCATGCCACGTCCTAAAAGAGGAGAACTTAGGACCTGATTATCCTGGCTACTTTACTTTCCTGCTTCTCTCTCTGAGACTTTGTCCCCCAGTTTTTCCTCCGGGACAGAAAGAGGTAGATTTTTATTTTGCTGTTACATTATATTTTTCTTATTCCTGATTCCAACAAAGGCTTAACAGCAGTCAGTCATTACTCCTAGCTTACAAGAGAGAATTTATAGGATGAGTCATCTAAATTTGACTCAATTACCCTATAATGGTAATTTAAACGTTTTTTTCCCTTAGCTTTTAAAAGGCAATGTTATATGCAAGTGTTCGTGAAAATGAAAAGTGTTCTAATGTGGGAAATGGTGGAGGACTAGTCTAATTAAAATGGTACAGTAGGCAGACATAATGCAGAAGCAGCCTGCCGCACATGCTCCTCAGCTGAACTCTGTTCCTTAGCTCAGTCTACAGACAGACTGTCTCACATGTATGCACACACTTAGTGTGCAAAATAACTTAACGACTGAGTATTTTCTGACCCAGATTTCACTTTCTTCTGGAGCTCTTGCCCACTGGATCTGAGGGAAAAATAATTGAAGGTCCAATTCAGTTCAAAGCATAGTCTGAGCTGATCATTTAAATAGTTATTTTAGATCATTATTTCTCTAAAATAGACTCTACTGTATCCTGTTGGTTTCCTTCAGATAGAGCATAGAAGGAGAGATGGTGTGACTTTCATATCCTTAAGGCCCTGCGGGCAGGGGTCCTGACCTCGTGCTGGCCCATTGGAATTTCTAGTTAACATGGCAACTGCCTGCCAGTGCTTGTTACCCTGGTGGCTGGATGACCTTCTGCCTGCAGTGTGTGAACTTACAGTCTGTTCTTTTGGGTTCAGGCACTTTCTCTTGTGGTGCTTCATGGATGATTCCGTCTAAACTTGACCTCCTGTGATACTAGAGACAACTCTCTAAGGTCTGACTGAGATACCCATTTGGCCCTGGCTCGAGTTGGGGGGTTATTCTCACTCCAGGCACATCTCCTCACCATGCTGATAACCTGTGGTAGACTTCACTGAGACACTTCCATGTCACATAGACAGAAACCGAAGGTGCTAACCCCATGCCCAGGAAAGCTAACCCCATGCCACGTCCTAAAAGAGGAGAACTTAGGACCTGATTATCCTGGCTACTTTACTTTCCTGCTTCTCTCTCTGAGACTTTGTCCCCCAGTTTTTCCTCCGGGACAGAAAGAGGTAGATTTTTATTTTGCTGTTACATTATATTTTTCTTATTCCTGATTCCAACAAAGGCTTAACAGCAGTCAGTCATTACTCCTAGCTTACAAGAGAGAATTTATAGGATGAGTCATCTAAATTTGACTCAATTACCCTATAATGGTAATTAGGGGTAGAGCGCAAAGAATTTTCTTAAGAGGAAGATTGTCGTTTCAAGGCAACAATTTTTTAAAAAGGCAACAGTGTTATATGCAAGACTATTGTTTTGTTGCACGTTTCTGTTGTATGCGACAGAAGCAATATCATTGTGACAAATCCTAGGGATGCCTGGAAGGCTATCAGCAGTCATGTATGTAGGAGGGCCAAAAGAGATAATTTTTAAATCATTACTCTTGTTACTGTACCTGTTGTATCAACTGAAGTGTACATTTTAAGATTTTTGAGTGGGATACTTTTACTTACTAGGAATAGAGACTCATTCAGAACTTCTGAAGTAACGGGGGCCTATATGACATATCTGTTAGAGTTCAGGGCTTCCCTGGTGGCTCAGATAGTTAAGAATTCACCTGCAACTCAGGATATGGGGATTTGATCCCTGGGTAGGGAAAATCCTCTGGAGAAGGTAATGACAACCCACTCCAGTATTCTCGCCTGGAGAATTCCATGGACAGAGGAGCCTGCAGAGTTACAGTCTATAAGGTCACAAAGTTTATTGGTTGCAATCAATGGTGTATATCTCAGTCTAGCTTAGCCAAAACCAGAGTTTACTGGAATGGCAGGCAGAAGCATGTGGGATTCAAGGAAAGGGGCTGTAGAAAGAATGGGAACAACTCCAGACATCTGGATTTAAGAGACCACCTCTTGAGGGTGCTGTTACTGGGACAGATTCTCTGCAACAGTTTTCATTTCTGCATGCTTTCCCTCATGATTTTGTATCTCTGAAGAGAGAGGCTGATTGGTCTGTGGGAGTCAGGGGCCTACCCCTTAACAGTCCCTCCAGAACTGCATGTGATAGTGCAAGAAATGGAGAATCAGTCTGAGAGGACAAGCTGAGCTGAATTAAGGGACTTGGCTCTCCTAGTTGTGACAGAATGTCTAGGCAGAAAGTTTATACTCTGGCTCCTAAGTCAGGACTAACTCAGCACCACTTTCCCCACAGAATGTGGAAGGGCTAAAATTTGTTTATGATTACTTATAAAAAAAGTAGGAAAGGTAGGAGATTTTAAAAGAGGTTCATTTTTTTAATTGAGTGTTAAATATATTGAAGGTAAGCACAAAGAGTTCTCTTTTATATCCATTTAGACATGCTGTAAATATTTTAAAATTCTTCCTATTTTAAAATTGTTGTCAAGAATTTGCTGGTTTTTAAGTATTATGATTTCTTTTATAAATTATCTTTTAAATTGATCTCAAGAAGCTACAAATTCTGGTAAAAGTAACTTTTTTTGTTGTTGTTGTTCAAAGAATTGGCAAGGATGGGAGAGAAATCCCTGGCTTTAGGGAAGGCCTGGGCTGTATGAACCATCTCTATTGCCCAATGTTTCAGAACTAATTTGTGACAGAGCCAGAGTTCACAGCCAGTTTTGAATCAGATGCTCTGCTTCTTCTCCAAGTCTGAAAGTGGCACTCTTGAATTGTTTTTTAGAAGGGATTTAAGTGGGATAACCAGGTTAGAAGTGGGGGCTAGGTCAGGAATTTCTTAAGGGATCTCTTAAGATTGGAGCTGAGTTAAGTACATATAGCTTGAGAGGATGGTGCTGAACCAAGGCAAAGCTAAGCACTAAATCCTCAATTAGGCCCTCTCTAGCACCTACCTTATAATTACATTCAGAAATAGATTAGGTGTGGATTACACTAACCATCTAGTGCTTGTTATTCCTTGCAGTCAGACCACTGCCAAGGCCGACTCCCTTGGATCAGCTCCGCTCTTTCTCTCTGCTTGTGCTTTAAGGCCCAGCTGTCTCTCCTCTCCCTTCCAAAGTCATTTCAAACCAATCACCACTTGTATTTATAGCACATTGTGTCATGTGACTAATTACCAGTTAGTAATTAATTAATATGAATTAATAATATTGCCCTATATTATCTCTTCTTTTCCTAGCTAGACACTACCTATTGTTTGCAACTTTCTGTCTCCAACCACTCATCCCTCAATAATATTTTTGTCTGTTGTGCTTACAGATGTATTGTTGATACCTCCGTCTGACAATTATACCTTCTGCCATATATTGTCTCTATTTTTTAAAATTCTTTGTCTCCTCAACCACGTTGTACTTTGCAATTAACTTATTTGTCCCTAGAAAAATGTCTAGTACTGCTATTGCATGTGAGAGCTTGTTATATTATTTAATGCTTTCATTTTCTAAATCGGTGAGGTGATTTGGAATCAACTGGACTTCGTTCTAGGTTCCAACTCTCTCCTTACCTACAATTCCAACTTTATTTAATTGAGAGCTAAACTTTGGTTTATAGATTTCAGGAATCAACCCTCCCTGCCCCATCCTGAGGACCATGTATCAACAGACCAGGTGTATGTTTCATTTGCCTGATTATAAAACTTGAATCCTAGTTTGATGTTTCTTCACAGTCTCTAGCTTGATTTTGAAAAAACAGTACATTTTGAATAATCATTAAGATCAAATAAATGAGCATAGTGATATTTATATCTTATGAATTTTAAATTTAATTCAACTCTAAAGATATTTAAGTCAAAAACAGTTCAAATTTCTTTAACATTACAAGGGTTGAGCACACAAAATCATTTCTTAAAAAATTCACACACACATGCACACACGGACTTCAAAAACCCCATTTAGGTGTTCCATGAGTTACCTTTAATATTTATAGCAGGAACAGATAGCATTTATTTGACATGCTGACCTGTTTACCAATTTGATTTTGTACTTTTGAACTTTTCAGATCATTGCATATATTTTGCTTTCATCTTTGTTGACAGGTAGCAAGCCAACAATATCAGCCTGGTTCAATTTACACTGAGGCAGGCTCAGTATCGTTTAATTCCTTTACCAGTTTTTGTGTGTATGGCCATGCTTTATCTATTCCATTAATGCATTTCTAGACAAACTTTTGGGAATTCAGAGCTTTTCCTCATCTGTGACTAGTAGCTCATTTCAAACCAATCACCACTTGTATTTATAGCACATTGTGTCATGTGACTAATTACCAGTTAGTAATTAATTAATATGAATTAATAATATTGCCCTATATTATCTCTTCTTTTCCTAGCTAGACACTACCTATTGTTTGCAACTTTCTGTCTCCAACCACTCATCCCTCAATAATATTTTTGTCTGTTGTGCTTACAGATGTATTGTTGATACCTCCGTCTGACAATTATACCTTCTGCCATATATTGTCTCTATTTTTTAAAATTCTTTGTCTCCTCAACCACGTTGTACTTTGCAATTAACTTATTTGTCCCTAGAAAAATGTCTAGTACTGCTATTGCATGTGAGAGCTTGTTATATTATTTAATGCTTTCATTTTCTAAATCGGTGAGGTGATTTGGAATCAACTGGACTTCGTTCTAGGTTCCAACTCTCCCTTACCTACAATTCCAACTTTATTTAATTGAGAGCTAAACTTTGGTTTATAGATTTCAGGAATCAACCCTCCCTGCCCCATCCTGAGGACCATGTATCAACAGACCAGGTGTATGTTTCATTTGCCTGATTATAAAACTTGAATCCTAGTTTGATGTTTCTTCACAGTCTCTAGCTTGATTTTGAAAAAACAGTACATTTTGAATAATCATTAAGATCAAATAAATGAGCATAGTGATATTTATATCTTATGAATTTTAAATTTAATTCAACTCTAAAGATATTTAAGTCAAAAACAGTTCAAATTTCTTTAACATTACAAGGGTTGAGCACACAAAATCATTTCTTAAAAAATTCACACACACATGCACACACGGACTTCAAAAACCCCATTTAGGTGTTCCATGAGTTACCTTTAATATTTATAGCAGGAACAGATAGCATTTATTTGACATGCTGACCTGTTTACCAATTTGATTTTGTACTTTTGAACTTTTCAGATCATTGCATATATTTTGCTTTCATCTTTGTTGACAGGTAGCAAGCCAACAATATCAGCCTGGTTCAATTTACACTGAGGCAGGCTCAGTATCGTTTAATTCCTTTACCAGTTTTTGTGTGTATGGCCATGCTTTATCTATTCCATTAATGCATTTCTAGACAAACATTATATAGGTTGACGGAATTCAGAGCTTTTCCTGGACATACATGATGCCAACTAGTAGCTTCCCCCACACTCCCAGCAGCCACCTCCTGTTCCCATACATAAATGGCAGCCAGCAATGGCTGGAGACAAAGGGGCTCTCGCCCCGTCTCTGAATCCAGTGACATTCATTCTGAGAGAAGCAAGGGCAGCTTTTTGAAAGCCGACTTCTTCAGCTCAACAATAACACACAATGAGTTATTGACTTGTTTATATACGGAGCTCTTTTCAGTAACTAACTCTGACTCCCACAGTCTGGACAAATGATTGATTTCGTGGTTAGAAAAAGAGAACGCTCTGGCGCTAAGCTCTGTAGTGCAAACCACTTCTTCCCCATTTGTTCCCTAACTGAATAGGACCTTATTAAAATGCACTTTCCAAAAAAATACCTGCAGCTGGTCTTTATCACCATGTTTTGTATATATAAATAAGTAATTTGTCCCAGTCTTTTGTATATTAACAGACCATTGGGAAACTTGTCAATATATATGAAGGCTGATTGTCCTGTTGTTTATGCTCAACTGTATTACCTATTGATCTGCATGTATATACTATGGACCAAATAATTTATTAATACATCAATATTTAAAAAATAGATTTTTGACAGAAAGATAAATTCAGTTTTCTTCTTGAGTTACATTGCTTTATTAGGAACATTATATACAACACATATCAAATGCTTCACACTTAAATCATTAGCTCTCTATAGAATACAGATAAAATTTCATGCAGAACTACAGTTCAAACACTAATAGTTTGGTTTGATTAATAGGCTCTTCCCTCTTTGGCTAGTACCTATCTGGAATGTCAATACAGATTACAGAGAACATATCAGTTTGTTTCATTACTGTGCCTTTTCTAAGGACATTGCTAAATGGACTATAGAGTTTACTTTAGAGTTGTTTTCTCCTATAAAATAGACTTTGTCTTATCATGTTAAATTTTTACACAGTCCATATGGTTTTCATAAATATGCCGTAAAATATTTTGCATGTGTATATGCATGCTGAGTCGTGTCTGACTCTACATGACCCTATGGACTGTAGCCCCCTAAGGGTTCTCTGTCCTTGGAATTTTCCAGGCAAGAATACTGGAGTGGATTGCCATTTCCTCCTCCAGGGAATCTTTCCAACCCTGGGACTCAACCCAGGTATCTTGTGTTTCCTGCACTGGCAGGTGGGGTCTTTACCACTGAGCCACCTGGGTTGATGGGGAGTTGAAAGAAAAGACATGGCTTACAGTAAGGGTATCCATGGGGAAAAAAGAAAGGAAACATGAAAGAAAAGCCATATAATGTTAATGATACACAGAAAATGAGATTACTTCCATTCTGTCTATTTCTCTAGCAGGAGGTCTTGAGCCAGTTTTCCTTTCTTAGGATGTTCATAGCAGAGCCTTTCTGAGCCAACAAATGTTTGAAGAATTCCTCAAGATTAAGAGTACTTTATACTATAGTCCCAATGTACCATATATTTTCTATAAAACTGCATTACTAATCTATGATCCTTTAAGGCTTTAGAGCAAGTATAATGTCTGCTACCTTAGCATTAATAGTTTTATGTAAAATATAGTATAAAAAGTAACAACCACTGGAAATAATTTCTTTGGGATCTGTTGTTTCAGGTGTACTTTTATGGATTTTTTACTTAATTCCTAGACAGATTGAGGATAATTTAATCTTGTTTCTCTAACCAGACAATAATCTTTAATCATTTTGTTCACTTCTCTTTCAAGCCCATTATGTTCCTTGTTTCTTCCATATCTACTACTGTCTTTGATTAGTCTCTTGATGGTTCTTTTCTGGTTACCATTAACACTAAATGAGCCAACTTTAACCTAGTTTTAGAAAGCTAGTGTCTGTTACCTACACAGTTTTAAAATCTTCTCAGTAAACTTTGATGAAAATAGTAAATTAAACTTAATAGAAAAGTTTAACTTGATATATTTTGATATGTACATCAAATATTTGGTAGTATTTTCGCACATTTCAGAAAGGCATGATGTACTTAGAAAAAGATGACTTGATTTTCCACTCTCCTGTTTGGCAGAGCTTTGACTTTTCATACTTGCATACAAATTGTAATCATCTTTCTGGTTTTTTTTAAATTGAAGGGTATATTGAAAAATGATCACCACAATGTCTGGTTAACCTTCCTTACTACACATAGGTACAGACTTCTTACTACACATAGGTACAGACATTTTTCCTATGATGAGAACTTTTAAGATCTTTTCTCTTAGGAAGTTTCATATATGCAATACACTGTCATTAATTATAGTGACTTTGCTGTACCTTGCATCCTCAAGACTTTATAACTTACAGTTTGTACCTTTTGACTTCCTTCATCCATTTTGCCCACCTTCAACCCTCCCATCTCTGACAACCACCAATGTTCTCTGCACCTATGATTTTTTTAAGATTCCATATGTAAATGAGATCATTTATTTGCTATTGATCTTTCTCAATCTGATTTAGTTCACTTAGGGTAATACCCTCACCTTTACCTTAGCAATTAAAAAAAAGTCCCAATGTACCATATATTTTCTATAAAACTGCATTACTAATCTATGATCCTTTAAGGCTTTAGAGCAAGTATAATGTCTGCTACCTTAGCATTAATAGTTTTATGTAAAATATAGTATAAAAAGTAACAACCACTGGAAATAATTTCTTTGGGATCTGTTGTTTCAGGTGTACTTTTATGGATTTTTTACTTAATTCCTAGACAGATTGAGGATAATTTAATCTTGTTTCTCTAACCAGACAATAATCTTTAATCATTTTGTTCACTTCTCTTTCAAGCCCATTATGTTCCTTGTTTCTTCCATATCTACTACTGTCTTTGATTAGTCTCTTGATGGTTCTTTTCTGGTTACCATTAACACTAAATGAGCCAACTTTAACCTAGTTTTAGAAAGCTAGTGTCTGTTACCTACACAGTTTTAAAATCTTCTCAGTAAACTTTGATGAAAATAGTAAATTAAACTTAATAGAAAAGTTTAACTTGATATATTTTGATATGTACATCAAATATTTGGTAGTATTTTCGCACATTTCAGAAAGGCATGATGTACTTAGAAAAAGATGACTTGATTTTCCACTCTCCTGTTTGGCAGAGCTTTGACTTTTCATACTTGCATACAAATTGTAATCATCTTTCTGGTTTTTTTTAAATTGAAGGGTATATTGAAAAATGATCACCACAATGTCTGGTTAACCTTCCTTACTACACATAGGTACAGACTTCTTACTACACATAGGTACAGACATTTTTCCTATGATGAGAACTTTTAAGATCTTTTCTCTTAGGAAGTTTCATATATGCAATACACTGTCATTAATTATAGTGACTTTGCTGTACCTTGCATCCTCAAGACTTTATAACTTACAGTTTGTACCTTTTGACTTCCTTCATCCATTTTGCCCACCTTCAACCCCCCTCCCATCTCTGACAACCACCAATGTTCTCTGCACCTATGATTTTTTTAAGATTCCATATGTAAATGAGATCATTTATTTGCTATTGATCTTTCTCAATCTGATTTAGTTCACTTAGGGTAATACCCTCACCTTTCATCCTTCCTGTTGGTTTTTGATTTTTAGTTTGAAGTTTCTACCTCTTTATACATGAAAATTAACCTCAGAAATTTCAAGCCCATTGACAAAAAAATTTATTTCATGTATTTTAGATAAGAACAGCGAATCAAAAGCATCTGTTTTGTTTTTTTTTTTAAACATTTATTTATTTATTTTTTGGGGGGGTGGGGTGGGGAGGGGGGGGGATGGGCGGGCCACTTCTATTGGTCTTTCAGTTATCTATTTTCATCCATCTTTGTTCTTGGGCTCTTGTGGGCCTCCCATTGCAGTGGCCTCTGTTGTCTCAGAGCACCGGCTCGGTAATTGTACACATCAGTCCAGCCGCTCCGCGGCACATGGGATCTTCCCAGGCCAGGGATCGAACTGGCGCCCCTTGCACTGCAAGGCGGTGTCCTTACCCACTGGACCACCAGGGAAGCCCAAAAACCATCTAGTTTTGTCTTAATGAAGAAACCAAGTGCTCTCCTCCAAAGTGACAGAAGAATCTTACTATTGTTATTGTGTCTGGAATTTGAGGAGGAGATGCTGTTAGAAAATGCTTTCTCTTACTTTGACTTTTTACTTTAAACAGTTTTCTCAATTATTGTATTAAGATATCTCTCTTAGAATGTCTGGTCTCTTTTCAGACAAGGCCCCTTGGATATATCCTTATATTTTGTTGACAGTTGATTTCTCTGTATGACAGTAGATTCTCTGTGATGCTTTTCAGTAATGTTCTTAAGTTTTTCCCTCACCTTATGTAGCTAAGATAGTGCTATAAATTGAATGTAAGAATGAGGTGATTTTTCCAACTGTAGTGGTTTTAGAGGTGAAGAATTCCTACTTTTTAAAGAGTTACTTGAAAGCAATTCTAAATGTCATGTCCCTGGGAGACCTCATTAGAACTGTACTTACTGCCGTGACACCAGAGTTTCATAGCTCTGTTTTTGTTTTGTTTTGCTTCCTTTCAGAAAAGGTCTGTTCTGAATTTTTTTTGCATTTGGAAATTAATTTTGTAAAGAAAGAGTGATCTTGGTGACAGTTTACACATATGCTTTCCATATGTGGAAGCTGAGTTTGATATTTGACTTTTTATAATATTACATTTTCTGTATACTTCAGCACAGGAAAAAAATCTTCCTTTGAGAGACTGATTCTGAGAACAGTCTCACATGATGATATTTTCACGTGTTTATTGAGATATCATTAAGATATGATCCCTGTGTACGTTTACAGTGAATAGCATGATGACTTGACCTTCATACATTTTGAAATGATTACTACAGTAACTTTAAACATCCATCATTTCATATGGTTTAAACATTTGCTTTCCTTGTGAACTCTTAGGATCTACTGTCTTAACTAACTTTCAAATAGACAATATAGCATTGTAACTGTAGTTATTATGTATATCACATGATGATATTGTTTTCAGTGGTTCTCAATCTAAGAAAGAGAATGGCAAACAATCTACTGTCCAAATTTAGCCTGCCACTTGTTTGTTTTTTTAAGTTTTATTGGGACACAGTCACACTCATTTATTTATATATTGTATATTTCACACTACAAGGGCAGAGTTCAGTAATTGGAAAACAGATTTGTCTGTTCCCCTTTCCCAGAGCCTAAATATTTTTTACAGAAATATTTGTCAGCTCCTTCTGTAGGGAGATCCTGAGACTAACCTAAAGATTCCTTAGGTATTTCCGCTCTACCAAAACAGAATCTCTGATACACTGAACTCTGTCAGATTTCAGTGGATGAAAAGTTCACTTTGGTAATTTGATTCTATTATTATAGCATAGACCCCACCCGCTTTTATCCCAAGTAGAAGAGCTGGTCTTCAGGCAGGGTATAGATTAAAGATTCATGTTAGCTCAAATTGCCAGGCGTTCTATTGTGAAGGCCTGTTTAAAACAATAGCACTAAGTAAATAAAACAAAAAACATGATCATTATTCATTCTTAATTTTCAATAAGGGGATATATATGACACTTAAGTCCATTGCTTAAGAATTGTTAGATGTTCCAGTTCAGAAGGTTCTGTATAAGGCTGTTATTTTCTTTCTTCCTATTAACACCAATCTATTGAGTGAATATTATTCTGTGAGTTTAGCTTTTTCCTTTTTTGGAAAATAGCATTTTGTTTTGATGGGGATTGTTTCTAAAGAATGGGTCACATTCACATTTTTGTAGCGTGGGTTTACAGCAGTACTGTAGAAGACCTTTATCTGCCTCTGTTCATGGAGCAGGTTGGAAGTAACTGTTCAGGTATGTAAGATACAACATTCTCTTTGCCATGAAACATTGTAAATCATTCTGAACTGTTCTAGAGTGAACTGACATTTGGTTTCAGTTTTTATCTTTGAGTTCTTACCCTGACATAACAGCAGTCAATTTATCCTTGTATTATGGTTTAAACATTTTGAAATGATTACTACAGTAACTTTAAACATCCATCATTTCATATGGTTTAAACATTTGCTTTCCTTGTGAACTCTTAGGATCTACTGTCTTAACTAACTTTCAAATAGACAATATAGCATTGTAACTGTAGTTATTATGTATATCACATGATGATATTGTTTTCAGTGGTTCTCAATCTAAGAAAGAGAATGGCAAACAATCTACTGTCCAAATTTAGCCTGCCACTTGTTTGTTTTTTTAAGTTTTATTGGGACACAGTCACACTCATTTATTTATATATTGTATATTTCACACTACAAGGGCAGAGTTCAGTAATTGGAAAACAGATTTGTCTGTTCCCCTTTCCCAGAGCCTAAATATTTTTTACAGAAATATTTGTCAGCTCCTTCTGTAGGGAGATCCTGAGACTAACCTAAAGATTCCTTAGGTATTTCCGCTCTACCAAAACAGAATCTCTGATACACTGAACTCTGTCAGATTTCAGTGGATGAAAAGTTCACTTTGGTAATTTGATTCTATTATTATAGCATAGACCCCACCCGCTTTTATCCCAAGTAGAAGAGCTGGTCTTCAGGCAGGGTATAGATTAAAGATTCATGTTAGCTCAAATTGCCAGGCGTTCTATTGTGAAGGCCTGTTTAAAACAATAGCACTAAGTAAATAAAACAAAAAACATGATCATTATTCATTCTTAATTTTCAATAAGGGGATATATATGACACTTAAGTCCATTGCTTAAGAATTGTTAGATGTTCCAGTTCAGAAGGTTCTGTATAAGGCTGTTATTTTCTTTCTTCCTATTAACACCAATCTATTGAGTGAATATTATTCTGTGAGTTTAGCTTTTTCCTTTTTTGGAAAATAGCATTTTGTTTTGATGGGGATTGTTTCTAAAGAATGGGTCACATTCACATTTTTGTAGCGTGGGTTTACAGCAGTACTGTAGAAGACCTTTATCTGCCTCTGTTCATGGAGCAGGTTGGAAGTAACTGTTCAGGTATGTAAGATACAACATTCTCTTTGCCATGAAACATTGTAAATCATTCTGAACTGTTCTAGAGTGAACTGACATTTGGTTTCAGTTTTTATCTTTGAGTTCTTACCCTGACATAACAGCAGTCAATTTATTCTCTACTGATAATGAATGCTTTTAACAGGAAATATAGGCCTAAATTTAAAAATGTTGCTGTATTAATTTTGACAAAATGCTTTAAAAATATTCATCAGTGTCAAATATATGCTATTAGGGACCCCCTCCCAAATTATATTTTAGTGAACTTAAAAACAGTGAAAGTGGGAGTGAAAAAATCAGTGTTAAATGTTTAAAATACAAAAACATTTTGACTTATTTAATCTAAATGGAATTAATTTTCACATACATATAAACAAATTAGCTTGAAATCACCTTCCATGATAATACTAATCTAGTTGTTTGAATAAATGTTGCTATTAGGTGTCTGTATGTGCCTATTTTCATGTCATTGACTTATTTTTTTTCTAGTTGAACCTAGCTGTGGGTGAACAGAAAAGGAAAATTACTGAAAAAGTCATTCTTTCAATGACAGTGAAAGAACACCGTCAAGCACAAGCAGAAGTAAGGAACTTACTCTTCAAACTATATTGTAAAACTGCAATAAGTACTAATTGTAAAATTAAGACAGATTTTATTTGGGTTTGGTAGTGAACCAACTATAGTTATCTGATAACAACAATGAAAAAAAAACTGGTCAAAACTGGAAATCATTTTATTGATATAGGAAGTTTGAAAAATAATTATATGCTTAAAAATAAATCATATTAAAAATTTCTGAAACTACTTATAAATATTTTCTCATAAGCTTCCTAAATTAGGAAATTATTACATGCAACTGGAATCTAGGAATTATGGAATGTGCTAGCATAGGGAAAACATTACAATTTTATTGAACTTTGAATACATAATAAAATCTTATTTTTATTTTTTGACTTTCTAGGTATAGAATTGTCTTTCTGAATTTGAGAAATGCTAGCAATGTTACCTCTTATCAAGGAAAAGCTGTAGTTTATAAATGTCAAGCCTAACGGAGTTAATCATAAGATTCTGTAGGCAATATTGTAATGAAGAATTATTAAAGCAAGGCTTCTTCTCTCCAAAGCTCATGCTGTGAAGTTGACGGCCTATTCCATAAATGAAATAATAATACAAAATTGGTGTTAGACAAAAGGGGAAAATGATTTTCATGTAGTTTCCTGGAATGAATAAAATGGATTTAATCTTTGTAAGGAAAGATCATGAATTTGCTAATTTCTATGTACTACTGTCAGTAAATAAAATCTATAAGCAACTTAAAGAATAAGATAGTGTGAATATTTAAAAATTAAACCTTCATGTGATTTTCTTTCAACATTTTGGCCAAGAAATATATCTAGGGTTTTAGCATTTTCTTATCATTGTAATTGCATTTCCTTTGCTAACTGTGTGTTTTACAATAGATGAACAAGTACAATGCATCAAATTTTGCTGAGGGAATTCAATACTTTAAGTTCGAGATTTATTAATATTTGAGATATATACATGTGCATTATTCAAAATTACATTGTGAACTTTAATTGGTAATCTCAGTGTAAAATATTTCAGAAGGAAAAAAAACAATTTTATGGATTTATAGTTCTGACTCATTTCACTTAATATTAACAAGTTAAAAACCAGGTTGTTAGTCATCATTAAAGAGATGTTGTCCTCTACATCGTTTTTATCACAGAAGAAGAGTTTTATTAAATTTTCACAGTAAGCTTAAAATGAATCTATCATATATGTTGATATGGTCAATTTTAGGAAATGCAAGGAAAAATCTCTAATTGAATTAGTATAATTAAAATTATATCTATAATAATAAGTTATTGGAGAATAAATGGAAAACAATATAAAAGAATGAACAGATTATTTTCTGCATTTTAGATATTATAGTTATTTTGCTCTTTGATATTTTAGGTAAAACAACAATTTCAATGGAACTTAAACGTAGAGGTAGCCCAAGAAAATGATCATTATGCTAAAAATATCATCTTTAATGCCACCTTGTTAGCAAAGCTGGAAATGAGAAAATTTATTTTTTTCTGTAAAATTCAACATTATTGATGCTTTATTGACACTCCTTTATTGTCATCTTTGTGTGTATTTGGTACTTATATACATTCACTATTCCTCATATTAATGCTGATTTGGCATTATTATTATTAATGCTTATTTGACATGCCTTTATTATCACCTGAATGTTCATTTGGTACTTATATACATGACTATTCCTCCTGCAATGGCACTTATTCAGTCATATATTTGCTTAATCAGTTATGGCTCCAAATGCCTTTTGTTTGCTTCAAAAGTCAAACAAATTTGATGTGATTATTGTGTTATAACTTCTGAATGCCTTCCATACACTATGAGACTACTTTTTATGTCATTAATTTCCTAGTGAATGTATTAGTATTGATGCATCAGTGACATTGTTTTGTCCTTAATTCATATACAGAGAAATCATGATGGTGAAGAGAAATTTAAAAAGGTGAGGGTGAGGAGACTGCTCCAAAGTTTCTTTTTGCCCACTGTTTTTCAGAATTTTATAAAAGTACTATAATTCTAGATGTATTTCAAAACTTCAGGTAAACATGCTAAAATCCGAATTTTAGATTTGGATTTGTGCTGCCCATAGTTTTGCCTCAAAATCTTATTTTATTTCATGTAATTTTCCACATGAAAACTGGGAATAATAATAATGTATGCTTCATAAAACTACTTTGAGGTGATGATATATGTTGAACCAAATCTAGCTTTTTAGAAATGGTCTGTCAAAAATCTACATGTAATTTTTTTTTTTTAATTTTTGGCCTCTTTTACTGGCTTATTTATTTATTTATTTCATCCATGTTTATTCTTTGGCCTGAGTGGGCCTCCTGTTGCAGTGGCCTCTCTCACTGCAGAGCACCGACTCTGGGCACATGTGCCCCAGAGCACTGGCTCCTAATTGGACACACCAGTCCAGCTGCCCCACAGCATGTGAGATATTCTGTAAAATTCAACATTTTTTGTTTTGATATTATAGTTATTTTGCTCTTTGATATTTTAGGTAAAACAACAATTTCAATGGAACTTAAACGTAGAGGTAGCCCAAGAAAATGATCATTATGCTAAAAATATCATCTTTAATGCCACCTTGTTAGCAAAGCTGGAAATGAGAAAATTTATTTTTTTCTGTAAAATTCAACATTATTGATGCTTTATTGACACTCCTTTATTGTCATCTTTGTGTGTATTTGGTACTTATATACATTCACTATTCCTCATATTAATGCTGATTTGGCATTATTATTATTAATGCTTATTTGACATGCCTTTATTATCACCTGAATGTTCATTTGGTACTTATATACATGACTATTCCTCCTGCAATGGCACTTATTCAGTCATATATTTGCTTAATCAGTTATGGCTCCAAATGCCTTTTGTTTGCTTCAAAAGTCAAACAAATTTGATGTGATTATTGTGTTATAACTTCTGAATGCCTTCCATACACTATGAGACTACTTTTTATGTCATTAATTTCCTAGTGAATGTATTAGTATTGATGCATCAGTGACATTGTTTTGTCCTTAATTCATATACAGAGAAATCATGATGGTGAAGAGAAATTTAAAAAGGTGAGGGTGAGGAGACTGCTCCAAAGTTTTTTTTTGCCCACTGTTTTTCAGAATTTTATAAAAGTACTATAATTCTAGATGTATTTCAAAACTTCAGGTAAACATGCTAAAATCCGAATTTTAGATTTGGATTTGTGCTGCCCATAGTTTTGCCTCAAAATCTTATTTTATTTCATGTAATTTTCCACATGAAAACTGGGAATAATAATAATGTATGCTTCATAAAACTACTTTGAGGTGATGATATATGTTGAACCAAATCTAGCTTTTTAGAAATGGTCTGTCAAAAATCTACATGTAATTTTTTTTTTTTAATTTTTGGCCTCTTTTACTGGCTTATTTATTTATTTATTTCATCCATGTTTATTCTTTGGCCTGAGTGGGCCTCCTGTTGCAGTGGCCTCTCTCACTGCAGAGCACCGACTCTGGGCACATGTGCCCCAGAGCACTGGCTCCTAATTGGACACACCAGTCCAGCTGCCCCACAGCATGTGAGATCTTCCCAGGCCAAGGATTGAACTGGTGCTCCTTGCACAGCAAGGAATACTCTTTACCCATTGAACCACCAAGGAAGCCCTACATGTTATTTTTTATTGTCAGTTTTAATATGTGTTTTTCCAGGTTCTCTGAAAGGGCACTTTTAAAATGTCTGTATTTTAATTGAGAGCAGGAGGAGAAGGGGCTGACAGAGGATGAGATGGTTGGATGACATCTCCAACTCAATGGACATGAGTTTAAGCAAACTCTGTATGATGGTGAAAGACAAGGAAGCCCAGCGTGCTGCAGTCCATGGGCTCACAAAGAATTAGACGTATCTTAAAGACTGAATAGCAACGACATAGATTTTAATAGAAGAAATGCCTGTGAGAGAAATGGGGAGAGCTCTAGGTAAGATTCAGAGACCTGTCAGACTGAAATGTAAGCTTGAACACGAGTGTAGAATAGAGGAAGGGAAGACTGGGTATAAATCGGTTGTGTAGTCAGAGGGATGTTAGCAAAGCTGGTGACATATTCTTGAGTCATGGTTGTCCATCCGAGGAGCCCAGTGACTCCCTGGATTGGACCTGTTTCAGCATCTTTGACCTTTGGTGCCTACTTGGTGATGGATGTAAAAGCATAATAGCTTGGACTCTTGGTTAATTATACTCCTGTAGTTCGAGGATTTGAAGTGCATTCTTGTTGCTTCCTCCAAAGGTGTGGTTGAGATCATCCTTATTGCCTTCATCATAGCCCTCTTGCCAAGTCAATTATAAAAATATTATTTTGGAGGGGCTCAGCGGGGAGGGAGGGAGGCAGGTGGGCCACTTCTATTGGTCTTTCATTTATCTATTCGCATCCATCTTTGTTCTTTGGCCTGTGTGGGCCTACTGTCACGGTGGCCTCTGTTGTCTCAGAGCTCTGGCTGGGTACTTGGACACATCAGTCCAGCTGCTCTGCGGCACGTGGGATCTTCCCAGGCCTGGGATCGAACCAGCGCCCCTTACACTGCAAGGCAGTGTCCTTACCCACTGGACCACCAGGGAAGCCCCTATAAAAATATTTGTAAATGTGTTTATTTTCAATCACCTCTTCACCCATGAGTTGATGAAGATGTTGAACTCTTAAACAGAACTAAAGCCAATGCATGAATGACCTCTGGCTGGAAACAATATTAAACTCCTTCCCAAATAATTTCCATCTTGGAAGGAGTCTAGGAAGTTATTGAAAAGTTGAGAGTGGTGAAAGTGATTGAAATAAGACATGGTGCACCCTTCTGTTTTCCTGGTAGTTACACTGCAACTCATCCTTAATTTTAAGATTGGGGGATCATCTTGCTCACAGATTGCCATGTCTTTTCTTTCTTTTTTTTTTAATAATTTTTTGTAAAAAAAACCCCTCTGTATGATGGTGAAAGACAAGGAAGCCCAGCGTGCTGCAGTCCATGGGCTCACAAAGAATTAGACGTATCTTAAAGACTGAATAGCAACGACATAGATTTTAATAGAAGAAATGCCTGTGAGAGAAATGGGGAGAGCTCTAGGTAAGATTCAGAGACCTGTCAGACTGAAATGTAAGCTTGAACACGAGTGTAGAATAGAGGAAGGGAAGACTGGGTATAAATCGGTTGTGTAGTCAGAGGGATGTTAGCAAAGCTGGTGACATATTCTTGAGTCATGGTTGTCCATCCGAGGAGCCCAGTGACTCCCTGGATTGGACCTGTTTCAGCATCTTTGACCTTTGGTGCCTACTTGGTGATGGATGTAAAAGCATAATAGCTTGGACTCTTGGTTAATTATACTCCTGTAGTTCGAGGATTTGAAGTGCATTCTTGTTGCTTCCTCCAAAGGTGTGGTTGAGATCATCCTTATTGCCTTCATCATAGCCCTCTTGCCAAGTCAATTATAAAAATATTATTTTGGAGGGGCTCAGCGGGGAGGGAGGGAGGCAGGTGGGCCACTTCTATTGGTCTTTCATTTATCTATTCGCATCCATCTTTGTTCTTTGGCCTGTGTGGGCCTACTGTCACGGTGGCCTCTGTTGTCTCAGAGCTCTGGCTGGGTACTTGGACACATCAGTCCAGCTGCTCTGCGGCACGTGGGATCTTCCCAGGCCTGGGATCGAACCAGCGCCCCTTACACTGCAAGGCAGTGTCCTTACCCACTGGACCACCAGGGAAGCCCCTATAAAAATATTTGTAAATGTGTTTATTTTCAATCACCTCTTCACCCATGAGTTGATGAAGATGTTGAACTCTTAAACAGAACTAAAGCCAATGCATGAATGACCTCTGGCTGGAAACAATATTAAACTCCTTCCCAAATAATTTCCATCTTGGAAGGAGTCTAGGAAGTTATTGAAAAGTTGAGAGTGGTGAAAGTGATTGAAATAAGACATGGTGCACCCTTCTGTTTTCCTGGTAGTTACACTGCAACTCATCCTTAATTTTAAGATTGGGGGATCATCTTGCTCACAGATTGCCATGTCTTTTCTTTCTTTTTTTTTTAATAATTTTTTTGTAGCTAGTTTCCTTTTTTTTTTTTAAAGATTTATTTATTTATATATTTTGGGTGGGGGTCGGGTTGGGGAGGGAGGGGAGCAGGCAGGCTACTTCTATTGGTCTTTCATTTCTCTATCTTCATCCATCTTTGTTCCTTGGCTCCTGTGGGACTTCCATCACGGTGGCGTCTGTCGCTGCAGAGCCCCGGCTCTGGGCACACGCGCGCCAGAGCTCCGGCTCGGTATTTGGACACATGGGTCCAGCTGCTCCGCAGCACGTGGGATCTTCCCAGGCCAGGGATCGAACTGGCGCCCCTTGCACTGCAAGGTGGTGTCCTTACCCACTGGACCACCAGGGGAAGCCCTGCCATGTCTTTTCTAGCTTCATTCATCATGTCTACCTAAAAGAAAAAAAAAAGAAAACTCTACCCTTGAACTTGAAACAAATAAGAGATTTTAGGGAGTTTACCTCCCACCTCCCTTTCTGGTTCTTCTTAATTATACTGTAGATTAGAAGGTATCTTGGTCTTAAGTTTAAGCACTGATGTGACTTTCAGACCCTCCCATATGGTGTTTCTAGCACGGAGGCTGCTGCCCTTTTGTGCTGAGTCAAGTGACAATTTAGTACAAAGTGCTCTGGAGTCTCCTTACTAACATATAACATAGTCAAAGCCACATAACATTCAGACCAACAGCTAAACTCATCACTAGAAAAGTCAGGAGCATCTCATAAAGTCATTCATAGTAAAGTACAGTATTCACAATGCATAGTTTAGAGTATTCATCTTTCATAGATATACATTTAAGAATGATTAGAAACAGAGTAATATTTTGTGGTTACTCTAAATCATCTTGAGAATTTAATTAGATTCAAGAGTTGTGTGAATGTATCACAAAAACACAACTGAATTACCCTACGTGGATGTTTATAGACAGGTGTGCATTTGCATTCTTTCAGAAGTTTGGTTTGTTTCCTCATCAGCTTGGAAGGAGTCTAGGAAGTTATTGAAAAGTTGAGAGTGTGAAAGGATTAAATTAAGAGTGGGAAATTTGAAATAGCATGGTGCACCCTTCTGTTTTCCTGGTAGTTACACTGCAACTCATCCTTAATTTTAAGATTGGGGGATCATCTTGCTCACAGATTGCCATGTCTTTTCTTTCTTTTTTTTTTAATAATTTTTTTGTAGCTAGTTTCCTTTTTTTTTTTTAAAGATTTATTTATTTATATATTTTGGGTGGGGGTCGGGTTGGGGAGGGAGGGGAGCAGGCAGGCTACTTCTATTGGTCTTTCATTTCTCTATCTTCATCCATCTTTGTTCCTTGGCTCCTGTGGGACTTCCATCACGGTGGCGTCTGTCGCTGCAGAGCCCCGGCTCTGGGCACACGCGCGCCAGAGCTCCGGCTCGGTATTTGGACACATGGGTCCAGCTGCTCCGCAGCACGTGGGATCTTCCCAGGCCAGGGATCGAACTGGCGCCCCTTGCACTGCAAGGTGGTGTCCTTACCCACTGGACCACCAGGGGAAGCCCTGCCATGTCTTTTCTAGCTTCATTCATCATGTCTACCTAAAAGAAAAAAAAAAGAAAACTCTACCCTTGAACTTGAAACAAATAAGAGATTTTAGGGAGTTTACCTCCCACCTCCCTTTCTGGTTCTTCTTAATTATACTGTAGATTAGAAGGTATCTTGGTCTTAAGTTTAAGCACTGATGTGACTTTCAGACCCTCCCATATGGTGTTTCTAGCACGGAGGCTGCTGCCCTTTTGTGCTGAGTCAAGTGACAATTTAGTACAAAGTGCTCTGGAGTCTCCTTACTAACATATAACATAGTCAAAGCCACATAACATTCAGACCAACAGCTAAACTCATCACTAGAAAAGTCAGGAGCATCTCATAAAGTCATTCATAGTAAAGTACAGTATTCACAATGCATAGTTTAGAGTATTCATCTTTCATAGATATACATTTAAGAATGATTAGAAACAGAGTAATATTTTGTGGTTACTCTAAATCATCTTGAGAATTTAATTAGATTCAAGAGTTGTGTGAATGTATCACAAAAACACAACTGAATTACCCTACGTGGATGTTTATAGACAGGTGTGCATTTGCATTCTTTCAGAAGTTTGGTTTGTTTCCTCATCAGAATACTCAATTTTTTTTTTTTTTGCTACCTTCTGCTCATTTGTCACTCTCCCAAATTCTGTACAAGTGTCACTTCCGTGCTGCATTTCCACAGAGAATGAAGAGTAGAATGTGTAGGCTTTCTGCTGCACAATGAGATGGTGCATTTTTTCAACATATGCATACGTAAGCTTTCTTTTATGAATGGGACTGATAGGGTCAGATAATGTTTAAAGGGAAAGGCTTTATGTCTCTCAGGCCTCTATGTTTCCACATGGATGCTTCCACACACACATAGATTGAATTATGAACAGACCCATTAATGCTGGGATCACAGAAGGTCAAGTTTTGTCTTCTTTTACCCCCATTCACATTGCCTGTGTAGAGAAGGGGGAGAAAAAGGATTTGCATGAAAAAAAAAAGATTCATGATGAAGAATTTTAAGCAACATTTTATCCCCTTTGTCAACATCTGTGATTTTTAAAAAAATCATGGGTAAAATAATTCAGGAGTGTTGTTTTACCTACCCAGTTTTGGTATGTGAGACATTCCATGGATAATGTTATTTTTAAGTGTAACGTTATCATAACTGAGAACAAAATGTAGCATTTTGAGAATAAAAGACCTTATGAATATGTAAAGTAACAAAGTTTGAATAAAATTGGATGGAAACTTTATCAAAACACCAGTGGCAGAATTCTTGATATATTTTATCCTACATTTAAGATGTAAGTTAATCTTTGCTAAGGCATCTCATTTGATAGTTTTAAGTTATTTAAAAAGTATGTCATATTGATATAATTTAAGTTTCACATACATTAATAGACAACATATATCCAAGTAAAAAAGCAAAAATGTTAGAGAAATTTTTTGAATCAATAAAGAATTTATAGGAAATGAAACTTTAAGGCTCTAACCAATAGACCTTTAGAATGCAAATGACATCATCAATTGTACGGTTGGTTGATTTCTGATGTCACATGAAATCCCATATCAGTGAAAGGTTATGGATTGCGACAGTAAAACCAGTCATGTGTAAAAATGCTCTCCAATCAAAGCCTGAAATTCCTCCTTTTTCTTTTTTGATGGTATGCGATGGCACTAGGTACAGTGCCATCTCATAAAATTAAAGAGAGCAGTTTTACTGACTAGGAGAATATGTTGCATGATACTTAGTCTGTTAGTATCTATAGTCTATTAGTCTATAGTCTGCTTAAACTATACAAAATTGTGTCTTCCTGAATCATATGGTGCTGGGTATAGGTTTAGGGAAGATCAGTGCTATCCAGAAGTAGCATACCTGTATACTCAGTCATGTTCACTCCTCATGACCCTGTGGACTGTAGCCCACCAGGCTCCTCAGCCCATGGGATTTTCCAGGCAAGAATATTGGAGTGGGTTGTCATTTCCTTCTCTTTACCATAGATGATGCTTCCACACACACATAGATTGAATTATGAACAGACCCATTAATGCTGGGATCACAGAAGGTCAAGTTTTGTCTTCTTTTACCCCCATTCACATTGCCTGTGTAGAGAAGGGGGAGAAAAAGGATTTGCATGAAAAAAAAAAGATTCATGATGAAGAATTTTAAGCAACATTTTATCCCCTTTGTCAACATCTGTGATTTTTAAAAAAATCATGGGTAAAATAATTCAGGAGTGTTGTTTTACCTACCCAGTTTTGGTATGTGAGACATTCCATGGATAATGTTATTTTTAAGTGTAACGTTATCATAACTGAGAACAAAATGTAGCATTTTGAGAATAAAAGACCTTATGAATATGTAAAGTAACAAAGTTTGAATAAAATTGGATGGAAACTTTATCAAAACACCAGTGGCAGAATTCTTGATATATTTTATCCTACATTTAAGATGTAAGTTAATCTTTGCTAAGGCATCTCATTTGATAGTTTTAAGTTATTTAAAAAGTATGTCATATTGATATAATTTAAGTTTCACATACATTAATAGACAACATATATCCAAGTAAAAAAGCAAAAATGTTAGAGAAATTTTTTGAATCAATAAAGAATTTATAGGAAATGAAACTTTAAGGCTCTAACCAATAGACCTTTAGAATGCAAATGACATCATCAATTGTACGGTTGGTTGATTTCTGATGTCACATGAAATCCCATATCAGTGAAAGGTTATGGATTGCGACAGTAAAACCAGTCATGTGTAAAAATGCTCTCCAATCAAAGCCTGAAATTCCTCCTTTTTCTTTTTTGATGGTATGCGATGGCACTAGGTACAGTGCCATCTCATAAAATTAAAGAGAGCAGTTTTACTGACTAGGAGAATATGTTGCATGATACTTAGTCTGTTAGTATCTATAGTCTATTAGTCTATAGTCTGCTTAAACTATACAAAATTGTGTCTTCCTGAATCATATGGTGCTGGGTATAGGTTTAGGGAAGATCAGTGCTATCCAGAAGTAGCATACCTGTATACTCAGTCATGTTCACTCCTCATGACCCTGTGGACTGTAGCCCACCAGGCTCCTCAGCCCATGGGATTTTCCAGGCAAGAATATTGGAGTGGGTTGTCATTTCCTTCTCTAGGGGATCTTGACCCAGGGATTGAACCTGCAGCTTCTGTGTCTCCTGCATTGGCGGGCAGATTCTTTACCATTGCACCTCCAAGTGGAGTCTTTCTATTTAAGACTTTTGAATATCAGGTTTTAATTTTGTCAGGTGAGCAAGTCACCTAGTCTGCTTTGGTCTCTAGCTTTGGTATGATAGATACTATTATCGATCATCTTTGAGGATAATACTGCTAAAAGGGAGGGTGGTAAAGATAAGGATGAAAACATTGACTAATATTGAATCATCTATCATTGCCATATCTTAAGTTTTACAACTTTCTTATAGGGTTAACTACACTTGGGAAGCATAGAAATTTATTCCAGAAAGAAAAAGTCTTGAATCTTTGATAGTAAGATGAGAAAGGCAGTAGGGTATTGGAGGAGGAGGGAAGGAAGGAGCTACTTGAAGGTTCATTATACTATTGGAGGTAGATTAATCAGGTGGGGATGGCAGGATGGATTCGGGGTGAGAGATTAGGACAGGGAAATCACTCAGTAGGTATTTTGGTAATGCCAGTAATAGTGGACAGGTCATTGAGGGAGGGGGGGAATGAAGGCTTGGACCAAAGTATTACTATAAGAGAAGAAAGGGGGCTTCCCCTGGTGGTCCAGTGGATAAGGACACCGCCTTGCAGTGCAAGGGGCGCCGGTTCGAGCCCTGGCCTGGGAAGATCCCACGTGCCGCTGAGCGGCTGGACTGATGTGTCCAATCACCGAGCTGGAGCTCTGGAGCGCATGCACCCAGAGCTGGCGCTCTGCGACAACAGACGCCACCACAATGGGAGGCCCACAGGAGCCAAAGAACAAAGACGGATGAAAACAGAGAAATGAAAGACCAATAGAAGTGGCCCACCTGCTCCCCTCCCTCCCCAACCCGACCCCCGCCCAAAAAAATAAATAAATAAATCTTAAAAGAAAAATATAAGAGAAGAAAGGAAGGAGAGGATATACATATATTTACAAGCAGAGTTGATGAACTGCAGCCCTGGGGTCAAGTCCAGCCCATTCTTCATTTTGCTAAATAAAGTTTTATTGGAACACAGCCTTGTCCATTTGTATACATATTGTCTGTGGCTGCATACAAAGTAGAACTGCACGTTAATTATATATATACTTGGCCACTCTGGATCTTGGTTGTGGCACATGGAATTTTCAATCTTTGTTGCAACATATTGCATGTTTAGTTGCACCATGTAGGATCTAGTTCTGTGATCAGGGATTGAACCTGGACCCACTTCATTGGAAGCATGGAGTCTTAGCCAGTGGACCAGCAGGGAAGTCCCCAGGGTTGAGTAGTTTTGATGGAGACATTTTAACACAAAAAACTGAAAATATTTTTTATCTGGCTCTTACAGAGAAGAAGTTTGCCAACTCTTTATTTAGAAGAAAGCATTGTTTAAAGAAAGTAAACAGTTGGTTACTTAGGGACAAATAAGAGAGACACCAAAGAAAAATAAGAATAAATTAAATTAGCTTTATTATATGCATATAATGCTTCTAGAGTTTTTGAGAAAAGTTAAATATAATTGAGTATTATATGTATACATGTAATATTATTATCACATATATATACTTCAAATTAACTAGACAAAATAGAAAAGTAAATAGTCAAATCATATAAATAATAGCCCAAACTTGCTTTCATTAACTTTCCCTGAAATTCTCTGTGAAAGGGATAGAAATCATAGATTTAACATAAGAGTTGGTTGGGATAAATACTTTCTGCAGAGAAACACAGAAAGAGAATTAACTGTCACCACATGAGAAACTCTTGGAGGATTTCTCATTTTATCTGTGGACGCTGAAGGGAGGTTAAGAATCTATATAGCCAATTCTTTCAAGACCAAGAAAAACAGTTGTGATATGCAGAAAACTCCACTATTTAAGCATAAACACTGTAATAATATAACATGGACATGGGACATCATAGGTTAGCCATTGTGCTATCCATTCTTTATTCTCACTTAATTCTTAATATGGTGAGGTCAGTATTAGTCCTCACTTATGGATGAAGGTTGTATTACCTGTTCAGAGTCATTCATAACTCTAAATGGGTTTAATTTGATCATCTTAAAGAGACATGAATAAGGTGTTTCTGGTTTTCATCTCTTTTGGTCACTACCATATATTGACCAATGTTTATGTAAGAATCCAACCTATTAGAATATAAATTTATATAACACAATGAAAAAGAATTGTAATGAGTTTCAATTTGTCAACTATATGGATTAAACTATTAACTATTTTTGAGTCCTCAGCACTTCTTACTAATAATCCATAAACTGAGTTCATGTGTCTCTTAAATATGCTGATTAGAAATCCAGAAATTTAAATATAAAGGCTATATATCTCTAAGCCTTTGCTGTTTCTGTAAAAGTTCTATGCATCATTCAGAAATATATATATTCAAAATATTGTCTAGAATATTTTGAAATTGTCTTTGAAGTATGGATATTTTGAAGATTATATTTATGAAATTTGGAAAATTATATTTTGGAGTATTTGGAAGGAAGAAAACAAATTATTTCATTTAAAAGGCCCACAAAATGGTAATATATCTAGTATAGTAGTAAAATTTTTTAAAGGTAACTTACAGATGGCAAAATAAAATATTCTAAACAGGAAGGCATATAAAATGGAATTAAATATTGTCATTGATGCATATGTTGGATTATTTAAAGTCTCATGGAGATCTTATTCTCTTAAGTAGTTAAAAGTCCTTGGCACACTTGTAAGATATATATTTCTTTTTTTGTATCCAGAGACATCTTTTCTTCAGCAATTGTAAATGGGTACCTAATCCATATCACTAAAATGCAAAGTCACAAGTCTTCCCATAAATAAAATTCGTTGATGAAGGAATGTATGTATCATCTATTCACTTTACTTGAACATAGATCTGTACTCAAATTCTTATATTGAAGTCATTTTCTCCACATCAAGCTAGGTACTCAAAAAATCTAATAGTGTGACATGCAGAAAACTCCACTATTTAAGCATAAACACTGTAATAATATAACATGGACATGGGACATCATAGGTTAGCCATTGTGCTATCCATTCTTTATTCTCACTTAATTCTTAATATGGTGAGGTCAGTATTAGTCCTCACTTATGGATGAAGGTTGTATTACCTGTTCAGAGTCATTCATAACTCTAAATGGGTTTAATTTGATCATCTTAAAGAGACATGAATAAGGTGTTTCTGGTTTTCATCTCTTTTGGTCACTACCATATATTGACCAATGTTTATGTAAGAATCCAACCTATTAGAATATAAATTTATATAACACAATGAAAAAGAATTGTAATGAGTTTCAATTTGTCAACTATATGGATTAAACTATTAACTATTTTTGAGTCCTCAGCACTTCTTACTAATAATCCATAAACTGAGTTCATGTGTCTCTTAAATATGCTGATTAGAAATCCAGAAATTTAAATATAAAGGCTATATATCTCTAAGCCTTTGCTGTTTCTGTAAAAGTTCTATGCATCATTCAGAAATATATATATTCAAAATATTGTCTAGAATATTTTGAAATTGTCTTTGAAGTATGGATATTTTGAAGATTATATTTATGAAATTTGGAAAATTATATTTTGGAGTATTTGGAAGGAAGAAAACAAATTATTTCATTTAAAAGGCCCACAAAATGGTAATATATCTAGTATAGTAGTAAAATTTTTTAAAGGTAACTTACAGATGGCAAAATAAAATATTCTAAACAGGAAGGCATATAAAATGGAATTAAATATTGTCATTGATGCATATGTTGGATTATTTAAAGTCTCATGGAGATCTTATTCTCTTAAGTAGTTAAAAGTCCTTGGCACACTTGTAAGATATATATTTCTTTTTTTGTATCCAGAGACATCTTTTCTTCAGCAATTGTAAATGGGTACCTAATCCATATCACTAAAATGCAAAGTCACAAGTCTTCCCATAAATAAAATTCGTTGATGAAGGAATGTATGTATCATCTATTCACTTTACTTGAACATAGATCTGTACTCAAATTCTTATATTGAAGTCATTTTCTCCACATCAAGCTAGGTACTCAAAAAATCTAATAGGTGTGACATCAACAATTACTACTTGCTAACAACTCTTGTAATTTAACCCCTTCAGGTGAACAGGCTGATTGATGAATTGCAGACAGCTATCAAAAGCAACAGAGGTCATCTCTCTAAACTTGGCCCCCAATTACAGGCTGAGCAGGAGCAATTCTCCTCTTATGTCTACCAACACATTAAAGGCCCTCCAGCAAACACTCAAATCCCAGGAGGCCTGCAGCTCAAGGTGGGTGTCATTCTGTGACTATCAATGGGTTCAGCCAGAGACAAAACACTCTGCTCCACTTGAAGACCCTTGTGACAATGCCACTCAGCTTGAATTTCTTTTTGTGCTGTCGTCCTCAAACTGGAGTTTGGATTACAAGTGCTAATATTACCATTCAGGAGCTATGTTTTAAAAGAAAATATCGAGAGGTCTTTGAAATATGGATTTATAAACTTTTAATTTTTAACCCATAAAAGTAATTTTAATGAAGAAATTTAATCATCAAACATTTGCATGCTTTTCCAAGGAATGTATATTTTTCACACGAGTCACTATGCATTAAAGTTTTTCAAAATAACTTATTTGGAGAAATGGACAAGGTTTAATAATTGACAAACAGTGGCAATAGAAATTAGAGGTGAAAGACCAGGTGACTGATTGATGTTCAAACTACATTTCCAAGGAAAAAGATCTATATTGGATAAGTGCAACACATGTCCGAGCTCACTTGGTAAAATCAATACTTAAGAATATACTGGGAAAGAAAGGTGAATTGATTATTTGTCAGAACAAGATGGCTAAATGTCCTAGACTACTGTTTGCTATCGCATCTTTGGAAGAGAAAAAAATAATTCATATTTAGTTAAAGTGGTTTAGGTACTGATAAGTTAGGTAAATGCTTTTATTTATTATAAAAGAATATCCATGTTAAGTTTTTCAAGTTAAGATGGTTCTATAATCTCATATCTCATATTTTGAGAGACTATAACTAGTAAAATTGAATTCCTCAAAGTATGGCACCTTTCCACCTAAAGAACAATTACTGCAACTCTGCATTTCTTTTTGATTATGCTATATTTCAGTGTGATTACATTCAAAGCAATTGTATTTTCATCACCCTTTATCGCTACAACTCTCCTTAATATTCAGTCTTATTCTGCAAGTAACTTTATAAGCATTGTATTTTCTGTCTATAACTTATTTATTTAATGGCATTCCTTGTTTACATTTTGAATGAGAATATTACCATGTGAAAATTGACCTTTGGGCAAGTGTAACTCCAGGATAAACAAATGAGAATTTATTTCTCATAGTCTGGGATGGTCAATTTAAAGTTTAGGAAGTGATATTCAAGACTTTGAGTGTTCAACATCATTAATCAAGATCAATATGCTCAACATCATTACTCATTAGGGAAATGCAAATCAAAACCACCATGAGATATCACCTCATATTGTCATAACTGCTATTATCAACAAGATAACAGAAACAAATTTTGGTGAGTATATGGAGAAAAGGAACCCTTGAACACTTTTGGAATTGTAAATTTGTGCAACTGCTATGGAAAACAATATGGAAGTTCCTCAAAAAAATTTATAAACTTTTAATTTTTAACCCATAAAAGTAATTTTAATGAAGAAATTTAATCATCAAACATTTGCATGCTTTTCCAAGGAATGTATATTTTCACACGAGTCACTATGCATTAAAGTTTTTCAAAATAACTTATTTGGAGAAATGGACAAGGTTTAATAATTGACAAACAGTGGCAATAGAAATTAGAGGTGAAAGACCAGGTGACTGATTGATGTTCAAACTACATTTCCAAGGAAAAAGATCTATATTGGATAAGTGCAACACATGTCCGAGCTCACTTGGTAAAATCAATACTTAAGAATATACTGGGAAAGAAAGGTGAATTGATTATTTGTCAGAACAAGATGGCTAAATGTCCTAGACTACTGTTTGCTATCGCATCTTTGGAAGAGAAAAAAATAATTCATATTTAGTTAAAGTGGTTTAGGTACTGATAAGTTAGGTAAATGCTTTTATTTATTATAAAAGAATATCCATGTTAAGTTTTTCAAGTTAAGATGGTTCTATAATCTCATATCTCATATTTTGAGAGACTATAACTAGTAAAATTGAATTCCTCAAAGTATGGCACCTTTCCACCTAAAGAACAATTACTGCAACTCTGCATTTCTTTTTGATTATGCTATATTTCAGTGTGATTACATTCAAAGCAATTGTATTTTCATCACCCTTTATCGCTACAACTCTCCTTAATATTCAGTCTTATTCTGCAAGTAACTTTATAAGCATTGTATTTTCTGTCTATAACTTATTTATTTAATGGCATTCCTTGTTTACATTTTGAATGAGAATATTACCATGTGAAAATTGACCTTTGGGCAAGTGTAACTCCAGGATAAACAAATGAGAATTTATTTCTCATAGTCTGGGATGGTCAATTTAAAGTTTAGGAAGTGATATTCAAGACTTTGAGTGTTCAACATCATTAATCAAGATCAATATGCTCAACATCATTACTCATTAGGGAAATGCAAATCAAAACCACCATGAGATATCACCTCATATTGTCATAACTGCTATTATCAACAAGATAACAGAAACAAATTTTGGTGAGTATATGGAGAAAAGGAACCCTTGAACACTTTTGGAATTGTAAATTTGTGCAACTGCTATGGAAAACAATATGGAAGTTCCTCAAAAAATTGAAAATGGAACTGCCATACAGTTCAGTACTTCCACTTCTGGGCACTTACTCAAAGGGAAGAAAAACCACTTATTTGAAAAGATATATGCACCACTATGTTCTTTGCAGCATTATCTATGATAGCCTAGATATGGACGCAATCTAAGTATCCATTGATAGGCAAATGGATAAAGATGTCTTATACACACACACACACACACAATATGGAGTGTTATTCAGCCATAAAAATAATGAAATCCTGTCATTTGCAGCAACATGGATGGACCCACAGGGCATTTTGCTGAACGAAATAAGTCAAATACTGTATGATTTCACTTAAATGTGAAATCTGTAAAACAAAAGAAACAAAACAAAAACAGACTTAGAGAACAGACTGGTAGTTACCAAATGGCTGAGAGTTGTGGGGGATTGGGTGGACTAAATGAAAGGGATTAAGAGGTACAAACTTCCAGTTCTTAAATAATTTAATAAGCCACAGTGAGGTAATGTATAGCATAAGGAATATAGTCAACAGTAATGCAGTATCTTTGTATGATGACATATGAGCAGTAGACTTAATCATGGTGATCAGTTTATAACGTATATAAGTGTGAGGTCACTATGTCGTATACCTGAAACTAAAGTCATATGTCAACTATGTGTGTGTGTCTGTTTAGTGACTCAGTTATGTCTAACTCTTTGTGACCCCATGGATTGTATTTTCTGTCTATAACTTATTTATTTAATGGCATTCCTTGTTTACATTTTGAATGAGAATATTACCATGTGAAAATTGACCTTTGGGCAAGTGTAACTCCAGGATAAACAAATGAGAATTTATTTCTCATAGTCTGGGATGGTCAATTTAAAGTTTAGGAAGTGATATTCAAGACTTTGAGTGTTCAACATCATTAATCAAGATCAATATGCTCAACATCATTACTCATTAGGGAAATGCAAATCAAAACCACCATGAGATATCACCTCATATTGTCATAACTGCTATTATCAACAAGATAACAGAAACAAATTTTGGTGAGTATATGGAGAAAAGGAACCCTTGAACACTTTTGGAATTGTAAATTTGTGCAACTGCTATGGAAAACAATATGGAAGTTCCTCAAAAAATTGAAAATGGAACTGCCATACAGTTCAGTACTTCCACTTCTGGGCACTTACTCAAAGGGAAGAAAAACCACTTATTTGAAAAGATATATGCACCACTATGTTCTTTGCAGCATTATCTATGATAGCCTAGATATGGACGCAATCTAAGTATCCATTGATAGGCAAATGGATAAAGATGTCTTATACACACACACACACACACAATATGGAGTGTTATTCAGCCATAAAAATAATGAAATCCTGTCATTTGCAGCAACATGGATGGACCCACAGGGCATTTTGCTGAACGAAATAAGTCAAATACTGTATGATTTCACTTAAATGTGAAATCTGTAAAACAAAAGAAACAAAACAAAAACAGACTTAGAGAACAGACTGGTAGTTACCAAATGGCTGAGAGTTGTGGGGGATTGGGTGGACTAAATGAAAGGGATTAAGAGGTACAAACTTCCAGTTCTTAAATAATTTAATAAGCCACAGTGAGGTAATGTATAGCATAAGGAATATAGTCAACAGTAATGCAGTATCTTTGTATGATGACATATGAGCAGTAGACTTAATCATGGTGATCAGTTTATAACGTATATAAGTGTGAGGTCACTATGTCGTATACCTGAAACTAAAGTCATATGTCAACTATGTGTGTGTGTCTGTTTAGTGACTCAGTTATGTCTAACTCTTTGTGACCCCATGGACTGTAGCCTGTCAGGCTCCTCTGTTCAAGGGATTCTCTAGGCAAGAATGCTGGAGTGGGTAGCCATTCCCTGCTCCAGGGGATCTTCCTGACTCAGAGATCAAACTCCGGCATTACAGGTCGTTTCTTTCCTCTCTGAGCTATTATACTTTAAGAAAGGAAAGAAACAACAACAACAATAATAAAATAAAACCAAAGAAAAACAGAGATTCCTGCAAACAGTACATCTGTCATTTCAGAGCCCAACCTTTGCCTTTCCTTGTAAGAACTGGGCCAGACCTGGGTTGGAGGGGGACTTTTATTTTTCCCCACTTTTGCACTTCCTCTTTTCTCATCAGTTCTATGACATAAATCCCATGTTTACATAAAAACGATTCCCTGCAACACAGACCTTGTCAAACCATTTTAAATAAAAAAGGGGTTTGTTGAAAACATGTAAAGAAATCTCACAGAAATGAAAACCAGGAAATACAACAGATTCTCACCGGAATGTCATTTCTTTTCCATATCTCTTTCTCTTGAAGCCCCATAGTGTCTCTTCTCATCTTTCTGGGCTTTTACGTTTCTCGTTGTTTCTTGTTCCTTTCTGCAAGCTGGCTTTTCTTTTTTCCCTTCATATGTATATGGAGGAAAATTGTGGCCTCTGGCCTTAACTTTTCAGTTTAAATGATCATCATAATCTGAGCAGAGACTTTTGGTCTCGGAGTTTAAATCATTTAAAGAGAGAATCTGATTGGGTTAGTCCAGCCTCATCTAGGTCCCTGACATTAATTCAACTACTTGTAACCGCTGAGTGGGGAAGGCAGGGTTGTGTGAAATACATGGCATACAGGACTTGCCAGTAATTAGTTTAGAAAGGGAAGCTGGTCATGGACGCCAAAGTGACTGACATGTTTCTCATATAAAATTAAATGAAACATTATGAATTATTGTGTATTATTTGTGGTAATGCATTTTCTCCTTTCCTCCAACACCCATATTTTTGGGAGGAGACATTAGGATGGCTAGAAAAGAGATCTTTTTTATATTAAATGAACATGTTGACCTGCAATTGACTAGTGTTTTCTGTTTAGTGACTCAGTTATGTCTAACTCTTTGTGACCCCATGGACTGTAGCCTGTCAGGCTCCTCTGTTCAAGGGATTCTCTAGGCAAGAATGCTGGAGTGGGTAGCCATTCCCTGCTCCAGGGGATCTTCCTGACTCAGAGATCAAACTCCGGCATTACAGGTCGTTTCTTTCCTCTCTGAGCTATTATACTTTAAGAAAGGAAAGAAACAACAACAACAATAATAAAATAAAACCAAAGAAAAACAGAGATTCCTGCAAACAGTACATCTGTCATTTCAGAGCCCAACCTTTGCCTTTCCTTGTAAGAACTGGGCCAGACCTGGGTTGGAGGGGGACTTTTATTTTTCCCCACTTTTGCACTTCCTCTTTTCTCATCAGTTCTATGACATAAATCCCATGTTTACATAAAAACGATTCCCTGCAACACAGACCTTGTCAAACCATTTTAAATAAAAAAGGGGTTTGTTGAAAACATGTAAAGAAATCTCACAGAAATGAAAACCAGGAAATACAACAGATTCTCACCGGAATGTCATTTCTTTTCCATATCTCTTTCTCTTGAAGCCCCATAGTGTCTCTTCTCATCTTTCTGGGCTTTTACGTTTCTCGTTGTTTCTTGTTCCTTTCTGCAAGCTGGCTTTCTCTCTTTTTTCCCTTCATATGTATATGGAGGAAAATTGTGGCCTCTGGCCTTAACTTTTCAGTTTAAATGATCATCATAATCTGAGCAGAGACTTTTGGTCTCGGAGTTTAAATCATTTAAAGAGAGAATCTGATTGGGTTAGTCCAGCCTCATCTAGGTCCCTGACATTAATTCAACTACTTGTAACCGCTGAGTGGGGAAGGCAGGGTTGTGTGAAATACATGGCATACAGGACTTGCCAGTAATTAGTTTAGAAAGGGAAGCTGGTCATGGACGGCCAAAGTGACTGACATGTTTCTCATATAAAATTAAATGAAACATTATGAATTATTGTGTATTATTTGTGGTAATGCATTTTCTCCTTTCCCTCCAACACCCATATTTTTGGGAGGAGACATTAGGATGGCTAGAAAAGAGATCTGTAGTTTTCTAAATTAGTTCTTGCATCTGAAATAGCCAGGTAGTACAGACAAAACTAGATTAGCAATGTATACCCCAAGTATTCAGAATAGCAACTCTCTTAGAATTGAAGCCTTTTTTTGTACTTTCTAGGTGAAGAGAATTTGCTAATTCCAACTGGAGGGAGAGAGTCTGGGCACAGGCACTAGCAGCATACCGTCCTCTGTTAATTTCAGAACCAGTTTATATCAGCAGCCTAGCCAAACTCTTATTTCCATGGAGTGTGAGTGCGCTGCCTTTTTGGAGTACTATCTCTAGCCCAATTACCTCTGAGTCACTATGCATGAGGGCCGTGACTTTGGTTATGAACAACTTTATCCCACGGATAGCATGAGCTCTGTAGACTGTTAGATGATACATCAATTAATCAATCAATCAATCAGTGCATTTTCCATTTAAAACGGAAAGGCAGGGCTCTAGTAAAACTTATTTTCTCCCTTTTCTCTTAATCTTGATAAAACAGTGAATTGGAATGATTATCTTTTTACTTTTCTCTATTTAATGATTTGTATCACTGTTGAATGCGTTATGTGAGCCTAGGGCTTGGCTTTAAGAACCAAACATAGGGGCTTCCTCTGGTGGTCCAGTGGGTAAAGACACCGCCTTGCAGTGCAAGGGGCGCCGGTTCGATCCCTGGCCTGGGAAGATCCCATGTGCCGCAGAGCGGCTGGACCGATGTGTCCAGTTACCGAGCTGGAGTTCTGGCGCACGTGCGTCCAGAGCCGGTGCTCTGCGACAACAGTGGACACCACGATGGGAAGCCCACAGGAGCCAAAGAACAAAGACAGATGAAAATAGAGAAATGAAAGACCAGTAGAAGTGGCCCGCCCAACCCCCCCCCCCCCCACCCACCCCCCCAAAAGATAAATAAATGAAAATTAAAAAAAAAAAAAAAAAAAAAACAAACATAGTATACTGGAGCCCACAACTCAACTTCAAGAACCAAACATCATCTTGTAGAGCTTCAACTAGGGGCTGTAGTCAGGGAGTGATTCAAAAATCCCCTGGTACGCTCTTTCATACTGTGTGTGGTTTCCTTTATTTCCTCAACTGAGCGTCTCCTCATCATGTCTTTCATTATTAATTTAAAAATAGCATCTTTACTGATCTGGGAACATAGGTGGCAGTGAACAATAAAACTCTGTAAAACCTTTAAAATAAAGAATTAAAAATACAAACGAAAAAGAAAAAAATAGCATCTTTAGGGGAGGTCTTAATGTCAAACCATCATCTCTTAAAAGGAAGCAGTCTATATTCCATATTGCCTCAGTTTCATTTTTGCATAATACAATACCAAGTTTAAAGAGACATATAAGACACTGAGAACAGTCTAGGTTTCAATGTCCATCCCTGTCATGGGAAAGTTCCCTGTTAAAAAAGAAATGAAGACACAACTTTGCAACATTAGAAGAATTTTAGGAAGAAGTTACATCACCCATATTCACATTATTCCTTGTATGACACTTGCATGTCATTTCAATCTGCACTCATATATAGTCACATAGTGTTCACTTTTTGTGTGTTCTGATACATTTTCTTTTCATCACATCATAACACCTTTTAGGGTGATGAGATTTGTTATTGTTTTTTTTTTTCCTTAAGTGGTCACACTCGGTATACAGCATAATTTATGAAGCCCTTCAGGTAACCAGCTTTTGGAGCCACGGCTTATTATTTCCAAACCTTCTTTACCCCACATCCCCTGTCACTGCCTGCACCCTCAGCCTCTGTGAGAACATCTGCTGCTGCCATGGCTCAGTGACTCCTGCCTTCCCTGTCCTGTTCTTTCCCTGCGGCTCCTCCTCCTCTTCATCCCCATGGAGATGCTGTCTGAAATGTTAGCGTTTCCCTGGGAGAGCAGGAAAGAAAGAAGTGATAGGAAAGGGTATTAGCAAATCTGTAGGGGTTGGTGGGTGGAAAAACTAGTAGAAAGGTGGATGATCTGACTGGGAATTGATGAGCAAGAGTGTGGGATGCGTGAGTGGGTGGGAGAAAGCACGGGGAATGAACGGAAGATGGGCATGGGGGAGTCTGCTTTCTGGAATTAGTGCTTTTTACACACAGTTGGTCAACGATGGTCGGTGGATTGTCTTCCATTTACTGGCAGTAGAGGTCGATCCAGTTTCTGTAAAATTTGGGGAAGAGGAGCTTTTTTAAAATTAGGTTGGAAAGTGGACATTTATGTAGAGTGAGAAAATAAATCACAACAGATTCATAAGAGAGTTGGTGATTCAGATCCCCCCCTCCCCGCTTTTTTTCCCCCACGAGATGTCTTAAGACAGCTTATCAGACATTCTTACATAGAAATACTCCCTGATTACTCTCTGACTTCCCTTCCTCACCTGTAGTCACTTGATAGCACCTAGCTCTCCTGAGGTTTAGCACTCTCAGGAGCTGGAGCGATTTATGGGTCCTGAAGCTTGATTGTCACTAACTTCACACGAGTCCACTCTGGCTGTGAGCATGGGAAATATGGTAGAATTTAGCAAGCTGGATAAAAATAAGAATCAGAGGGCTGTGATTTAGAGATTTTCTCTTTTTTTAGCCATTATACTTTTGTATTGCTTGATCATCATGTTCTCTAGCATAAAGAAATTTAAATTTTTAAAGAGAGATATTTCAGAGATTTACTTTTAAAAATTGACTTTGTCCAGCATCTTGTTCATCTTCTAGGTGAAACTGAAAGTGTTAGTCACTCAGTTGAGTCCTACTCTTTGCAACCCCATGGACTGTAGCCCACTAGGCTCCTCCGTCCATGGGGATTCCCGGGGCAAGAATACTGGAGTGGGTTGCCATGCCCTCCTCCAGGGGATCTTCCCAACTCAGGGATTGGACCCAGGTCTCCTGCATTGCAGGCAGATTCTTCACTATCTGAGCTACCAGGGAAGCCCTTTCTTTCTTTCTTTTTTTTTTTTTTAAAGATTTATTTATTTATATTTATTTTGGGTGGGGGTCGGGTTGGGGAGGGAGGGGAGCGGGCGGGCCACTTCTATTGGTCTTTCATTTCTCTATTTTCATCCGTCTTTGTTCTTTGGCTCCTGTGGGCCTCCCATCGCGGTGGCCTCTGTTGTCGCAGAGCGCCGGCTCTGGGCACATGCGCTCCAGAGCTCCAGCTCGGTAATTGGACACATCAGTCTAGCCGCTCCGCGGCACGTGGGATCTTCCCAGGCCAGGGCTCGAACCAGCGCTCCTTGCACTGCAAGGCAGTGTCCTTACCCACTGGACCACCAGGGGAAGCCCAGGGAAGCCCTTTCTAGGTAGTATGTATTTAACAATTTTTATTCTTCCTATTACAGAATAAAAGAAACATTTAAGTGAATAGTCCAGTAAATCCATACATTATTAAATACATATGTCTACAAGGCATTGCACTAGGTACAGTGGGCAGAGAGGACTGGATCATCTTCTCAATTTAAAGCTGTGATTATTTAATTGGAACAATATGACACTTTTCAAAGACAATAAAATGAATGTGCAGGTCTGCTCAGCTTTTTACTACAATTTCATTTTAGCCTATAGGCTTGTTCGTGTTTAGAAAATGGGCTAATTTCATTGAAAACAGAAAAGATGCTAATTTTTATCCTTAATACCTTCCTGGCCTTTCCTGTGTTTTGGAGATTCGGTTTTGCTCTCTCGACGGCACCAAGAAACCATTTGAGAGTCGTACTCTGTTTTGTGATCATTTGAAAAGAGTTTTAAAGTTTTCTGATCATGTATATCCATACGCAAAGCTGTCTAATCACATATAAAGCTTACTATAAAGTTTGTTTAAATATTCAGCAATCTATTGGGACAACTAGATAAGTAAAAGGAGATAACTGAGGTCAAACGGTGAGATTTTTTTTTTGGTATGGTGTCAGCGCTGTTCTGCAGACATATTTAAGTCCTTATTTCCATTGGACATTCCTTGATCCTTGTCTTTCTGTTTAACCACTTTTCCTGTATGTGTATTTACAATCTGTGAGCTGCTCTGTTATTTCACCTACATTATTTGTGTAGATAGTAGGACCACAAATTTAGGATATGCTCTAAGTACAAGTAGTAAAACACACCAACTTAAAAACTTCCTTTTCACAGGAATCTAGAGTGTCTAGAGTGTATATTGGAACGTTCAATGTTATTGTTGTGACTTCAGGAACGTTTATTAAAGGTTGGACAAGGTTTGATGGAGATAATCAGTTTTTGTATGTAGATTTCACCAAGAAGGCAAATATTAGACTGTGCATTTTGAGGGCAAATAAACCTGAGACCCATTAATGCCTACCAACATCTCATGGGTAGCTGTTAGTATTAGGCTTCAAAGTATCTGCTGTTCTTTTCACTGCTCTTCTCCATCTTTCCTTCTTTTCTTTCTTTCTTTTTTTTGTGGTCTGTTGTGGGAAGGGGGATGCCACTGTATTCACCCCAGCCTATTTCCTGACAGTCGTCTGCAGCCAGGTGTAAATCTCTATGTGCAAGAAGATACAATCTTCCCTTCCTAGAAAATGGAGAGAAAAACTGAAAAACTGCGTCTGTCTCAAAATCAAGGAAAGAGCAATTGTTCGGGCGGGGCCTAAGCTCTAATGCAGAGCCATTGTAATGAGACAGGCTTTCCCTGTGCAGTCCTGACAGACCTGAAGGTGCCCAGAGAATTGCCAGGTGGGCAGTCAGCAGGGAAAGTCCACAGGCCAGAGCTGGATTACTGTCCCAGCAGTCACACAGACTAAATGCAGCCACTGAACCTTACGGCTGCAGGCACACTCTCTCTCTTGGGGAGATTGTCCTTCTCCATGGCAGTTAATTTGTTTTTACCTCTCAATTAGCTTTTTCACAGAGTGTTTGAGATGCTCAAGTCACTGAGGGTCTTTTCCTACATATGCTCCCGTCCCCTGGATTACCCACTGACATCTATGTTAGCCTGACTCACTATGAATATTATCAAGCATTTGAATATAGAAATGATGCAGATTTTCAAATAAGTGCAAATGAAGTGCTGTATCTCTTCCTGCTTAACATTCTACTTACTGTTTTGATAATGTTTTCTGAGAAAAATGGATTGTTTCTTTTAGACATATTTAAGTCCTTATTTCCATTGGACATTCCTTGATCCTTGTCTTTCTGTTTAACCACTTTTCCTGTATGTGTATTTACAATCTGTGAGCTGCTCTGTTATTTCACCTACATTATTTGTGTAGATAGTAGGACCACAAATTTAGGATATGCTCTAAGTACAAGTAGTAAAACACACCAACTTAAAAACTTCCTTTTCACAGGAATCTAGAGTGTCTAGAGTGTATATTGGAACGTTCAATGTTATTGTTGTGACTTCAGGAACGTTTATTAAAGGTTGGACAAGGTTTGATGGAGATAATCAGTTTTTGTATGTAGATTTCACCAAGAAGGCAAATATTAGACTGTGCATTTTGAGGGCAAATAAACCTGAGACCCATTAATGCCTACCAACATCTCATGGGTAGCTGTTAGTATTAGGCTTCAAAGTATCTGCTGTTCTTTTCACTGCTCTTCTCCATCTTTCCTTCTTTTCTTTCTTTCTTTTTTTTGTGGTCTGTTGTGGGAAGGGGGATGCCACTGTATTCACCCCAGCCTATTTCCTGACAGTCGTCTGCAGCCAGGTGTAAATCTCTATGTGCAAGAAGATACAATCTTCCCTTCCTAGAAAATGGAGAGAAAAACTGAAAAACTGCGTCTGTCTCAAAATCAAGGAAAGAGCAATTGTTCGGGCGGGGCCTAAGCTCTAATGCAGAGCCATTGTAATGAGACAGGCTTTCCCTGTGCAGTCCTGACAGACCTGAAGGTGCCCAGAGAATTGCCAGGTGGGCAGTCAGCAGGGAAAGTCCACAGGCCAGAGCTGGATTACTGTCCCAGCAGTCACACAGACTAAATGCAGCCACTGAACCTTACGGCTGCAGGCACACTCTCTCTCTTGGGGAGATTGTCCTTCTCCATGGCAGTTAATTTGTTTTTACCTCTCAATTAGCTTTTTCACAGAGTGTTTGAGATGCTCAAGTCACTGAGGGTCTTTTCCTACATATGCTCCCGTCCCCTGGATTACCCACTGACATCTATGTTAGCCTGACTCACTATGAATATTATCAAGCATTTGAATATAGAAATGATGCAGATTTTCAAATAAGTGCAAATGAAGTGCTGTATCTCTTCCTGCTTAACATTCTACTTACTGTTTTGATAATGTTTTCTGAGAAAAATGGATTGGGTTTTCTTTTTTAATTTTTTTTTTTACAGAGTTTTGTTGTTTATTACCACACATCGATCCAAATCTTCCATAGATATACAAAATAAAAATGTATTGCCCTAGACAAGCGACTTCTTGCATAGGTTTTAGTTACTCTGAGTAACTATTCCCTTTAAGGGAAAAGTACCTTTACAGGCATATTTGATATCTAAAAAAGAAACGGAATAGCATTAAAGAAACATACACTCTATTGAAAGATAGAAATATGATATCTGAGGCTGAGAACTGGGGGAAATCTGATGATGTGTCTCATATTTTATTCTGTAATAGTCATTTTCCTAGTAAAATAGAATTTAGGGGATGTGACTATGGTATTCTAATAAAAAAAAGCCCTTACTTTCCCTGAGAAGATATACGTTGAGCCCAAGAACTTTTAAAAACCTTTATTTACCAAACTCTAGTGTATAATATATCATATTATACTCAGTTACTGACCGGACCCACATACTTGATATTTTAATCCAAATTAAATATAAATTAGTCACTAAATTAATTCAAACCAAATGAAATCTTAGTTCCATTTAATCATGAAATATTCTCATTTATAAAGGGCTTATTGAAATTACTTGGCTTAGAACATAGCAGGCAAACAAATTTACCTTGCCAATATCTTTTATATAATTGTGAACATTTACATGTATTGAATTTAGTGAGAATTGTAGTTGGTTACAAAGAGAAATATTTTGCACCTTATTTTAGAAATTTTATCTTGTCCAAAAATGGTGTTGGGGAAAAGCCCTTTTAAAAGTTACTACAAAATATTCCTTTAGTGGTGATCCCTGATGCGAGGGGCAGTGCTCTCTTGGGAATTGTCCTTCTCCATGGCAGTTAATTTGTTTACCTCTCAATTAGCTTTTTCACAGAGTGTTTGAGATGCTCAAGTCACTGAGGGTCTTTTCCTACATATGCTCCCGTCCCCTGGATTACCCACTGACATCTATGTTAGCCTGACTCACTATGAATATTATCAAGCATTTGAATATAGAAATGATGCAGATTTTCAAATAAGTGCAAATGAAGTGCTGTATCTCTTCCTGCTTAACATTCTACTTACTGTTTTGATAATGTTTTCTGAGAAAAATGGATTGGGTTTTCTTTTTTAATTTTTTTTTTTACAGAGTTTTGTTGTTTATTACCACACATCGATCCAAATCTTCCATAGATATACAAAATAAAAATGTATTGCCCTAGACAAGCGACTTCTTGCATAGGTTTTAGTTACTCTGAGTAACTATTCCCTTTAAGGGAAAAGTACCTTTACAGGCATATTTGATATCTAAAAAAGAAACGGAATAGCATTAAAGAAACATACACTCTATTGAAAGATAGAAATATGATATCTGAGGCTGAGAACTGGGGAAGTCTGATGATGTGTCTCATATTTTATTCTGTAATAGTCATTTTCCTAGTAAAATAGAATTTAGGGGATGTGACTATGGTATTCTAATAAAAAAAAGCCCTTACTTTCCCTGAGAAGATATACGTTGAGCCCAAGAACTTTTAAAAACCTTTATTTACCAAACTCTAGTGTATAATATATCATATTATACTCAGTTACTGACCGGACCCACATACTTGATATTTTAATCCAAATTAAATATAAATTAGTCACTAAATTAATTCAAACCAAATGAAATCTTAGTTCCATTTAATCATGAAATATTCTCATTTATAAAGGGCTTATTGAAATTACTTGGCTTAGAACATAGCAGGCAAACAAATTTACCTTGCCAATATCTTTTATATAATTGTGAACATTTACATGTATTGAATTTAGTGAGAATTGTAGTTGGTTACAAAGAGAAATATTTTGCACCTTATTTTAGAAATTTTATCTTGTCCAAAAATGGTGTTGGGGAAAAGCCCTTTTAAAAGTTACTACAAAATAGGGCTTCCCTGGTGGTCTAGTGGGTAGAGAGTCCGCCTTGTAGTGCGAGGGGCACTGGTTCAGTCCCTGGCCTGGGAAGAACCCACGTGCCCCAGAGCAGCTGGACCAGTGCGTCCAATCACGAGCCAGCACTCTGGAGTGCACGTGCCCAAAGCCGGTGCTCAGCAACAAGAGGCCACTGCAATGGGAGGCCCATACAGGCCGAAGTATAAAGATGAATGAATAGAAAATCAACAAAAAAAGAGACCAAAAATTTTTTTTAAAAGTTACTATAAAGTAGTGAAATGTGACTTTAAATGCTTAAAGGAAAAGAATCCAGCTCCATAGTGAAGCTGATATGGGCCCTCCTGTAGACCTCTTCATCCTTGGTTCCTCTCCATTACCCACCCCTAACCCCCAATTCAGGCCATCTGGTACCACTCTTTCTTCATGAAAAATGCATTCCACACTTTCTTTCAAGCTAAGACAGTTTTCAAAACTTTTTTTTCCTCTTGAAGTTCTTTCTTGGAATACAGTGTGTAAAGTAGGTGAAAGTAAGATCTCCCTCTTTTGAAGCCAAAATGGTGCCTGTCCCCAGAGACTCACTCCTGAGGTTTGATTCCCCAGCTGGGACCACAGCTCCCCTTTCTCACTCCATAGCCACCAGCCCTACCCCAGGCACTCTGAAAAATTCTAGAAAGCCAAGGTTGAAAATCACTGCCTCAAAGGTCAAAAACAAACAAGGCTCAATATTATTTTCTCTCATAGAGCTGTGGTATTTGAATTGTGACAAAGAGTAACTCTCCAACTGGAATTTCAAGTAGTAATGGCAAATTAGTAGAAGTGGTATTTTGGGGTGAGTCTTTTGGCCCACCCCTAAAGTTCTATAGGCAGTCACTCACTTTATATCTTCTCAATAATGGGCTGTGCTGCAACTTACAGAGGAACTCTAAAATAAATTATTTTAAAATAAATTGCTTTCTAAAGTATATATTTTCTAGGCTTTAAAAAATGTTATTTGATTTTCCATCCAGGTACCTCTCTTTAGATTGATGAGGTCTAACAGTTCTATAACTTGTTTTCATATAAGTGCATTTTCATTTCTTGGGACAAATGTACTGGCTCCTTATCTATTGAATACTACTTAAAGACATCTCTATTAGGCATCAAAGCACATTTTTCCAGGACTTCTCTCGTGTTCCAGTGGCTAAGACTCCTTTCTCCCAAAGCAGGGGGCTCAGGTTTGATTTCTGGTCAGGGAAGTAGACCCCACATGCCACAAGTGAGACCTGGCATGGTCAAATAAATAAAAATAAATACTAACAATCAAAACACCCCCCCCCCCACCCCTTCCTGTATGCAGTTTTTAAACTTCATTGTCAGTTTATTAACAAGAGACCAAAAATTTTTTTTAAAAGTTACTATAAAGTAGTGAAATGTGACTTTAAATGCTTAAAGGAAAAGAATCCAGCTCCATAGTGAAGCTGATATGGGCCCTCCTGTAGACCTCTTCATCCTTGGTTCCTCTCCATTACCCACCCCTAACCCCAATTCAGGCCATCTGGTACCACTCTTTCTTCATGAAAAATGCATTCCACACTTTCTTTCAAGCTAAGACAGTTTTCAAAACTTTTTTTTCCTCTTGAAGTTCTTTCTTGGAATACAGTGTGTAAAGTAGGTGAAAGTAAGATCTCCCTCTTTTGAAGCCAAAATGGTGCCTGTCCCCAGAGACTCACTCCTGAGGTTTGATTCCCCAGCTGGGACCACAGCTCCCCTTTCTCACTCCATAGCCACCAGCCCTACCCCAGGCACTCTGAAAAATTCTAGAAAGCCAAGGTTGAAAATCACTGCCTCAAAGGTCAAAAACAAACAAGGCTCAATATTATTTTCTCTCATAGAGCTGTGGTATTTGAATTGTGACAAAGAGTAACTCTCCAACTGGAATTTCAAGTAGTAATGGCAAATTAGTAGAAGTGGTATTTTGGGGTGAGTCTTTTGGCCCACCCCTAAAGTTCTATAGGCAGTCACTCACTTTATATCTTCTCAATAATGGGCTGTGCTGCAACTTACAGAGGAACTCTAAAATAAATTATTTTAAAATAAATTGCTTTCTAAAGTATATATTTTCTAGGCTTTAAAAAATGTTATTTGATTTTCCATCCAGGTACCTCTCTTTAGATTGATGAGGTCTAACAGTTCTATAACTTGTTTTCATATAAGTGCATTTTCATTTCTTGGGACAAATGTACTGGCTCCTTATCTATTGAATACTACTTAAAGACATCTCTATTAGGCATCAAAGCACATTTTTCCAGGACTTCTCTCGTGTTCCAGTGGCTAAGACTCCTTTCTCCCAAAGCAGGGGGCTCAGGTTTGATTTCTGGTCAGGGAAGTAGACCCCACATGCCACAAGTGAGACCTGGCATGGTCAAATAAATAAAAATAAATACTAACAATCAAAACACCCCCCCCCCCACGTCTTCCTGTATGCAGTATAAACATACTAATTCATTATTAACTTTTCATTGCCTCAGTCTTATACTTTGAACATTTGTTTTGTGATTATCTCCTTATCTGAATGTTAAAATTAGACACGTTGCAGTTTGATTTATATTATACATTTGAGCAAATAGAGAAAATATGGATATTCTAAAATCTTTTATACAAACCTAGAAAAATAAAAAAAGGTAACATCACATTTATTTGGTTAAATGTACATATACCGTTAATTCACTTAGATTTAATGTTCTGTGTCTCAAGATGACTTTGAATTCTGATTAGGTAAAGATTTTTTCATTGGTAATTGGCTCCTCACTTAAGAAAAATGTTTCATTTTAATTTTCATGTTCTTTGAATTAGGTAAATAAGAAGACCTTCTACTATAAAATGTTGTTGTGACTGTTTAGTCAGTAAGTCATGTCCGAGACTTTGTTTACCACACAGACTGCAGCAATCCAGGCTCCTCTGTCCTCCACTATCTCCCGGAGTTAGTGCTCTGATTCATGACCATTGACTCAGTGATGCTTGCTATCAAATACTTTACCTTTAAACATTTTCATATTGTTTCATATCATTATATTTCTAATCTTAGATATAATAGTAAATTTTGGTGTTTGTAATTTAAAATATGATAGGACATTATGCTAAGTGAAATAAGTCAGAGACGGGTAATTATGTGATGTGACGGAGGTGTTAGCTAGCTTTTATAATCATTTAGCAGTATATAAATTTGTCAAATCAATATGTTGTATACAAATTTACACATGCTATATGAAGTATATTTTCTAGGCTTTAAAAAATGTTATTTGATTTTCCATCCAGGTACCTCTCTTTAGATTGATGAGGTCTAACAGTTCTATAACTTGTTTTCATATAAGTGCATTTTCATTTCTTGGGACAAATGTACTGGCTCCTTATCTATTGAATACTACTTAAAGACATCTCTATTAGGCATCAAAGCACATTTTTCCAGGACTTCTCTCGTGTTCCAGTGGCTAAGACTCCTTTCTCCCAAAGCAGGGGGCTCAGGTTTGATTTCTGGTCAGGGAAGTAGACCCCACATGCCACAAGTGAGACCTGGCATGGTCAAATAAATAAAAATAAATACTAACAATCAAAACACCCCCCCCCCCACGTCTTCCTGTATGCAGTATAAACATACTAATTCATTATTAACTTTTCATTGCCTCAGTCTTATACTTTGAACATTTGTTTTGTGATTATCTCCTTATCTGAATGTTAAAATTAGACACGTTGCAGTTTGATTTATATTATACATTTGAGCAAATAGAGAAAATATGGATATTCTAAAATCTTTTATACAAACCTAGAAAAATAAAAAAAGGTAACATCACATTTATTTGGTTAAATGTACATATACCGTTAATTCACTTAGATTTAATGTTCTGTGTCTCAAGATGACTTTGAATTCTGATTAGGTAAAGATTTTTTCATTGGTAATTGGCTCCTCACTTAAGAAAAATGTTTCATTTTAATTTTCATGTTCTTTGAATTAGGTAAATAAGAAGACCTTCTACTATAAAATGTTGTTGTGACTGTTTAGTCAGTAAGTCATGTCCGAGACTTTGTTTACCACACAGACTGCAGCAATCCAGGCTCCTCTGTCCTCCACTATCTCCCGGAGTTAGTGCTCTGATTCATGACCATTGACTCAGTGATGCTTGCTATCAAATACTTTACCTTTAAACATTTTCATATTGTTTCATATCATTATATTTCTAATCTTAGATATAATAGTAAATTTTGGTGTTTGTAATTTAAAATATGATAGGACATTATGCTAAGTGAAATAAGTCAGAGACGGGTAATTATGTGATGTGACGGAGGTGTTAGCTAGCTTTTATAATCATTTAGCAGTATATAAATTTGTCAAATCAATATGTTGTATACAAATTTACACATGCTATATGATTATCTCAGTAAAGTTGGGAAGAGAAGTTGAGAGAGGTCTAAAGATCTCCCTGCCCCTTATGAGTAGATATGTCCCAGACAAGTCACTTAATATCATTGAGACTTTCCTGTTGCACATGAGGGTGCTCCACAGGAAACTTCCTGCAGGTAAAGCTTGGTGTCAGAGTAAACATGTAGGTTAGCCTTGTTCTAGTCTATTTAATTACTTCACTTGAAGTATGATAAATAGTGTTGTGAAGCTATTTTATATTCCTTTTCTTACCACTCAACCTCTAGTAGTAAGTCCTGTTACTGTACAGCCTCCCAACTTTTAGCAACACACTGCAAGGTCATTTTTCTATTATTGCTTCTTGACAGCATTGTGTCCTGAGGCATTTTGAAGCTTAGGTGTTTGGCCTTCCACTTACACACAGAGGAACTTCCTAGGTGGTCTGCCCAGTGGTTATGGAACGTTTGGGAACCTGCTGTTCCGCCACAGCTAACTCTTAACCAGATTTATAGCATGAAAGCCCAATAAAGGCACTGAAATAGGCCTTTTACAAGTCCTAAAATAGATGTCATAAATGATGACAGGTAGATTGATCAAAGAACCATGTAAGCTTAAAATTCCTATTCAAGTCATCTTCCCTCCATCACGTTTTGGTCACTGACTCTATAAAATCTTGACAGTAAATATTGTCCTTTTGATAGTTAATTAACATTTTTGCGCCTTCACAAATAGTGCATATGAAGTTACACTTAGGTTGATTTATTTATGCCTATATATACAGACATCATGCTTCAGAAATATTAACGTAGCTACAAGTTTTATTTCCTAACCCTGCTAATACACTAGTCTGGAAGGAACAACAGACATAGACCATTTATAACCATGTCCGTTGTTAACTGATGCTTGCTATCAAATACTTTACCTTTAAACATTTTCATATTGTTTCATATCATTATATTTCTAATCTTAGATATAATAGTAAATTTTGGTGTTTGTAATTTAAAATATGATAGGACATTATGCTAAGTGAAATAAGTCAGAGACGGGTAATTATGTGATGTGACGGAGGTGTTAGCTAGCTTTTATAATCATTTAGCAGTATATAAATTTGTCAAATCAATATGTTGTATACAAATTTACACATGCTATATGATTATCTCAGTAAAGTTGGGAAGAGAAGTTGAGAGAGGTCTAAAGATCTCCCTGCCCCTTATGAGTAGATATGTCCCAGACAAGTCACTTAATATCATTGAGACTTTCCTGTTGCACATGAGGGTGCTCCACAGGAAACTTCCTGCAGGTAAAGCTTGGTGTCAGAGTAAACATGTAGGTTAGCCTTGTTCTAGTCTATTTAATTACTTCACTTGAAGTATGATAAATAGTGTTGTGAAGCTATTTTATATTCCTTTTCTTACCACTCAACCTCTAGTAGTAAGTCCTGTTACTGTACAGCCTCCCAACTTTTAGCAACACACTGCAAGGTCATTTTTCTATTATTGCTTCTTGACAGCATTGTGTCCTGAGGCATTTTGAAGCTTAGGTGTTTGGCCTTCCACTTACACACAGAGGAACTTCCTAGGTGGTCTGCCCAGTGGTTATGGAACGTTTGGGAACCTGCTGTTCCGCCACAGCTAACTCTTAACCAGATTTATAGCATGAAAGCCCAATAAAGGCACTGAAATAGGCCTTTTACAAGTCCTAAAATAGATGTCATAAATGATGACAGGTAGATTGATCAAAGAACCATGTAAGCTTAAAATTCCTATTCAAGTCATCTTCCCTCCATCACGTTTTGGTCACTGACTCTATAAAATCTTGACAGTAAATATTGTCCTTTTGATAGTTAATTAACATTTTTGCGCCTTCACAAATAGTGCATATGAAGTTACACTTAGGTTGATTTATTTATGCCTATATATACAGACATCATGCTTCAGAAATATTAACGTAGCTACAAGTTTTATTTCCTAACCCTGCTAATACACTAGTCTGGAAGGAACAACAGACATAGACCATTTATAACCATGTCCGTTGTTAACACTCTGGTTTGAGCTGCCATCATTCACTCTGTGGATTATCTTTGCTCCCTAACATCTACTCTCCACCCGGCCGTCACAATGCTTCTTTTAGTCAGATCCAGTTACTGCTCTGTTCCCGTCCCTCCAAAGATCCCCCATTTTTCTGCCCACCCCTTAACCCTCCAATTTCATGTTATTTACCCTACCTCTTTCCCTATATTCCCATCACACAGGCCTCCTTGTGTTTCCTGGAATGTATTGGGCAGGTTCCTGCCTTAGTTTCTTTGCTCTAGCCTCTGCTTTGCCTCCATTGCTCTTCTGGCAGCCGTCTACTTGAATAACTGTCTCACCTTCAAGTCTTTACTCAAATCTTCCCTCTCTTGAAAGGCTATTCAGATCACCTGCTTCATATGGCAACCACCAGCCCTCCTTCTCTTTGATCATAGGCCTTATACCCCTTCCCTGCTGTATTTTTTCCTTTCAAGGTACTTATCTCCTTCTGGATTTCCCTGGTGGCTCAGATGATAAAGAATCTGTCTGCAATGCAGGAGACTCAGGTTCCATCCCTCAGTTGGGAAGATCCCCTGGAAAAGGGATTGGCTACTCACTACAGTATTCTTGCCTGGAGGATCTATGGACAGAAGAAGACTGGCTGACTACAGTCCATGGGGTCTCAAAGAGTTGAACATGCCTGAGCAATTTGCAGGAGACTCAGGCCCCTCATTAAACCCTGACGTTTGGGAACCTGCTGTTCCGCAAACTCTTAACCAGATTTATAGCATGAAAGCCAAATAACGGCACTGAAATCGGCCTTTTACAAGTCCTAAAATAGATGTCATAAATGATGACAGGTAGATTGATCAAAGAACCATGTAAGCTTAAAATTCCTATTCAAGTCATCTTCCCTCCATCACGTTTTGGTCACTGACTCTATAAAATCTTGACAGTAAATATTGTCCTTTTGATAGTTAATTAACATTTTTGCGCCTTCACAAATAGTGCATATGAAGTTACACTTAGGTTGATTTATTTATGCCTATATATACAGACATCATGCTTCAGAAATATTAACGTAGCTACAAGTTTTATTTCCTAACCCTGCTAATACACTAGTCTGGAAGGAACAACAGACATAGACCATTTATAACCATGTCCGTTGTTAACACTCTGGTTTGAGCTGCCATCATTCACTCTGTGGATTATCTTTGCTCCCTAACATCTACTCTCCACCCGGCCGTCACAATGCTTCTTTTAGTCAGATCCAGTTACTGCTCTGTTCCCGTCCCTCCAAAGATCCCCCATTTTTCTGCCCACCCCTTAACCCTCCAATTTCATGTTATTTACCCTACCTCTTTCCCTATATTCCCATCACACAGGCCTCCTTGTGTTTCCTGGAATGTATTGGGCAGGTTCCTGCCTTAGTTTCTTTGCTCTAGCCTCTGCTTTGCCTCCATTGCTCTTCTGGCAGCCGTCTACTTGAATAACTGTCTCACCTTCAAGTCTTTACTCAAATCTTCCCTCTCTTGAAAGGCTATTCAGATCACCTGCTTCATATGGCAACCACCAGCCCTCCTTCTCTTTGATCATAGGCCTTATACCCCTTCCCTGCTGTATTTTTTCCTTTCAAGGTACTTATCTCCTTCTGGATTTCCCTGGTGGCTCAGATGATAAAGAATCTGTCTGCAATGCAGGAGACTCAGGTTCCATCCCTCAGTTGGGAAGATCCCCTGGAAAAGGGATTGGCTACTCACTACAGTATTCTTGCCTGGAGGATCTATGGACAGAAGAAGACTGGCTGACTACAGTCCATGGGGTCTCAAAGAGTTGAACATGCCTGAGCAGCTTCCTCTTTTCACTGTCCCCTCTTGAGGTACATTTACCATGGTGCCAATGAATGAAACCTCAGCTGCCAGGGCCCTTTTCTGCTTGGGCCCCTTCCAAAACCCTGAGAGAAGCCCTAGTAGTGGCCACAGATTTCTCTACAATTTGCAAATATATGTTAACTACACTTGACTGAGACCATTGTCTGTTTCCACTTGGACTTCCTGTCTGTCAAATTTTCCCTTGCATCAGCTGAAGCTTCCCTTGCTTTAGCTCCCTCGGAACTGAAGTGGCTGCAGGCATTTTTGAGGTCTGGCTAAGGGGAAACTGAGTCAAGGAAACATTTAGTTTGAGCATAGTGGGAGGTAATTAGTGGTTTGCGGTCACTTCCCTGTATAGTTCAGTTAGTGCTAAGCACCCTGGGAGGGGGAAGATGGCTACTACCTGCTCGCCATAGAGTCTATTGCTTTTGACTGGACTAGAGTCTAGATTGCCTGTCATCAGAAGTATATGGGTGGTGGAGGAAAACCATGGTGTGAACTTAACAAAGCCAAGTAATTTTCAGAAAACCCTTCTTCATTTTCCAGCTCATATTTTAAAGCAAGCTAATCAGCTTTTTCCCAAATTTGACATCAATTCTAAAAATTTTTATGAAATGATCAACAAAGCTGGGAAGTCAAGAGAAATTTTTCCAATCAGTAACAACAAATTTTTTCAATTCACCATGTAAGAGGGAAGATGGAATTATCTTCCTATGCTCCTTACAGAAAACATTAAGAGATTATCATTTAAAGAGGTGATCATAGATGAGTCAGCTAAAAAATGTACGTAATTAATCAATGAAAATACTTTGTAACTTTTTCTGGATTTTGTCCTGTTTTGTTTTTTGTTTGTTTTGCTATGTATGAGCCTTTTAATATGTGTAAATTGTGTTTCTCATTTGAAACGAGTATTTTATATCTAGTTTTGCATTTGTAATTTTGTATTCATTTTGTTAAAGAAGGCCTACCAAGTTGTATAAGCTTCAGGCCTCATAAGACCCAGTGTATTCTGACCATGCTATCTGATTTACTTAGTTGTTCTGTTGGGAATCTTAGTTCACTGGTATATCTTAAGCACTTGAACAGTGATGAGCACATAGTAGTCACTCAAAAAATATTTATTATAGTGAAACATCAATTTTAGCTTAATTCAGTTCTGCTGAAGAGAAGTCAATATTGACATGAAAGTTGTTCATGGAAAGACTGTCGTTCATGGAAAACTCCTCCTTGAAACTCTACTTTGTGTAACTAAGGGTATGGAAGTAAATTCCTATTTAAAGGTATTTTTTTCAACAGTTATTAGCTACCATGTTTTTAAAATGATCTGGATCACTTTTTTTTATATAGATTCTATTGCCTTAGTCCTTGAGACCCAAGATTAGCCTTTGCTAGCCTTTTGCTTCACTCTACTTTAAAGACAAGAACTTATTTTTAGAATTGTAAGGAGGTGATGGCATGTGGAGAGCCAGTAGGACACTAATACAGCAGTTGATTTTTCTTAAGCCAAGGATTAGGCAGTAGAAAAATAGACTACTTTTTATTTTTCTATATAAACTCTCTTTAGAGACCCAACTTTGTTTAGACACTGGGCAATGGAAATAAAAATGCTTTTCATGCAAAAGAAAAATAGTAAATAGAATACTTAGATTTGTTTTCAAAACAATGCATGGTGATATAGACTTTAGAGAGAAGGACCTTAAGAAAAGCAGAATCTCATAGAGTTTCAGCTTGAAGAATTTTACTTTTATTGAAATACAGGGAAAAAAAAAAAAACATTGTATGTATGACTAGTGGAGGGCAGATTTCTTTCATTTAAACACCTAAACTTTTTATTAAACACTAAAGCTAAAGCACCTCTTTTTATCTTTATGCCCTTATAGGACTTTTATAGGCCAGAATTTTCTTTTTTTTTGTTAGAACACTTTTTTTTTCTCTACATAGAAGAAAAGGCTTATTAGCAGCAGTGACACTTATGAAGCTTATGAAGGTCTTTAGGTATCCTCCAGGTCCTATTTGCTTTCTCAGTTTGAAAGTTAGTTTACACACAGCTATTTTCTAAAATATAATTTGCTGCACTCTGAGGCCACGTGGGGCGAGTCTTAATAAGGAACATCAATAAGTTCCCCAAACTGAGCTTTTGTGAACACTAACATTGCAGACACGTGCCACCTAGAATTTTGAGCCTCATTGCTAAATGGCTCTGTTGTTTTAAGAATCTTGTTGAATTAGGACCATGAAGAGATTGTTGGGACAATAGGATTCTCCTTCCACATTATTTCCCAGAGGTTTGAAGGCAGCAGTCAGTTCCTGGTTCCTGGCTAATGTAGAGAGATCTTTTGCTCCAAGTTGTATCTTTTTTCAGACAAGAGGTTTAAAAGAAAATCCCCTTTAGCAAAAGGGGCTGTAGAGGGTTTCTCTGGTGGTCCAGTGGGTAAAGAGTCAGCCTTGCAGAGCAAGGGGCGTCGGTTCGATCCCTGGCTCAGGAAGATCCCATGTGCTGCGGAATGGCTGGACCAGTGTGTCCAATTGTGAGCTGGAGCTCTGGAGCACGTGCGCCCAGAGCCAGTGCTCTGCGGTGACAGAGGCCTCTGCAACAGGAGGCCCACTCAGGCTGAAGAATAAAGATGAAGCCAGCAGAAGTGCTATTGAAGCATATTATTTCCTAAATCAAGTTAGGACTAATTAATTAACTCTGAAACTATCTCAAAAATGAAGCAGATGGTTTTCTTTTTAAAGAAGATAGTCTCTCAATTATCTTCTCTGGAGATAGACCTAGAAATAAATAAAATAACTCCTCTGAGGTGATAAATCTATCAGAAAGGGAAGAAAAGAACTTCTGAGGAAAAAAAAAAAAACACACACAGTAAAAAGCAAAGACTTAAATTATTCATTAAAACTCTCTCCCCCATTTCCTCTCTTGCCTGGTGAATGACACACTCCACATGGATCCTCAGTTTGGTCAGAGGATGGTTTTAAATCTAGTGTAGCCTTCCTTTGGGACTGGTTTATTTGAATACTTCTGACCAGAATGTTAGCTAGAGTTATCTTTTTCCAGCTGAGTGTGGCATAACGTAATGCTCTGAATGTTATCTCTGTCCTCAGTGACTTGTTGCTTTATATGCACTTTAAATGGATGTCTTTCAGTGTACCTTTATGCAATAAATTTGTCAGGTTGGGTTGCCTTTAAGTGAATCAAAAGATGAGCTGAACACTGATATATTTTAAATATAAATTAAACATTCCTCATACCATTTGTGGCTTTATGTTCTTTCAAAAGAATGAAATGAGCGAGTTAATTGGTTGCCAGTTGACCTTTCCCTGACACTTACCCCGTGGAAGCATTCACTGTAGTCAATGATTCTTCCTTTAATGTCAGTGTTTCCTTCTAATTTTTAAAATATTTACTTTTTTTATTTTTGGCTGTATCAGGTCTTAGTTGTGGTGTGTGGGCTCTTCGTTGTGGCTTGGGGGCTCCAGAGCACACACTCCCAGTTGTCCTGCGGCATGTGGGATCTTAGCTCGACAACTAGGGATCGAACCCATGTCCCCTACCCGGGAGGATGGATTCTTTGACCACTGACCCCCAGGGAAGTCCCAATGTTTCCTTCTGTTTCAAGATTCTGGGGAATACCAGTCAGATTAAGAACATTAAAACCAAAAGGAGAAACAAGGGACTTCCTTTATGCCGTTCTAGTCCTGTTGGATTTTCATTGCCAATTACTAGCATGTGGTCATACAGGCTGCCCTTACTTTTCGCAGTGCCCCTATGCATGAATTTCAGTCAACACTGTACTTTGCAAAGTCAGGACTGCTTGTGTTTATATATGTATGCATATGTGTGTGTGTATATTAATTTTTCATTCTAAATATGCTTATTTTTCAGATATTTGAAAATGGTAAAGACACTGGAGAGATCTCTGTTTATATCAGTAGAAAAGATTTGGGGCCTAATACCCCAACTCAAGCAGGCTGTACAATGGAAAGTGTGAGTTTATTGGCTATCATTTATGACTATGAGCATCTTCTAAGTTACTTGTGGTTAATTCAGGCAATTAGCTCTTTAAAGTTGTTTAGAAAAGATCAATCATTTGTTTGTCTGTAAAGATTCAGAGTTTCCAACTTGACTTGCATATTCCAGAGGTTCTCGGCTTTGGTATAGTATTAACTCCTGGCCTCTTACTTAATAGCATCTCAATCTTCATTATACTTTTATTTGAAAAATCTGTCTATGCTGGACTCTGGAATTGCCCTCTTGTTCACACACTGATAAGAAGTGACATGATATCCAGCAGAGGGTGTGTTCTCGGCATTTCCAAGTCCTAGAACACTGAGCAGGTAGCACACAACCCTGGTTTTGACCTGTGCTCCTTTGTGAACAGGTCCAGAGGTTTATCTTGGTCATTCTTACCTTTGCTATTTTCCAGACAATTGGGATGCTTCTCAGGCAGAACCAACATGTTCAGGGTCTTTAGTTTGAGTCTTTGTCTTGCATGAAAGGACCCTGAATACCCTGTTGTTTACAAATTGGGGTTATTCGCCTGAGTGCACACCAGTGTTCTGGGCTCTGTTGCTTGACCTTTGCTCAGAAACCTGCTCCTTTCCCCCCATTTCAGTTCAACACCCTCAGTCTTACCTCTCCCTGGTGGTATCCATTACCTGGACTTTATAGTTAGTCACAAAGTTAATCATTAGCTCGACATAGGGATTGTCCCCTACCGGGAGGATTTCTTTGACCACTGACCCCAGGAAGTCCCAATGTTTCCTTCTGTTTCAAGATTCTGGGGAATACCAGTCAGATTAAGAACATTAAAACCAAAAGGAGAAACAAGGGACTTCCTTTATGCCGTTCTAGTCCTGTTGGATTTTCATTGCCAATTACTAGCATGTGGTCATACAGGCTGCCCTTACTTTTCGCAGTGCCCCTATGCATGAATTTCAGTCAACACTGTACTTTGCAAAGTCAGGACTGCTTGTGTTTATATATGTATGCATATGTGTGTGTGTATATTAATTTTTCATTCTAAATATGCTTATTTTTCAGATATTTGAAAATGGTAAAGACACTGGAGAGATCTCTGTTTATATCAGTAGAAAAGATTTGGGGCCTAATACCCCAACTCAAGCAGGCTGTACAATGGAAAGTGTGAGTTTATTGGCTATCATTTATGACTATGAGCATCTTCTAAGTTACTTGTGGTTAATTCAGGCAATTAGCTCTTTAAAGTTGTTTAGAAAAGATCAATCATTTGTTTGTCTGTAAAGATTCAGAGTTTCCAACTTGACTTGCATATTCCAGAGGTTCTCGGCTTTGGTATAGTATTAACTCCTGGCCTCTTACTTAATAGCATCTCAATCTTCATTATACTTTTATTTGAAAAATCTGTCTATGCTGGACTCTGGAATTGCCCTCTTGTTCACACACTGATAAGAAGTGACATGATATCCAGCAGAGGGTGTGTTCTCGGCATTTCCAAGTCCTAGAACACTGAGCAGGTAGCACACAACCCTGGTTTTGACCTGTGCTCCTTTGTGAACAGGTCCAGAGGTTTATCTTGGTCATTCTTACCTTTGCTATTTTCCAGACAATTGGGATGCTTCTCAGGCAGAACCAACATGTTCAGGGTCTTTAGTTTGAGTCTTTGTCTTGCATGAAAGGACCCTGAATACCCTGTTGTTTACAAATTGGGGTTATTCGCCTGAGTGCACACCAGTGTTCTGGGCTCTGTTGCTTGACCTTTGCTCAGAAACCTGCTCCTTTCCCCCCATTTCAGTTCAACACCCTCAGTCTTACCTCTCCCTGGTGGTATCCATTACCTGGACTTTATAGTTAGTCACAAAAGTTAATCATCTGATCATTAGCCAAGCTCAGAAGAGATGACAAGTGCTACCTTGATTAACTGATTAGAGAGAGAGAACACTGAAGAATCCAGGCTCATTTTTTTTTTTTTTGGTTTGTTTGTATAACCATCACATCCCTGACTATATAAAACACCAGGATACAAAAGCCTTTTTAGAATTCTCTACCTGTAATCCCGTGGTTCCTTTTTTTTCAATATTAGAATAGTTTCCATTTGGGTTGCTATAGAAAACTGAAGATGGCATTTATGTTAAATTACACAGGAAAATATTATTCTATAGAAAGCTTTTGTAGACTAATGACACACTGAAATTGATCTGTTGATTTGCTTCTATATGCAAGAAAACCTGGGGCAAAACCTTTTTCAGAGGGCAAAATTCAGCTGTTTGTGTGGGAGAGCCCTTGTGACCCCCAAGGATGACTGTTCCCTTGCCTCAATCACTAGCCTAAGATGTTTCACACTCTTCTCAGATCCTGGAACAAATTCTTATCCTATCAAGACCTGGTGATGATAGCTTTAAAGAGAAATGGGTGAGAATTATCACAATTTTTGGTCACTGTAGCCCAGTCTCACCAGTGACCTCGAGATGAGAGGCATTGAGGCCTTACCTCCTGTAGGCTCTTGAATGCTAATCTTTGAACACCTAAAATGCAGTGTGTTTCCAAGTTGAGAAAATAGAGATTGCAAGGCAACTCCCCTGAAAGTACATTTGGTTAAGTGGTCAGGTGTTCACATCGTTCTCTACTACACACTCCTGTTCTTTGTGTATTTATTACTCTCCTGGATCAGGAGGCTTTAAATATTTCATATCTTCTTCCTTCACAAAAAAGGGGATGCTTTACAGAAAGCAGAATCACTGTGATTTTAAAAATGATCCACATTATATGTTTTCTGAAATAATAGCAAAGTCACAAAATCTAAGCTCAAAGGCTGAGACCACACAGAAATAAAGGTAGAGCTTTGTAGATACTATCCATGAATTTTAAAACTTGTTTGCGGTTCCAGTGAAAAAAAGCAAAACACAGATTTTTACTATTCTAACACCTTTACTTATTATATTTCTAAAGAGAATAAGAATCATTATTTTTATTTCAAAGGACATGGCTATACTGGATGAAAAGTATTAACTTTAATAAAAGGAATGATGCATCATCATTTTTAGTCCTTCTGATGCTCAAGGCTTAAAAATCTGGCCAGTGCAGAGCTGATAAAAATAGTGTAAAGTTGATGAAGTTAGAGACAAGATTCACTGCTGTTCAGTTGCTAAATCATGTTTGACTCTTTGTGACCCCTTGGATTGCAGCACTCCAGGTTCCTCTGTCCTTCACTATCTCCTGGAGTTTGCTCAAATTCATGTCCATTGAGTCGGTGATGCTATCTAACCATCTCATCCTCTGCCACCCTCTTCTTCTGCCTTCAGTCTTGCCTAGCGTGAAGGTGTCTTTTAATGAGTGGATATAAGATTCCTGGTGGTGGTAGTTTAGTGTCTGACTCTTGTGACCCCATGGAATACAGCCCACCAAGGCTCCTCTGTTCATGGGATTTTTCCAGGCAAGAATACTGGAGTGGGTTGCAATTTCCTTCTCCAGGAGGAGATAGGATTATTTACCCATCAGTTCAGTTCAGTTCAGTTGTTCAGTCATGTCCATGGACTGCAGCATGCCAGGATTCTCTGTATTTTTCCCAACATCAGGGTCTTTTCCAGTGAGTCAGCTCTTTGCATCAGGTGGCCAAAGCATTTGAGCTTAATTAGCTTTCTATAGATATAGTTGGGGGTCAAAGAAAATATTTCACTCAGTCAAGAGTGTATAGCCAATAGGGGAAGATACCAGGGATATATGACAGACTTGCAGCATTCTCTTCTTTTCTCTGGGCCTCAGCATTTAGTGCATCCCAATATAGCTTCAGTAGGAATTAGCAGAAAGAGCGAGAGAGGCTCCCTGAACAGCAGCCAGTCAAAGAAAGGCCACGACTATATCCGCATCCCTGCTGAGATTACTGAGTGACAAGGGATTGAGAGACACAAGAACTGACAACGGAGGGAAGAAAAGGAAGCCTGTGACAGAAGGCTGCAGGGAGAACAGAGTGGTGGGTGGCGTGGGGTGCAGAAGCCCCAGCACTCGAAGGCGGTGGGTAACTTCGAAAAACCTCTCTTAAAGTTTCATGTGCAGCACAATTGAGCTGGATTGATTTTCATTTGAAACATGCCCTCAGTGAGCCATATCTTGATCATTAAGAGATCCCAAATGTAAGACAGAAGCAAACACAGACCATGCTTGTTATTTAAAATATCAAACGGTAGCATTTCATAATTCATACTTCAATGACATCTTATTTACAACTTGAAACCACTCATTATTGAAGGCACTCACAAGCTTCTGCAGGGCTTCTTAATTGATACATCTGGGAAGAGGCCTTCCAGGTGACTCAAAGGGTAGGCTAGACAGTCACGTTTATTTTTGCAGTCCTGTCACTGGTGGACAGTTCCATCCCTGGTTGCCTGAGGTTAGCTGGGGACTGGAGACTGCTGATGGTAAACCTTGAACATCCTCTGGAAGGAACCCACAGAATGTGTGGCTCAAACAAGGAACGCATAACCGTTATCAAAGAGGAGTGTTACCGTGTGTAGAAGCTAAATGCGCTTTCTCTAAGACTGTCACGTTATGTTTTCAGTCCCCGCGTGCAGGGTCAGAGCTCAATCACAAGCCTGCGGCACCCCCTGCTGGTTAAAAGCCCATGCTCATTTTGTTACTTTACACTGAGCTAAACATCGCCAGTCATTTCACACTCCTTTTAACATTCTATATGAATTTAATTACCATTTGCTTGGACTTCTTTTGTGACAGAGTAGAGCCAGTTTGTTACAGGTGTTCACATTTTCTGTTATTTCTTTTCCTTCTTCATCAACCTCTGCCCAACCAGTTACTTCTCAAGATTCATCAGAGACTTCAAGGTTCTTCTACCCAACCCCCGGGCCTCAATTTTTCTTCAATCCGACTTTTCGATGAGCACGGCCAAGAAATTAAGAATCCCCTTTTGCTGAAGAATGAGCAAAAAATTTGGGTTACTTATGGTAAAGCATACAGGTAGGAGCAAGGTGTTGATTCTCTTGTCTGTCCGCAACCTTTCTGGGGCAACTTAAGGTAAAAGAGAGTTGAGAAGCCAAGTAGCACACTCTTTATGTTACAAAAAGAAAATTAAATTCCAGTAAAATTTCAGGGACGTTTTGTGCGTGTGTGTGTGTGTGTGAAGCAGTATTTTTTGTGGGATATGACATCTCCCTTTCTCTATCTCTCTCTCCCTGTTTTTCTCTCTGACTTTCTGTCTTAATGCCTTGTCATAGTTCTTGAAGTCTGCCTATCAGCACAGCAAGTGGGATTTGTTCATGTCTGAGTAGTCACCTTAATGATAGCAGATGGAAACGCCACAGGGGGCCCAAGCCCATCAGACTGTCGTTGTCGCACACTGCCCTGACCTGCTTCCACGCCTCTATTTTGCAGGGCTTCTTAATTGATACATCTGGGAAGAGGCCTTCCAGGTGACTCAAAGGGTAGGCTAGACAGTCACGTTTATTTTTGCAGTCCTGTCACTGGTGGACAGTTCCATCCCTGGTTGCCTGAGGTTAGCTGGGGACTGGAGACTGCTGATGGTAAACCTTGAACATCCTCTGGAAGGAACCCACAGAATGTGTGGCTCAAACAAGGAACGCATAACCGTTATCAAAGAGGAGTGTTACCGTGTGTAGAAGCTAAATGCGCTTTCTCTAAGACTGTCACGTTATGTTTTCAGTCCCCGCGTGCAGGGTCAGAGCTCAATCACAAGCCTGCGGCACCCCCTGCTGGTTAAAAGCCCATGCTCATTTTGTTACTTTACACTGAGCTAAACATCGCCAGTCATTTCACACTCCTTTTAACATTCTATATGAATTTAATTACCATTTGCTTGGACTTCTTTTGTGACAGAGTAGAGCCAGTTTGTTACAGGTGTTCACATTTTCTGTTATTTCTTTTCCTTCTTCATCAACCTCTGCCCAACCAGTTACTTCTCAAGATTCATCAGAGACTTCAAGGTTCTTCTACCCAACCCCCGGGCCTCAATTTTTCTTCAATCCGACTTTTCGATGAGCACGGCCAAGAAATTAAGAATCCCCTTTTGCTGAAGAATGAGCAAAAAATTTGGGTTACTTATGGTAAAGCATACAGGTAGGAGCAAGGTGTTGATTCTCTTGTCTGTCCGCAACCTTTCTGGGGCAACTTAAGGTAAAAAGAGAGTTGAGAAGCCAAGTAGCACACTCTTTATGTTACAAAAAGAAAATTAAATTCCAGTAAAATTTCAGGGACGTTTTGTGCGTGTGTGTGTGTGTGTGAAGCAGTATTTTTTGTGGGATATGACATCTCCCTTTCTCTATCTCTCTCTCCCTGTTTTTCTCTCTGACTTTCTGTCTTAATGCCTTGTCATAGTTCTTGAAGTCTGCCTATCAGCACAGCAAGTGGGATTTGTTCATGTCTGAGTAGTCACCTTAATGATAGCAGATGGAAACGCCACAGGGGGCCCAAGCCCATCAGACTGTCGTTGTCGCACACTGCCCTGACCTGCTTCCACGCCTCTATTTTTTTGTCCCTTTTTAAAGGAGAAATGGATGGTAATTGAAAAGGATCTTAAGCAAGATTTATGAAGCTGTAGACAACATGATTCCCCACTCTCTCTCTCTGTTTTCACAAATAAAGTCTTAACCTTTTAAGCACCAATGACAGGACAGCTAAAGATAAATTGGTAAAGCTTATAAGCCCTATCCTATCAAAGTTATATTCCTCAAAAGTGCCTTGCATTATCCCAGGATAATTACTGGCCATTACCGAGCCTTGTGCAAATTGGTGTAGATTGGTAAATTCCCGCATAAAATTATCAGCGTTTTGAGAGAAGAAAGAGGCTTCCGTCTACAGGCACTGATGAGCTGAGCTGTTGTGTGGAATACCTTGGAAATTTATGCGTATTTTGACAGGACACATCCAGATACACTCTGAAACTGCTTGTCAGAAACTTAAACAGACTTTTCTGCCTACTTTTAATCTTTTTCTTGTGCTTGCTTTCAGCTCTTTATCTGTAGAACAGAATAGGAGAAATAGAATTAATTTTGCTTATAGAATATAATTGATTATATATTAATTATAATAAAAATAGCATAGACAAAACTAGGAGCTGATTGGATTTCCTGTATATTCTAATAATCAAAGACAGATCTATTCAGAAGTCTAGGAAGCTTTTGAAAGACCTTGGTATGACTAGTTGTGGGTAGCATATTACAAAATCTGTCCAAGTGGAATAAAATTAAAATAATTAATAGTATCTGTGTATGCTGTATAATTTATGAAACTAGAAAAATATCTCTAAGGAATGGTGTTTTCCTATATAATCAGATTTTAAAACATAATTTAAATACATTGTGAGAACAATTTTTACAATGATAAAACTAGTGATGAATTTTAAAGTGGCAAGAATTCTTGTATAATTTAGGAAGCTCTTCCAGTTACAAGGAAAAGCTTTAATAAAATGTATTTCATAGTATATTCTTAAATATTATTGTTAAAGTGAAAGAAATGACTAATTTTGATGTTTTTAATGATGTTTGTTATAGTATTTTAATATGATCATGCACTTGTTCTTGGTTAACTGGATTGTATCTGTGGAGTAACAGAATTACTAAGTATCTGAAATATTTTAAAATCAACTGAGGGTTGTAGCTGGTGGAATTTATAAATGTGTAATTTGTTTGTATATCATTGCCATTTTAATAGCATAATATATATGTATATATATTTGATTCTGATATTGTAAAGCTGTCATCATAGCATGATTCCCCACTCTCTCTCTCTGTTTTCACAAATAAAGTCTTAACCTTTTAAGCACCAATGACAGGACAGCTAAAGATAAATTGGTAAAGCTTATAAGCCCTATCCTATCAAAGTTATATTCCTCAAAAGTGCCTTGCATTATCCCAGGATAATTACTGGCCATTACCGAGCCTTGTGCAAATTGGTGTAGATTGGTAAATTCCCGCATAAAATTATCAGCGTTTTGAGAGAAGAAAGAGGCTTCCGTCTACAGGCACTGATGAGCTGAGCTGTTGTGTGGAATACCTTGGAAATTTATGCGTATTTTGACAGGACACATCCAGATACACTCTGAAACTGCTTGTCAGAAACTTAAACAGACTTTTCTGCCTACTTTTAATCTTTTTCTTGTGCTTGCTTTCAGCTCTTTATCTGTAGAACAGAATAGGAGAAATAGAATTAATTTTGCTTATAGAATATAATTGATTATATATTAATTATAATAAAAATAGCATAGACAAAACTAGGAGCTGATTGGATTTCCTGTATATTCTAATAATCAAAGACAGATCTATTCAGAAGTCTAGGAAGCTTTTGAAAGACCTTGGTATGACTAGTTGTGGGTAGCATATTACAAAATCTGTCCAAGTGGAATAAAATTAAAATAATTAATAGTATCTGTGTATGCTGTATAATTTATGAAACTAGAAAAATATCTCTAAGGAATGGTGTTTTCCTATATAATCAGATTTTAAAACATAATTTAAATACATTGTGAGAACAATTTTTACAATGATAAAACTAGTGATGAATTTTAAAGTGGCAAGAATTCTTGTATAATTTAGGAAGCTCTTCCAGTTACAAGGAAAAGCTTTAATAAAATGTATTTCATAGTATATTCTTAAATATTATTGTTAAAGTGAAAGAAATGACTAATTTTGATGTTTTTAATGATGTTTGTTATAGTATTTTAATATGATCATGCACTTGTTCTTGGTTAACTGGATTGTATCTGTGGAGTAACAGAATTACTAAGTATCTGAAATATTTTAAAATCAACTGAGGGTTGTAGCTGGTGGAATTTATAAATGTGTAATTTGTTTGTATATCATTGCCATTTTAATAGCATAATATATATGTATATATATTTGATTCTGAATCCATTGTAAAGCTGTAGAGAATCATCATAGCATTTTGCTACTGTTGAAACTTCTAAATTAGTATCAGAAAATTTATTTTCATCTAGTTTAAAATGTATTGAGAAAATGAGCAATATGCACTCAGAAAATGGTATTCATTTTGGGGGAGTAATTCTGACGTGTCTAATATATGCTGGTCTGGCAGAGATGATTTTGCCAATATCTGCTTCTGTTTTGAGTCCTTTACCCGTTTTTCTCCCAATATTTATTTAAAAAAATGTCCAGTCTACAGAAAACTTAATGCAATGAAGACATAGATCCTTTACCTAGGCTCAGCAGTTTGACGACTTTGCCACATTTGTTTTTCCTCTCTTACTTCTCCTTCCTCTCTCTTTCGAACAGTTTGGATTTAATTCCATACAATCACTGAGGTTTTGCTCCTATACGCTACAGGTTGCATAACTAAAGAACACAATATTCTTCTCTGTCACTGTGTTATAGTATCTAACACAGTCAATAATAATATAATATCATTATGATATGTAATCAAATGACCCCAAATCTGCTTTAGAACTTCCTTGTAATCCAGTATCCAGATACGCTTCATCTGTTGCATGTAGTTATTTTCTTTAGTTCTCTTTAATTTAAAATATCCCCCCATCTTTTGTTTTATTTTTCATGGCATTACTTTTCTTTTTGAAGACTTCAGGCACTCTTTACTTGTAGAGTGCCTCACATTCTAGATTTGTCTGTGTGTATTGTCATAATTAGATTCAGTTTAAATATTTTTGGCAATAGTACACAGGCAATGTGAGAGAGTCCAGTGATTCTAAAGTTAAATAGCAGTGCTTGTCACTAATTTAGAAAACAAAAGGGTTCATAATTGACATAGTTGCCATTCTTTTTACTTAAGATTTCTTTTCCATTTGATTTTAACTTTTGCATTATTCAATTAACCTAAAACAATATACCTAATAGGATGTAATGTGAAAAATCAAGTCAACATAGCATTTATTGAACTTACGAAGAGTAGCTGTTTGTAGCCAAATAAGAAAGATTAATTTAATTATAAAATCCAAAGATTGTTATGGGAATATTGCATTGTAGTTGTACATGAAAAATGAACATCGTAGGACTGACAGTTCTTTTTCTCTACGAAATACTTACTTTTATTATTGAAGTCATTTCTTAAAAATTCTATGTGTTACAACTATCCCTGGCATATTATAAATCAAACGAACTAAAGTGTGCATGTCAGGTTATCAGTATAGAATACCAACAATAAGGCTGTACTGAAGGAAATTCACCTATTTCTGGATTTTATTTGACATGGAAATGTATGTATTATTGATTACTTGTACTCAAAGTTCAGAGTTTGTATAATTTTGCAGATAGATATGATTTTTTTCCCATTTTTCAGATCTCCCCTAAACCCTGTTTTGGGTTTGACCTTTGACAAGGTGACTGCGTTCTCCAGAGGTGGTGTTGCAGTTGCATATAAAACCTTCTTGGACTCTAGTGCTCTTCTGCTACCTGGATGTGACAAGTAAATTAACAAGTCCTTGGTTGAGTGATCTGAATCACCTCATTCATTTTTCCCAGAGTGAGAGATTTAAACACTAAAAGATGTTCTTTAAATCATCTTAAACGAGCATTCATTTATTTTATTGACTTATTTCATGATATAATGCACTCGTGCTTAAAAGACTTATGAAGTTCCCTGGAGTTTTAAAAAGCATATGGGGACAAGCAGCAGAGTATAGTTTTCTGCTTTGCAAAGACAACAATTTTAGTTGAAATGTAAACACTGTTTTTAGTAGATATTTTATTGAAATATGTAATAATATGTTTGCTTATACGAGTGTTGATGTTTAATCATCTTACCTGATGACAATACTGAAGACAGAAGCAGTTGGCTGGAGGCAGAGCGAGAAGAGCTAAAGTTAACTAGCAGTGCTTGTCACTAATTTAGAAAACAAAAGGGTTCATAATTGACATAGTTGCCATTCTTTTTACTTAAGATTTCTTTTCCATTTGATTTTAACTTTTGCATTATTCAATTAACCTAAAACAATATACCTAATAGGATGTAATGTGAAAAATCAAGTCAACATAGCATTTATTGAACTTACGAAGAGTAGCTGTTTGTAGCCAAATAAGAAAGATTAATTTAATTATAAAATCCAAAGATTGTTATGGGAATATTGCATTGTAGTTGTACATGAAAAATGAACATCGTAGGACTGACAGTTCTTTTTCTCTACGAAATACTTACTTTTATTATTGAAGTCATTTCTTAAAAATTCTATGTGTTACAACTATCCCTGGCATATTATAAATCAAACGAACTAAAGTGTGCATGTCAGGTTATCAGTATAGAATACCAACAATAAGGCTGTACTGAAGGAAATTCACCTATTTCTGGATTTTATTTGACATGGAAATGTATGTATTATTGATTACTTGTACTCAAAGTTCAGAGTTTGTATAATTTTGCAGATAGATATGATTTTTTTCCCATTTTTCAGATCTCCCCTAAACCCTGTTTTGGGTTTGACCTTTGACAAGGTGACTGCGTTCTCCAGAGGTGGTGTTGCAGTTGCATATAAAACCTTCTTGGACTCTAGTGCTCTTCTGCTACCTGGATGTGACAAGTAAATTAACAAGTCCTTGGTTGAGTGATCTGAATCACCTCATTCATTTTTCCCAGAGTGAGAGATTTAAACACTAAAAGATGTTCTTTAAATCATCTTAAACGAGCATTCATTTATTTTATTGACTTATTTCATGATATAATGCACTCGTGCTTAAAAGACTTATGAAGTTCCCTGGAGTTTTAAAAAGCATATGGGGACAAGCAGCAGAGTATAGTTTTCTGCTTTGCAAAGACAACAATTTTAGTTGAAATGTAAACACTGTTTTTAGTAGATATTTTATTGAAATATGTAATAATATGTTTGCTTATACGAGTGTTGATGTTTAATCATCTTACCTGATGACAATATACTGAAGACAGAAGCAGTTGGCTGGAGGCAGAGCGAGAAGAGCAGGAGTTGGAAGATGGGAACACTGGCCCTGCCTCTGATCGTGATGGTCCATGAGCACACAGGTGTCAGTTTCCTATGGGTTTCTGATAAAACCCAGCAGTTACTGACTGTTGATCATAGGTCAGACATAGTTCTATTACTAAACGAATTGGGTAAGAACATATTTAATCTGCAAAGCAATTATTCTAATCCTATGATTGTTTATTAGCCTATTTTTACTCCATTTTTATAGAGACAGAAACTGAGGCACAGAAGGGCATTTTCCCAGTCACACTGCTTGTACATGATAGCACAAGGATTCTAACCCAGACTGTCTTTCTTAAGAATTGAGGCCTTAACCCCTATCTAACACTGTCTAATAGTACTTTCTATGATGATGGAAGCAGACTTTATGACCATAGAGCACTTGAAATGTGACTAGTGTGACTGAAGAGCTGAATTTTATATTTTGTTTAAATAAAATTAATTTTAATTTAAGTAAAAATATGTGGTTTGTGGATACCATATTGGATATTGCAGCACAATACTGATAGTATGTTGGATTGTGGTCTATCTAATATTTTATGAGGTAACTAATCACAACTTTTTTTTAATAATATTTATTTATATATTTTGGGGGGTGGGGTGGGGAGGGAGAGGGGCAGGAGGGCCACTTCTATTGGTCTTTCATTTGTCTATTTTCATCCATCTTTGTTCTTTGGCCCGTGTGGACCTCCCATCGCGGTGGCCTCTGTTGTCGCAGAGCACTGGCTCTGGGCACATGCGCTCCAGAGCTCTGGCTCGGCAATTGGACACATCAGTCCAGCCGCTCCGCGGCACGTGGGATCTTCCCAGGCCAGGGATGGAACTGGTGCCCCTTGCATTGCAAGGCGGTGTCTGTACCCACTGGACCACCAGGGAAGCCCACAACTATTTTTTTACATATTGGTGATAAGGCTGAAATAGAGGACAGATCCAGAGAACCAAAAGCAGTAGATATTTTATTGAAATATGTAATAATATGTTTGCTTATACGAGTGTTGATGTTTAATCATCTTACCTGATGACAATATACTGAAGACAGAAGCAGTTGGCTGGAGGCAGAGCGAGAAGAGCAGGAGTTGGAAGATGGGAACACTGGCCCTGCCTCTGATCGTGATGGTCCATGAGCACACAGGTGTCAGTTTCCTATGGGTTTCTGATAAAACCCAGCAGTTACTGACTGTTGATCATAGGTCAGACATAGTTCTATTACTAAACGAATTGGGTAAGAACATATTTAATCTGCAAAGCAATTATTCTAATCCTATGATTGTTTATTAGCCTATTTTTACTCCATTTTTATAGAGACAGAAACTGAGGCACAGAAGGGCATTTTCCCAGTCACACTGCTTGTACATGATAGCACAAGGATTCTAACCCAGACTGTCTTTCTTAAGAATTGAGGCCTTAACCCCTATCTAACACTGTCTAATAGTACTTTCTATGATGATGGAAGCAGACTTTATGACCATAGAGCACTTGAAATGTGACTAGTGTGACTGAAGAGCTGAATTTTATATTTTGTTTAAATAAAATTAATTTTAATTTAAGTAAAAATATGTGGTTTGTGGATACCATATTGGATATTGCAGCACAATACTGATAGTATGTTGGATTGTGGTCTATCTAATATTTTATGAGGTAACTAATCACAACTTTTTTTTAATAATATTTATTTATATATTTTGGGGGGTGGGGTGGGGAGGGAGAGGGGCAGGAGGGCCACTTCTATTGGTCTTTCATTTGTCTATTTTCATCCATCTTTGTTCTTTGGCCCGTGTGGACCTCCCATCGCGGTGGCCTCTGTTGTCGCAGAGCACTGGCTCTGGGCACATGCGCTCCAGAGCTCTGGCTCGGCAATTGGACACATCAGTCCAGCCGCTCCGCGGCACGTGGGATCTTCCCAGGCCAGGGATGGAACTGGTGCCCCTTGCATTGCAAGGCGGTGTCTGTACCCACTGGACCACCAGGGAAGCCCACAACTATTTTTTTACATATTGGTGATAAGGCTGAAATAGAGGACAGATCCAGAGAACCAAAAGCAGTCTGATGAGGTCACTCAGTCCAGCTAGTATCAAGCTATTGCTTGAAAGACGGACTCTTTGGTCTTCTCTATCTCCCAAGGACTGCCCACACTTCCTAGTCAAGATTATACTGTTCTGTCTTACTCTCTTTCTCTTTATGGATAGAAAATGACTCAGAACTGTTTAGTATAATAATTTTCATTAATGAGAAGATTTATTTAATGTGCAATGATCTTTCTCTAAGTTGTTAAATTTGCCTTTCCCTTTGGTCTTTAACTGGGAGTTGAATTTTTAATTTATGTATTGCTTCTTAATTTTACTTTCTCAGGTGTAATGAATATTGTTTTAATGAATAGATTTAAATTAGATCTGATTCCCTAAGTATACTGCCTTTATTGAACACAAACTAATTTGAGGATAATTTACTTAATTTTTGGATTCCATTTGAACTTTCTTTCCCTACTCTGAAGCGGACCATTTGAAATCTTAGTCATCATGCTCCTTACTTATGTTTCTCAGCCTATTGAAAGATAAATACTATGACTTCCTAGAACTTCTTTCTGTTGAATAGTATGCTGTATGGTATACCTTAACATATCAATGTTGAGCCGATAATTTCCTTTAGGGCAAGGATTGACTCACTATTAAAATAACTAATTTGGGGCTTCCCTGGTGGTTCAGTGCGTGGGGACACCACCTTGCAGTGCAGGGGGCGCTGGTTCGATCCCTGGCCTGGGAGGATCCCACGTGCCGCGAAGCGCCTGGACCGATGTGTCCAATTACCGAGCCGGAGCTCTGGAGCGCATGCGCCCAGAGCTGGTGCTCTGCGACAACCAAGGCTGCTGCGATGGGAGGCCCGCACGGGCCAGAGAACAAAGATGGATGAAACTAGACAAATGAAAGACCAGTGGAAGTGGCCCGCCCACCCCCCTCCCTCCCCACCCCCACCAAAAATAAATAAATAAATAAACGTTTAAAAAAAAAAAAAAACCTAATTTGGCTAGGAATGAAACCAACCCCTCTAGTTTGTGATTTGTTCATGCAATGTCTAGACTGTGCTTCCTTTTTTAAAATACCAAATTAATATTCTTAATAAATACCTCTCTTAAAAATAGCAAGTTAATATTTCTTAACACAACCATTAGAAATATAAAAGCATGCTTTATTATTATAGGCCAGTGTATTTGCATGATAACTTTAACAATGAAGATGATCTCCACCATGAGTGATTCTGTAAGATTAAAAATTGTTTTTTGCTTCTTTATTAATAATTAACTAGGCATAGAATCTCCCCAATATCATAAATAATTTCAAGGAAAAAATTTAAGGCCTTCCTTTTCCCAATTATAGATAGCAAGGTACTTTTGAAATTTCTGTTTAAAAAGATTATAGGCTATACATTGTTTTTTCTCTCACTAGAAGTGTGTAAGATGCATAAATTATTATTCTAATAGATTAAAAAGTACTAACGTTAAACTCATTTTATTCTAATATGAACAATTAAATATTTTATTTCCTTAGTTGGGAAGTTTGTGAGGGATTTCCAATTAATCTCAGTGGCATCAGTCAACAGATACCTGATCAATTTGAAAGGGTGAACATGGAGGACAATTTCCTACAGAACAAGGTGAGAATTATTTGTTGTTCTTAATAAATGTATTTTGTATATTGGACACTCAGCCAATACATGGTAACTGAGTAGATATTTGTAAAAGTTTTTGAAAATTATATTATTTTACAAATGCTGGGGGCAAGTATTATGCTTTGTGTGTGTCCGTGCTAAGTGGCTTTAGTCTTGTCTGACTCTTTGGGACCCAATGGACTGCACCCTGCCAGGCCTCTCTGTCCATGAAATTCTGCAGGCAGGAATAATGGAATAGGTTTCCATGCCTTTCTCCAGGGGGTCTTCCTAGCCTAGGGATCGAACCCATGTCTCTTATGTTTCCTGCATTGGCAGGCAGGTTCTTCACCACTAACACCACCCGGTTAATTAAGCACTGAAAACTGAACCAATATTGAGAATGTTTGGAAGGAGGGGTAGATTAGAAGTTGGGGATTGAAATATACGCACTGCTATATTTAAAACAGATAACTAACAAGGATGTACCACTGTATAGTACAGGGCACTCTGTTCATTGTTCTGTAATAAGCTAAATGGGGAAAGAATTTGAAAAAGAATAGGAAGAAGAAAAAGAAAGAAACCTGAACCAATATATATCATTGCTACTTAAAAAAAAATCTACCTACATTACATCATTTAAGTAAAATTGTTTAGCATATTTTCTTTATTCCAACTGTATTAGTAAGTTGCATTTGCCTAAGAAATTCTTTAAGATGGCAGTTATATCTTTATCCCTTAGGATTTGATCTATTTACTCTATGAGTCAATGTCTCTAAGTAACATGAGTTCTTCAGAAAACTCTATTCATGACAACACAATCCAGAAGTTCTCTTTATTAATTTACCTTAGAAATTTTATCCTTGAGTAAATAATGCTTTTCTGACAGTAAGCTATGGAAAGCACTTTAAACTTATTCCTTAAAAAGGAATGATTCTTTCATTTTTCTCATCTATTAAGTTATATATAAGGTTGTTATTCATTTCAGCTGCATAAGCTTTAGTTTTTCAATTCATGAAATCAAAACCAAAAAGCACCCACAGAGATGCCCAGAAAGTAGAGCTTCCTGTTCACTAGTCTGAGCCCTTTCTTTGTTAGAATGCAAAAGACACATTGTCCCAATCTGCTCTTTTTAAGTTTCTCCACGTTGCCCATTCAGTCTTTTAGGTCAAAATTTATACTAAAAGTATTAGTTATTTCAAGGCACATATGAAGCTAAATAGTATAATTGTTAAACAACAATTTCTAATCCTGTTAATGAGCAAATTTAGAAAATAAATGTAAGTCGAATGGTGTACTAAAAATTAATGCCTTTTATATTTTATATTCATTGACATTAAGGTTATTAGCCATAGTTCTGATCCTGTTGGCATTCTCTTACAGTTTTTTTGGTTTTGTTTTTTTTTTGCTGTAATTTTATTTTCCTGCTCAAAAAATGTACATGCCTAATCATTGCCTGTTAAAGTTTTATCTTCTCATCTGGCTTTCATTGGTCTCCATGATTCTTCTCCAGTCTTCCTCCACTCTCAAGTTGTTTCTTCAAGCCTCTTCGCTTCTTCTTTTTTTATTATAATTGAAGGATAATTGCTTTACAGAATTCTATTGTTTTCTGTCAAATATCAACATGAATCAGCCATCGTACCCTAACACTACAGTCAGATCTAATAAATAGAGTCCATACATGCTGTGCACTTTGGTCTACTTGTGCCACTGCATGTGCTATTCTTTGCTAGGATATGCCCCATTACCATTCCTTGCTTTTTAAGACTTTCTTAACTTCTTTTTCTTCTTCCAAAAAGCCTTCTCAGCTCCTCCAGAGAAATCTAACCCCACATTATTTTGTTCTCAGAACTCCTTTCCCTCCTTTGAAAATTGTTCTTAGAGTTTATGTTTTGGTAAAGGTATTTGCTGTTGTGTCCTTCTCTTCCACTAAACCGATCATTCTTAGGACACAGAATTTATGTCTTACTTATCTTTGTGTTCGTGAGTGCTGGAACAAAATCCTGAGATTAGGGCAGGTGCACAATACATTTTCATGAATGATTTCTAAATTTTTCATTTCAGCTGCATAAGCTTTAGTTTTTCAATTCATGAAATCAAAACCAAAAAGCACCCACAGAGATGCCCAGAAAGTAGAGCTTCCTGTTCACTAGTCTGAGCCCTTTCTTTGTTAGAATGCAAAAGACACATTGTCCCAATCTGCTCTTTTTAAGTTTCTCCACGTTGCCCATTCAGTCTTTTAGGTCAAAATTTATACTAAAAGTATTAGTTATTTCAAGGCACATATGAAGCTAAATAGTATAATTGTTAAACAACAATTTCTAATCCTGTTAATGAGCAAATTTAGAAAATAAATGTAAGTCGAATGGTGTACTAAAAATTAATGCCTTTTATATTTTATATTCATTGACATTAAGGTTATTAGCCATAGTTCTGATCCTGTTGGCATTCTCTTACAGTTTTTTTGGTTTTGTTTTTTTTTTGCTGTAATTTTATTTTCCTGCTCAAAAAATGTACATGCCTAATCATTGCCTGTTAAAGTTTTATCTTCTCATCTGGCTTTCATTGGTCTCCATGATTCTTCTCCAGTCTTCCTCCACTCTCAAGTTGTTTCTTCAAGCCTCTTCGCTTCTTCTTTTTTTATTATAATTGAAGGATAATTGCTTTACAGAATTCTATTGTTTTCTGTCAAATATCAACATGAATCAGCCATCGTACCCTAACACTACAGTCAGATCTAATAAATAGAGTCCATACATGCTGTGCACTTTGGTCTACTTGTGCCACTGCATGTGCTATTCTTTGCTAGGATATGCCCCATTACCATTCCTTGCTTTTTAAGACTTTCTTAACTTCTTTTTCTTCTTCCAAAAAGCCTTCTCAGCTCCTCCAGAGAAATCTAACCCCACATTATTTTGTTCTCAGAACTCCTTTCCCTCCTTTGAAAATTGTTCTTAGAGTTTATGTTTTGGTAAAGGTATTTGCTGTTGTGTCCTTCTCTTCCACTAAACCGATCATTCTTAGGACACAGAATTTATGTCTTACTTATCTTTGTGTTCGTGAGTGCTGGAACAAAATCCTGAGATTAGGGCAGGTGCACAATACATTTTCATGAATGATTTCTAAATTTAGGTATAATCTTTTTCAAGGCTCACTATTCTATGTTCTTTGTGTGTTAGCCAAGTGGGATGTTCATTTGTTATTTTCTGATCACTCCATGATTTCTGTTATTATGCCCATGTGACTGCCTCTGCCTGGAATTCAACCTTTCTTTCTTTGTTACCACCTCCTACCTTCTCTGTCACCCTTGTGCCATATCCTAGCATGATGCTGGCATATAGTTAGCATTCAATAAATGCTTATTAAAATCTGACCCATCATTCTGGCCTTATCGGATCTGTGCCTGCTTCAGGAAATTGTTCTTTACCCCAACCCCACTCCCAAACCAGATATGATGTTTCTGGCCTTGATACTCGCATTGCCTCCATTCTGTTCCTCTTGCAACATTTTTTGCATGATTTGAAGTCAAACAGTGGTCCAAGTTTGGGCATATTTTAGGTCATATTAGAGTAGAACAGAATGGTAGATTCCACTGAGATTGTTGGTATCATATCATAATGGATTTTAATTTGACTGGATGTTGTTCTGTAGAAAACACAGAGCCCTTGGAAGCACACAAGCAGAGACTGATCTGATTTGATCTTATGTTAGAAAGATATCTCCGGAGATCCTTATCTTATCCTCCCACCCTCCTGGCAGATTAGAAATTCTTAGAAGCAAAGGGCATTCTGATCATTCTTGTCTCTGCTGCAATACCTAGAAACTCAGTTAGTGGAATGGAATTGAAAGCAAAGGGCATGTGCTATTCTTTGCTAGGATATGCCCCATTACCATTCCTTGCTTTTTAAGACTTTCTTAACTTCTTTTTCTTCTTCCAAAAAGCCTTCTCAGCTCCTCCAGAGAAATCTAACCCCACATTATTTTGTTCTCAGAACTCCTTTCCCTCCTTTGAAAATTGTTCTTAGAGTTTATGTTTTGGTAAAGGTATTTGCTGTTGTGTCCTTCTCTTCCACTAAACCGATCATTCTTAGGACACAGAATTTATGTCTTACTTATCTTTGTGTTCGTGAGTGCTGGAACAAAATCCTGAGATTAGGGCAGGTGCACAATACATTTTCATGAATGATTTCTAAATTTAGGTATAATCTTTTTCAAGGCTCACTATTCTATGTTCTTTGTGTGTTAGCCAAGTGGGATGTTCATTTGTTATTTTCTGATCACTCCATGATTTCTGTTATTATGCCCATGTGACTGCCTCTGCCTGGAATTCAACCTTTCTTTCTTTGTTACCACCTCCTACCTTCTCTGTCACCCTTGTGCCATATCCTAGCATGATGCTGGCATATAGTTAGCATTCAATAAATGCTTATTAAAATCTGACCCATCATTCTGGCCTTATCGGATCTGTGCCTGCTTCAGGAAATTGTTCTTTACCCCAACCCCACTCCCAAACCAGATATGATGTTTCTGGCCTTGATACTCGCATTGCCTCCATTCTGTTCCTCTTGCAACATTTTTTGCATGATTTGAAGTCAAACAGTGGTCCAAGTTTGGGCATATTTTAGGTCATATTAGAGTAGAACAGAATGGTAGATTCCACTGAGATTGTTGGTATCATATCATAATGGATTTTAATTTGACTGGATGTTGTTCTGTAGAAAACACAGAGCCCTTGGAAGCACACAAGCAGAGACTGATCTGATTTGATCTTATGTTAGAAAGATATCTCCGGAGATCCTTATCTTATCCTCCCACCCCCTCCTGGCAGATTAGAAATTCTTAGAAGCAAAGGGCATTCTGATCATTCTTGTCTCTGCTGCAATACCTAGAAACTCAGTTAGTGGAATGGAATTGAATTCACTAGTTAATTAACTCATTCAGTAGAAACCAGGTCAAACCTGGGTTGGCGGGGGAAGGTTAATGAAGAGTTGTTGGAGGAAAAGAACCAGAAAGGCCTCTCTTTGATTTTAAGCCCAAGTAGAACTTTAAAAGAAAACTCTATTTTGTAATATTGAAAAAATGAGAGAATAACAACCCACAGTTATTTTATAACTATTAATTTGTTCTAAGGATTTAGTGAAAGTGAGAAGACACTTCATCTTAAAACTTTGCATACTACTGTATATTTTTTAGAAGAACTTGATTTTGAATAGAATTTCAGCCCAGTCAAAATAGTGATAATATGGATAGTAAAGAGACATTTTCAAAGAAAAATGGCCCTCCCTTAACTGTGAAACCTTTGAAATCCTTTCAGGAATGTCTCCAGTTATATACAGAGAGGTGATCAGTGCATTGGAAATAGCAATTTAATAACCTGGAAAGGAGCACTTTTAAGAGAGATTCAGACAGAGGTGATGGGTGTATAGAGGGAATTATATTGTAGAATCTTGATGCTCATCACAGTGAAGGAAGACACTAAGAGGATTACAACAGGGAGGAGGGAGGCAAAAGCCGATATTCCTGCTGCATACGTTTTCAAGTTGGCCGAGAGAGAGGTATCAGCACCCAACCCCAACTGTTCTTTTAAATCTCCGTATTGACAAGTAAAACCTTTCCTACAGAGAAGAATTTGAAACATATAATCCCTATTAGTAATGTGGAAGACAGATATAACCCTGACAATTACAACCTGTTGCTCTTTTATCCATTTCAAAGAAAGATTTGGAATCTACTACACATGGAGAATTTGGGTGACTACATCTTTCAACAGTTCTGTTGTTACCCAAGTTGGCAACACTTTCAGATTGCTGTCGTTTAAGGGCCGTGTTTCCAGGAAATGGATGAGATACAACCTTCATGGTAGTTAATATAAAAGAAAAATATTCATGAGAAGAATTGCTTGAGGAATGCTTGTTTATGGGAAAACATAGCAGAAAAATACACTCCACTGTTCAGAAGGACATATATTCTGTTGAAATGTAAAGGAAACTAATTTTAATCCTAACCTTTTGGTGTGATCAGACATCAGCAGGACATAAGAGACAACTACTAATATAGAAACAGTAAGAAAAACACTAAGGTATGACTTTAGAATATGGCACATCTGTTATAAGCTTACTTGTAAATTCCAGTCATGGATTCTAGAAGAATATATTATTCTGTATGTCACTAAGGAGACTGGGAAAAGGCAGGTGATTCTTTAATGTCCTATTTCTTTGGAGAGCAAGTTATCCAAAAATAATATTTTCTCAGATAGTTTATACTGGAGAAAATAAAAATTTTAATCTAAATTTTGAACTTATGCCATTAAAACGGGGCACAGGGCTTTAAATAGGATTCCATGTCCCTTCCTTATTTTTAGACAAAGAGTTGAAATCTGTTTGAGAACTGCACACCTAATTCCTAGATATTTTGCCTTGTTTGGTCACATAATTAGGCACTCACTAATATTTTCTGCTTTCCAACTTTTATAGTTCTTGGTCTTAAAGATGAGTGGATTGATTGGCTACATGTGCATACGTGCTAAGTCACTTCAGTCGGGTCTGACTCTTTGTAACCCCAAGCGCTATAGCCCACCAGGCTCCTCTGTCCATGGGATTCTATAGGCAGAAATACTGGCGTAGTTTGCCAAGCCTTCCTTTAGGGGATCTTTCCGAGTCAGGGATTGAACCTGAGTCTCTTCTACGTGGCAGGTGGGCTCTTTATCACTAGCACCACCCGGGTCTTAGAGGTGGGTGGATTGATCAGCTATAGATTTACATAATGGAAACAATGAATGTGAATATCAGGGATGTGAGGAAAGAGATTTTGGAACATTTCTTGTAGGTAATTTGTGTAGTAAATTGTTTAGTATTACAGTGTTAGTTGCTCAGTCATGTCTGACTCTTTGCGATGCACGGACTGTAGCTCGCCAAACTCCTCTGTCCATGAAATTCTCCAGGCAAGAATACTGGAGTGGCTTGCTATTTCCTCCTCCAGGGGATCTTCCCGACTCAGGGACTGAACCCGCGTCTCCTGCATTGGAGGCAGATTCTTTACCATCTGAGCCACCAGAGAAGCCCAACTTTGTACTAAAATTGCTATCAAAAGGAAAAATACTGCAAAATTCTCTCTGGCAATGATTTTTATAGGGTGAAGGCTGTGACCTGTAAGTTCCTTCTTTCAAGAAAAAAATCCATTTTCTTGTATTTTGTTCCTCAGTAAATCTGCAGGAAAAGACCTGATTACCTTGAAATCGAATAGGGATTTTAAAGTCTATTCCAAGTTTTCATTGGTAACCTGGAGAAAGAAAATTAAACAAGCAATTTTGAATGGCCTAGTACATGTAAGCCTCATTGTTTATCACTGGCATTATCTGTATCAGCACAATTTATTCAAATAAGCAAAATCATAATGGTCACTTGTGTTCAAAAGAATGAAGTAAAATTTCTTGTTTTGATTCTCAACAAAACTTAAAAAGGTTTTCTAATGGCATATGTTATGGTATGTATTTGGAGACCTGTGTCAACATATATACTTTATACACATATACTTTATACTTTATACACAACATATATACTTTATACACATGTGCGGGCACACACACACACTCACACACAGAGACACAGGTATATGGCATATTATGTTGCAGGTCATCAGAGGACTTTTCTGAATTTCAAATTTTGTCTCCCCCATGTTTCTAAACATCTCTTCTAAAGCTAAGATATCAGATTATTAAATTAAAAGAAAACAGAAGCTGATGTCATGAAGAGAATTTAATGGCCATTGTCAGTTTTATGTGTATTGAAGAGGCAGGGCTCTTTATCACTAGCACCACCCGGGTCTTAGAGGTGGGTGGATTGATCAGCTATAGATTTACATAATGGAAACAATGAATGTGAATATCAGGGATGTGAGGAAAGAGATTTTGGAACATTTCTTGTAGGTAATTTGTGTAGTAAATTGTTTAGTATTACAGTGTTAGTTGCTCAGTCATGTCTGACTCTTTGCGATGCACGGACTGTAGCTCGCCAAACTCCTCTGTCCATGAAATTCTCCAGGCAAGAATACTGGAGTGGCTTGCTATTTCCTCCTCCAGGGGATCTTCCCGACTCAGGGACTGAACCCGCGTCTCCTGCATTGGAGGCAGATTCTTTACCATCTGAGCCACCAGAGAAGCCCAACTTTGTACTAAAATTGCTATCAAAAGGAAAAATACTGCAAAATTCTCTCTGGCAATGATTTTTATAGGGTGAAGGCTGTGACCTGTAAGTTCCTTCTTTCAAGAAAAAAATCCATTTTCTTGTATTTTGTTCCTCAGTAAATCTGCAGGAAAAGACCTGATTACCTTGAAATCGAATAGGGATTTTAAAGTCTATTCCAAGTTTTCATTGGTAACCTGGAGAAAGAAAATTAAACAAGCAATTTTGAATGGCCTAGTACATGTAAGCCTCATTGTTTATCACTGGCATTATCTGTATCAGCACAATTTATTCAAATAAGCAAAATCATAATGGTCACTTGTGTTCAAAAGAATGAAGTAAAATTTCTTGTTTTGATTCTCAACAAAACTTAAAAAGGTTTTCTAATGGCATATGTTATGGTATGTATTTGGAGACCTGTGTCAACATATATACTTTATACACATATACTTTATACTTTATACACAACATATATACTTTATACACATGTGCGGGCACACACACACACTCACACACAGAGACACAGGTATATGGCATATTATGTTGCAGGTCATCAGAGGACTTTTCTGAATTTCAAATTTTGTCTCCCCCATGTTTCTAAACATCTCTTCTAAAGCTAAGATATCAGATTATTAAATTAAAAAGAAAACAGAAGCTGATGTCATGAAGAGAATTTAATGGCCATTGTCAGTTTTATGTGTATTAGAACCCAGACTTGGCAGGATTTTTTTTTTTTTTTAATAACATGAAATGAAGCAGAGTTAGTGGGCATGGCTCTGACTAGTCTATGTTGAATCACTTGGGAACCGTCCAGCAAAGTATCTCTCAGGGAACAGCATGGTTTTAATACTGGGTGCCAACCCAAGACAGACACAAAGGACCCCTTCGCTCTTCACCAATAAGCCAACTGTTAAAAGATTAAACCATGTTGTGCAGATAACAAGAATTTAGGCACTGGCAGCAGGTGTTGTACAAAGAAGCAGTTGGCAGTACGGTTCTTCTGTCTGACTAATTCCAGTCAAAACAATCTTCTTCCCAGTTGAAGAGGAGAGTTCTGAGTGTGATGGCAACTTGGAGTTAGGAGGGTGACGAAGAATGCTGCTTGAAATGCTGAGATCTGTGGGGAATGGATTAGTAGAATATAGTTTATCATTGTTCAGACACCGTGGGGGATTCCCCTTCAGAATCCAGTCACTCCTGGCTAACTGGGGAATACACAATCAAAGAGCTGTAAGTCAAATCTGCTTATGTGATAGGGTTGCTGTATTTGTAGACTTTTATTTTCACATATAGGAGTCATATGTCATTTCCTTCCACTATAAAATAATTATCAAATAAATCTGTCATACTCTTTTTGTGATTGCCTGTTCATGTTTATAAAACATCACCTTTTAAATTATTGTTTAACTTTGGCTTTTTAAAAAATCATTTACTTCTCAAATATGTAGTACTAATAAAGATTTAGAGTAGACTTTCTATATTATAAAATGATTTAAATTGTTATCAAAGCAACATCATTTACTACGTTTAAGTATAAATTGGCAGATTCCCATAATCCTATACAAATAAATCTAAGTACTTAAAAGTTAGCATGCTTTTCAGGGAAAGTGATCATATAAGTTAGGAGGCAAAGTTTATTAAATATGAAGGAGTAGAATTCTGACAGATGACACGAATGACTGTTAATTTGACGATTAAATCTAAGTGAGAAATGCTAGAAGCTGCACAGGGCTTTCGGCGCTTGTCATCTTGTAAACACATGGAACCCAGGGGTCGTGTCTCCCCTGTTGGCGCTCTCCCATCTATTCCCACGACTATCACTGGAGTCTCAGCTCCTGTTCTGTTATTCTTTATGAGCTTATACAAACTCTCAAGTGTTCTCCCTGCCTTGGTCTCTCCATTCTGTAATTCACTGCGTTTGCATTTGCCAGATCAACCTTTCTAAAATCATCTACAATCCAGTCCCTCCTGTTAGAAAGCCCTGCTGACACCTAGTTCCATAGCCTTGCACTTGACTCCTTCCAAGTAGAACCACATTTGCCTTCTGAGCTGACCAAGACGTCCTGAGATACATTGAGCCTACTCATTGCCTTTGCTTAGAATATCTTTTTGTATTTCATTATTCCTGTCAAAGATGTTGCCTCTTTCAAGATGTTTCACTTTCTGTTGCTGCTGCAGAAATGAGCCTACCATTCTTTGCCTTCTATAGTGGTATTTAATCATCCACATAGAGGTTAAATGAAATTGTGCATGTGTGTACATGTGTGCACATGTGTGTGTATCATCGCCTCTATGGATGTGAGTTTTATTTAGGGCAGGAAAATTTTTTAAACTATCCCATACCGCAGAGTCCAGGGCCTTCTGCATTAGAGCTGGTGCTCGATAGGTATTAATTGAATTGAGTTTAATGGGACTGGGCCCTACTGTTTCAAAACAGACCTTCTTAAGCAGAAACATGTTCAAGATTAATTTATTTTGATAAGTATGTTGAGAAAGGTTGACTGTCAAAGTTAAAAACCTGCTTCTTCTGATGGTACAGGTAGACCCCAATATTGTCCTTCGTGTCTCTGTTTTCCATCAAAACCGCAGTAAAATGATTTAAATTGTTATCAAAGCAACATCATTTACTACGTTTAAGTATAAATTGGCAGATTCCCATAATCCTATACAAATAAATCTAAGTACTTAAAAGTTAGCATGCTTTTCAGGGAAAGTGATCATATAAGTTAGGAGGCAAAGTTTATTAAATATGAAGGAGTAGAATTCTGACAGATGACACGAATGACTGTTAATTTGACGATTAAATCTAAGTGAGAAATGCTAGAAGCTGCACAGGGCTTTCGGCGCTTGTCATCTTGTAAACACATGGAACCCAGGGGTCGTGTCTCCCCTGTTGGCGCTCTCCCATCTATTCCCACGACTATCACTGGAGTCTCAGCTCCTGTTCTGTTATTCTTTATGAGCTTATACAAACTCTCAAGTGTTCTCCCTGCCTTGGTCTCTCCATTCTGTAATTCACTGCGTTTGCATTTGCCAGATCAACCTTTCTAAAATCATCTACAATCCAGTCCCTCCTGTTAGAAAGCCCTGCTGACACCTAGTTCCATAGCCTTGCACTTGACTCCTTCCAAGTAGAACCACATTTGCCTTCTGAGCTGACCAAGACGTCCTGAGATACATTGAGCCTACTCATTGCCTTTGCTTAGAATATCTTTTTGTATTTCATTATTCCTGTCAAAGATGTTGCCTCTTTCAAGATGTTTCACTTTCTGTTGCTGCTGCAGAAATGAGCCTACCATTCTTTGCCTTCTATAGTGGTATTTAATCATCCACATAGAGGTTAAATGAAATTGTGCATGTGTGTACATGTGTGCACATGTGTGTGTATCATCGCCTCTATGGATGTGAGTTTTATTTAGGGCAGGAAAATTTTTTAAACTATCCCATACCGCAGAGTCCAGGGCCTTCTGCATTAGAGCTGGTGCTCGATAGGTATTAATTGAATTGAGTTTAATGGGACTGGGCCCTACTGTTTCAAAACAGACCTTCTTAAGCAGAAACATGTTCAAGATTAATTTATTTTGATAAGTATGTTGAGAAAGGTTGACTGTCAAAGTTAAAAACCTGCTTCTTCTGATGGTACAGGTAGACCCCAATATTGTCCTTCGTGTCTCTGTTTCCATCAAAAGACGGAGCTGCTCAAGAAGTGGAGAGAGCAGTGGGAGTCAGATCGCGTCATCGACTCTGTGGCCTGCAGCCAGTGTGTGGCTGATCACAAAGGTATCCAAGAAGGGCTAGTCTCTTTGAGTCACTTCCTGGGCTTCCTGGCTCACCATACTGCTCCAGTTCCCAATGCCCTCATGCACACAAGCATGCAACTGAAAGCATAGCAGTTGTTGATTGCTATGAATCTGTGACCTTCTCTTGGTTTGTGTAGTGCAGAGGACTCCAATGTGAGCATTCAACTCATTTTAAAAATGCTGATCAGATAATACTCTGGAATGTATTTAAACCTAGCATGGAGCTTTGGTGTAGTCCACAGACTCACTCTCTTCTTGAGGTTTGTCTGAATGCCATTTGCTTCCATTTTTTAGTCTTCATTGTTGAGGTTCACAGAGCCTGGTAGATAAGTACCATCTAGTGATGGTATATAGTCTTAGTAAGGGTAGTTTTAAAAGAAATCCCTGAGTATAAAATGTGAACAATGTCTAAGACAAAGCCTATATCTTGGCAGTATGTTTTTTTATGTAATTATTTTTATTTTACTTTTACAGAGTTTTGTTGTTTACAGCTATAAATAAATCCAAATCACCTGAACTCCTCCCACCTGAACCCCCCTTTCAGTCTCTCCGCATCCTACCCCTTGGCGCTATTTTTTTAAACTGTATTTTAAACTGTATTCTTACAATGCTGAGTCAGATTTAAATTGAGAATATATAGTTGTTCTCCCCTGCCCTCTTATTATTGAAGTATATTTTGTATTTGCCACTAAATATTTATGGCTGGAAAGAGATGGTGCAGCTTTTTTCTACCTTTCTCTTGCCTCCTTTTATATCCTCCTCTTTTTGCTTTTTAGCACTTCCACAAGTGCAAAGTCATCCAGGCAAGTGTGCTGTTACTTATATTAGGGGGTAGAAGAGATATTTTCTCAAATGAAATTTTGAATTGCCCTTAACTATTAATTTAATTTTGCTTTTCTTTTTTTTTTTTTTTTAACTTTTTTTTAGGGGGAGTGGTGGGGGGACAGGTAAGCCACTTATGTTAGTCTTTTCATATCTATTTTCATCCATCTTTGTTCTTTATCCTGCATGGGCCTCCCATCGCAGTGGCCTCTGTTGTCGCAGAGCACTGGCTCTGGGTGCATGCACTTCAGAGCTCCAGCTTGGTAATTGGACACATTGGTCCAGCTGCTCCGTGGCACGTGGGATCTTCCCAGGCCAGAGATCGAACCGGCACCCCTTGCACTGCAAGGTGGTGTGCTTGCCCACTGGACCACCAGGGAAGCCCCTAATTTTGCTTTTCTGACAGTCAAAAACTAAAATACAGAGTAATTGAGACACAAAGACACTAAAAAATATTATCCACTTCATGGACAAAGACAAAATGAAAGTAGATAGTTCTTAAATCTGCTTCTGACCTGGAGACTCTCTTAACTACTTTTTTTACTGATAAATTGTATGTTGTTTCTCGTTTAGTCAAAATATCTGCCATTTTGTTAACCATATGGTAAGCACCTTATCCACATTTTTTATCTCATTTAATCTCAAAAACTATGCAAATTTTCATTATATAGCTGAAAAAACTGAGGCCAGTAGAAGGTAGAGGAAAGATTCTTGGTCTGTCTGAGTTCATAACTTATGCCATTTCACTGAATTTCAATATAAAACACTGCTGTATATCTGACCAATTTATGAGCATTGATGGAAAAGTTTTAGTTTTAGCACTGCCACTGAACCCCAATGTGACCCCAAGTAAGTCTTGTACCAAATCTGGACCTTAGTCTTCTGGTAAAGGAGTTGAACCCAGTTGTCATGGGATGTTATTTTTCCAGATCTCCTAGTCTCTAATTCTATGGTATCTGTTTCTAGAATTTCATAATATCAAAACTTGTGTACTTAACTAAAATTTTTCCTAAAAGAATTTAAGTGCTTGGAGTCAGATAGATCATAATTAAAATCATTTGTGTGACCTTGGGAACATTACTTAGCTGTAATGAACCACTATTTTCTTATATTTAAAATGAAGTTAGGGGCTTCCCTGGTGGTCCAGTGGGTAAGGACACCACCTTGTAGTGCAAGGGGCGCCAGTTCAATCCCTGGCCTGGGAAGATCCCATGTCGGCAGAGCAGCTGGACTGATGTGTCCAGCTACCAAGTCGGTGCCCTGCAGCGAGAGGGGCCACTGCGATAGGAGGCCCACACAGGCCAAAGAACAAAGATGGATGAAAGTGGATAAATGAAAGACCAATAAAGTTGGCCAAAAGAAAAAAAAAGAAATTAGTCACTCGTGATCTTGCATAGTTGCTATGGTGATTAAGTGAGAAAATATGTTTGAAGCTCAAGCATACTATCTGGTATAGAGAAAGTACTTAATAAGTGGGACTGTTTCCCTTTATGCCAAGGAATTCCCTTTCTCTATAGACAGACATGTTCAACTAAGGATTTCATTCAATGCTAATTAGAAAAATATATTTTCCCTAAGTCATTGTGTAGTTCTTTCCCATACAATAAGAACATGAGAAAAGTCACATGTTAAAAAAAGAAAACAATTTTGCAAATCCTTTAAGATTTACAGTTCTATCCTTTTTTCTTTCCAAAATAAATCATTTTACCCATTAAGACAGGGAAGTTTCCATATCATAAATCCTCCATATGTGTAAACAAATTCATCAGTAGTTGTCATTTATTTAAAATGTTGCATTGATTTACTAAGAAAATTGTTAAATGGCTATTCAAGCAATATTATCAATTTCCTTATCAGAGAATTCTAACATTTAAAATGAAAGCAGTTCATATAACCTTAAAATGTTTAGCCCATTTCACTGAATTTCAATATAAAACACTGCTGTATATCTGACCAATTTATGAGCATTGATGGAAAAGTTTTAGTTTTAGCACTGCCACTGAACCCCAATGTGACCCCAAGTAAGTCTTGTACCAAATCTGGACCTTAGTCTTCTGGTAAAGGAGTTGAACCCAGTTGTCATGGGATGTTATTTTTCCAGATCTCCTAGTCTCTAATTCTATGGTATCTGTTTCTAGAATTTCATAATATCAAAACTTGTGTACTTAACTAAAATTTTTCCTAAAAGAATTTAAGTGCTTGGAGTCAGATAGATCATAATTAAAATCATTTGTGTGACCTTGGGAACATTACTTAGCTGTAATGAACCACTATTTTCTTATATTTAAAATGAAGTTAGGGGCTTCCCTGGTGGTCCAGTGGGTAAGGACACCACCTTGTAGTGCAAGGGGCGCCAGTTCAATCCCTGGCCTGGGAAGATCCCATGTACGGCAGAGCAGCTGGACTGATGTGTCCAGCTACCAAGTCGGTGCCCTGCAGCGAGAGGGGCCACTGCGATAGGAGGCCCACACAGGCCAAAGAACAAAGATGGATGAAAGTGGATAAATGAAAGACCAATAAAGTTGGCCAAAAGAAAAAAAAAGAAATTAGTCACTCGTGATCTTGCATAGTTGCTATGGTGATTAAGTGAGAAAATATGTTTGAAGCTCAAGCATACTATCTGGTATAGAGAAAGTACTTAATAAGTGGGACTGTTTCCCTTTATGCCAAGGAATTCCCTTTCTCTATAGACAGACATGTTCAACTAAGGATTTCATTCAATGCTAATTAGAAAAATATATTTTCCCTAAGTCATTGTGTAGTTCTTTCCCATACAATAAGAACATGAGAAAAGTCACATGTTAAAAAAAGAAAACAATTTTGCAAATCCTTTAAGATTTACAGTTCTATCCTTTTTTCTTTCCAAAATAAATCATTTTACCCATTAAGACAGGGAAGTTTCCATATCATAAATCCTCCATATGTGTAAACAAATTCATCAGTAGTTGTCATTTATTTAAAATGTTGCATTGATTTACTAAGAAAATTGTTAAATGGCTATTCAAGCAATATTATCAATTTCCTTATCAGAGAATTCTAACATTTAAAATGAAAGCAGTTCATATACCCTTAAAATGTTTAACCCATGGTGTTTAGACCCAAGTAAAACTTTGAATTGGTACAGAGGTTAAGGATTTATTTCAATCTTTTCAGTTCACTGCACTTTTTTTTTTTTTTTTTTCTGTGCATACATATTTCAAGTAAGCTCGGGTAGTTATAACTATAACAAGTGACACGTGATGGACCCCAAATCGCTGCACTGTGAAATATGCACAGAAAAAAAGGACAAATGAAGATATCAAGGTCTGTTTTATTTTGCACTGAACTATAAAATGCCACCCTTGTCCAACAGAAGATCACTGGTTCCAAGCAGGGCTCACTGACTGCTAAGTTATGGGTAGTGTTTCACTTTAAGCAACTGTTAATATCTGGGTTTATCCAGGCATAATGACCTCACTATTTGTGACACATTGTTGAATTTTCTGGTTCTTTTAACTTATCTAGACCTTTTCCCCCATCTCTTTATTCATTGGAAGACTGGAATGATCCTGAGTCGAGCGATAACTCAGGGCTGCCTAGCTATTGGTCATCCAATCAGAGTCAAGGCCACTGAGGGGACATCCCTGGAAGGATACAAATTAATCCTACAGAAAAGGTAATGTTTATGAGATATTTACCTCAAAACAAGAAATCTTAATTTTAAGATGGCTGAAGAGTCAAATCATGATGCTTCCTGGCTTAGATGGAAGATTCATTAGGTTTTACATTTATATTTTACCTCAAAACAAGAAATCTTAATTTTAAGATGCTGGGTCAATATACAGTGTTCAACTAAGGATTTCATTCAATGCTAATTAGAAATTTTTAAGTCATTGTGTAGTTCTTTCCCATACAATAAGAACATGAGAAAAGTCACATGTTAAAAAAAGAAAACAATTTTGCAAATCCTTTAAGATTTACAGTTCTATCCTTTTTTCTTTCCAAAATAAATCATTTTACCCATTAAGACAGGGAAGTTTCCATATCATAAATCCTCCATATGTGTAAACAAATTCATCAGTAGTTGTCATTTATTTAAAATGTTGCATTGATTTACTAAGAAAATTGTTAAATGGCTATTCAAGCAATATTATCAATTTCCTTATCAGAGAATTCTAACATTTAAAATGAAAGCAGTTCATATACCCTTAAAATGTTTAACCCATGGTGTTTAGACCCAAGTAAAACTTTGAATTGGTACAGAGGTTAAGGATTTATTTCAATCTTTTCAGTTCACTGCACTTTTTTTTTTTTTTTTTTCTGTGCATACATATTTCAAGTAAGCTCGGGTAGTTATAACTATAACAAGTGACACGTGATGGACCCCAAATCGCTGCACTGTGAAATATGCACAGAAAAAAAGGACAAATGAAGATATCAAGGTCTGTTTTATTTTGCACTGAACTATAAAATGCCACCCTTGTCCAACAGAAGATCACTGGTTCCAAGCAGGGCTCACTGACTGCTAAGTTATGGGTAGTGTTTCACTTTAAGCAACTGTTAATATCTGGGTTTATCCAGGCATAATGACCTCACTATTTGTGACACATTGTTGAATTTTCTGGTTCTTTTAACTTATCTAGACCTTTTCCCCCATCTCTTTATTCATTGGAAGACTGGAATGATCCTGAGTCGAGCGATAACTCAGGGCTGCCTAGCTATTGGTCATCCAATCAGAGTCAAGGCCACTGAGGGGACATCCCTGGAAGGATACAAATTAATCCTACAGAAAAGGTAATGTTTATGAGATATTTACCTCAAAACAAGAAATCTTAATTTTAAGATGGCTGAAGAGTCAAATCATGATGCTTCCTGGCTTAGATGGAAGATTCATTAGGTTTTACATTTATATTCTAAATATCAACATTAATTTTTCTAAAATAAGTTTGAAGATGTATGTCACTTAATTAGTATATTTTAGATATTTTTTAAAGTAAAACATTGCTTCAATATATATCTACTGTAGACAAGCTGCTGCTTTACTCTGTAATTATGAGAATTCATTTCTTTTTAACCATTTTGGGTATTAATTTAAAAATTTCATGTTATGTATATTCCTGACTTTTTCTCCATCTTCTCAATATTAAATATTGAACGTGAAAGAAAATTCATGGAGACAAAAAATTACTGGCTAGTAAGGCACAAAAAGTGTCATTCTTGTTTTTTTCTGCCTTGGGAAGATAAAGTTAAAAATAGATCTAGAAGAAGAAATTAGCAATAAGGAAGAAAGGTGATTTATCTTTAACCACTTGGGAATATTATTTCCTAAATATTTCTTTTTTTCTTTTCCATTTGTCTTTTGATTTTACCTAGCATTAACAAAAACAGGTCCTATTGTACTTTAAGACTTAGAAAGCTATTAGCCAACTACTTATGACTGGGTTATATGACTGATTAGGATGTACTTAGGCCTGAAGCCAGAACTAAGGCATTTAGTGACCAGAGAAACTGGCTCAACCACAAAAACAGAAGGGAAATTTTCTCTCACATGCAAAGTACACTGTCCAAAAGGTAATAGAATATTACATAATGGTCAAGGACATGATCTACAGAGTCAGATTTCTAAATATAAATTCTAACTGTAACTCTTACTCTAACAACAAGATATTCTGAGACACTATTTTAATTTCTTTATATTATATTGTTACATTTAATATTAATAATAACCTGATAAGGTAGATGTCATTACTATCCTTACAAGTGAGGAGAATGAAATACAGAGCTAAATCACTTACTTGAGGTCATATCTAAGAGATTAGGAAAGAATGCAAACTCAAGCAACCATAATATATAACCCACTCTAAGCCACAAAACCACAGTCTGTTGGTCAGAATTCTACTGATCAAGGCATCCCTGGAAGGATACAAATTAATCCTACAGAAAAGGTAATGTTTATGAGATATTTACCTCAAAACAAGAAATCTTAATTTTAAGATGGCTGAAGAGTCAAATCATGATGCTTCCTGGCTTAGATGGAAGATTCATTAGGTTTTACATTTATATTCTAAATATCAACATTAATTTTTCTAAAATAAGTTTGAAGATGTATGTCACTTAATTAGTATATTTTAGATATTTTTTAAAGTAAAACATTGCTTCAATATATATCTACTGTAGACAAGCTGCTGCTTTACTCTGTAATTATGAGAATTCATTTCTTTTTAACCATTTTGGGTATTAATTTAAAAATTTCATGTTATGTATATTCCTGACTTTTTCTCCATCTTCTCAATATTAAATATTGAACGTGAAAGAAAATTCATGGAGACAAAAAATTACTGGCTAGTAAGGCACAAAAAGTGTCATTCTTGTTTTTTTCTGCCTTGGGAAGATAAAGTTAAAAATAGATCTAGAAGAAGAAATTAGCAATAAGGAAGAAAGGTGATTTATCTTTAACCACTTGGGAATATTATTTCCTAAATATTTCTTTTTTTCTTTTCCATTTGTCTTTTGATTTTACCTAGCATTAACAAAAACAGGTCCTATTGTACTTTAAGACTTAGAAAGCTATTAGCCAACTACTTATGACTGGGTTATATGACTGATTAGGATGTACTTAGGCCTGAAGCCAGAACTAAGGCATTTAGTGACCAGAGAAACTGGCTCAACCACAAAAACAGAAGGGAAATTTTCTCTCACATGCAAAGTACACTGTCCAAAAGGTAATAGAATATTACATAATGGTCAAGGACATGATCTACAGAGTCAGATTTCTAAATATAAATTCTAACTGTAACTCTTACTCTAACAACAAGATATTCTGAGACACTATTTTAATTTCTTTATATTATATTGTTACATTTAATATTAATAATAACCTGATAAGGTAGATGTCATTACTATCCTTACAAGTGAGGAGAATGAAATACAGAGCTAAATCACTTACTTGAGGTCATATCTAAGAGATTAGGAAAGAATGCAAACTCAAGCAACCATAATATATAACCCACTCTAAGCCACAAAACCACAGTCTGTTGGTCAGAATTCTACTGAACAATTCTAGTTAATGGTAGTTGATGCCTCAGTGGATGAGTAAGGTGCATTAATTGAAGAACCTGGGCAGAAGAAAGAGGGGAGACAGTAGCTTGCTATCACACAAACTGGCCGGTATGAGTGGAGTCCTAAACAGTTCCCAAGAAGGGGCAGACAAACTTAAAGCAAGTCCCAGTTTGATGCATGGAATAGCTAACAAGATTTCTAGGGCAGAATCACTGCTGTAAACTGGAAACACACAAAGCATAAAATTGCAGTAGTAACAAGGACAGACCATGGGATATGGAGCCAGCAAATGGTTCGGCTCACTCAGTCCAGAGTTATAATAAACAGAAAAATCAATCAATTATATCTGACCCAGAAATGATAGATTATAGAATTAATACACATGTCATTAAAACAGTTGTTATCATTGTATTCCATATATTCAGGAAGCTAGAGGAAAGACTGAACATGTTAAATAGAGACATAGATGATATAAGACACTCAAATCAAATTTCCAGATATGAAAATTTCTATATATGACATGAAAAATATACTGAATTTATCTAATAGCAGATTAGACATTGTGGAAATATTAGTGAACTTAGATAGCAATAGAAACTATTCACAATAAGAGCCAAAGAGAGAAAAATACATCTGAAAAAAATTGAACAGAGCACTAGAAAGATGGGAAGTTTCAGATGTGAAAAATCTTAGAATAATTAGAGCCTCTGAAGGGAAGAAGCAGAGAACAGAAAAATATTGGAAGAAATGATATCATCCAAAAACATTGGTCAAAAAATTTCCAAATTTTGTGAAAACTACATCCCACACAATCCAAGAAGTTCAATAGGTTTTAAGCATATGAAACACAAAGAAAAGAAACCAAAGGAACCAACTCATAATCAAATTGCTTAAAATTAGTGATAAAGAGAAAAATCTTATAAGTACACAGAGGGAAAAGACATTAACTACATACAAGAGGAATAAAAATAAGAATGACAGCAGATTTCTTGTATGTAACAACAAGAGTGAGAAGACAGTGGAAGAACATCTTTAAAAGCAAAAAGAGAACCAAGCTGTTGATTTAGAAATCATTTCCCAATGAAATATTGTATCTTTTAAATATTAAGCAAAATAAAAACTTCAGATATTATTCAGACATTGAAAGGATTTATTACCAGCAGATGTACAGAACGAACACTGTTTAAAGAAGTACTTCAAGCAGAAGAAAAATGGTATCAGATTAAAATGAAGAGTACTGGGAATAATAACCACATAGGCAATCTAAAGACCTCATTTCTTATTATTGAAGTCTCTTTAAAATATAGTTTATAGTCTAAAGCAAAAAAATAATATTACATTATGGAGATAAAAGCATGTTGATGCAAAATATATAAGGTAACGGTGATAAAACAAGTCTCAATATATTTAACAGAATTTAAGTATTATAAAAAAATACTCTGACTGTAATGGAGTTACATTAGAAATCAATGGCAGATAGTTTCCACAACAAATTCCTACTGTATTATACAAGGAACTGTATTAAATATCCTGTGATAAGCCATCATGGATAATGAATAAGAACATAAATGGATAAGAACATAAAAAAGAAATTATATGTGCATTTGTAACTGAATCACTTTGCTATACATCAGAAGTTAACACCTCATTGTAAGTCAACTATGCTTTAATAAAGAAAAAATAGCAGATAGCTTTCTGGAAAATCCTCAAGTATTTGGACATAAGTAGCACATTTCTAAATGAGCCAAGGATCAAGGAAGAGATCAAAATGGAAATTAGCAAGTATTTTGAACTGACTGAAAATGAAAACACACATATTAAAAATACTGTGAGATGTTACCAAAGAAGTTCAATAGGTTTTAAGCATATGAAACACAAAGAAAAGAAACCAAAGGAACCAACTCATAATCAAATTGCTTAAAATTAGTGATAAAGAGAAAAATCTTATAAGTACACAGAGGGAAAAGACATTAACTACATACAAGAGGAATAAAAATAAGAATGACAGCAGATTTCTTGTATGTAACAACAAGAGTGAGAAGACAGTGGAAGAACATCTTTAAAAGCAAAAAGAGAACCAAGCTGTTGATTTAGAAATCATTTCCCAATGAAATATTGTATCTTTTAAATATTAAGCAAAATAAAAACTTCAGATATTATTCAGACATTGAAAGGATTTATTACCAGCAGATGTACAGAACGAACACTGTTTAAAGAAGTACTTCAAGCAGAAGAAAAATGGTATCAGATTAAAATGAAGAGTACTGGGAATAATAACCACATAGGCAATCTAAAGACCTCATTTCTTATTATTGAAGTCTCTTTAAAATATAGTTTATAGTCTAAAGCAAAAAAATAATATTACATTATGGAGATAAAAGCATGTTGATGCAAAATATATAAGGTAACGGTGATAAAACAAGTCTCAATATATTTAACAGAATTTAAGTATTATAAAAAAATACTCTGACTGTAATGGAGTTACATTAGAAATCAATGGCAGATAGTTTCCACAACAAATTCCTACTGTATTATACAAGGAACTGTATTAAATATCCTGTGATAAGCCATCATGGATAATGAATAAGAACATAAATGGATAAGAACATAAAAAAGAAATTATATGTGCATTTGTAACTGAATCACTTTGCTATACATCAGAAGTTAACACCTCATTGTAAGTCAACTATGCTTTAATAAAGAAAAAATAGCAGATAGCTTTCTGGAAAATCCTCAAGTATTTGGACATAAGTAGCACATTTCTAAATGAGCCAAGGATCAAGGAAGAGATCAAAATGGAAATTAGCAAGTATTTTGAACTGACTGAAAATGAAAACACACATATTAAAAATACTGTGAGATGTTACCAAAGAAGTTCTTAGAAAAAATTTATGTAAATGCCTATATAAGGAAAGACAAAAGATATCAAACCAATTGCCTCAGCTTCTGTTTTAAGAAACTAGAATGAGAAGAGGAAATCAAACTTGAAATAATAAGAAGACAGAAAATAATATGTTAGAGTGGAAATCAGTGAAAATAGAACATAGGAAAAAAAGAGAAAAGTCAATGAAACCAGCAGATGTTTTTTGCTTTTCAAAGGTCAAAGAAACTGATAAATCTATAGCCAGACTCAGGAAATAGAGAAAAAGGATGAAAAAAAAGAAAATTACCAGTGTTCAAAAAGAGAGAGGTGACATCACACAGTTACTAAAGGGTTAATGGAATATTTTGAACAAAGGTTTACCAATCAATTTGCCAAACTGAAATGTTTAAGGACCGGTTTATTCAAGGGTACAGACTACCAATGTCTACTCAGGCATAAATAGGTAAGCTGAGTAGCCCTATATCTCAAAGAAATTAAATTTTTATTTCAGAACTTTCCTACAAGAAGAGCCACAGCTTCAGACAGTTTGACTAGCTTCACTGGGGAATTCTACCAGACATTTTAGGGAAAAAATAATGTCCATTCTCCATAGTCTCATATAGAAAATAGAAGAGGAATATTTCCCAGCTTATTCTATGAGGCCAGTATTACTCTAATAATAGAACTCAGACAGACATTATAGGAAAAGAAAATCATAGACCAATACCCCTTGTGAACAGAAATGCCAAAAATCATTAAAATTTTTAACAAATTGAATACAATAAAAAAGATAATATATCATGACTAGGTAGGGTTTATCACAGGATAGTAAAGTTAATATTGGAAAATCAATCAATGTAAATCACTATAAATTGGCAGAATGAAAAGGAAAAAAGTCACAGACATCAAATTGATATAGGAAAAGCTTTTTAACAAATGTTAGCATCCCTTCCTAATGAAAACTTTCAGAAAACTGAATAGAAGGGGACCTTGTCAATATGATCAATGGCATCTACGAAATGTACAGCTAACATACTTAATGATGAAAACAAAACACACATATTAAAAATACTGTGAGATGTTACCAAAGAAGTTCTTAGAAAAAATTTATGTAAATGCCTATATAAGGAAAGACAAAAGATATCAAACCAATTGCCTCAGCTTCTGTTTTAAGAAACTAGAATGAGAAGAGGAAATCAAACTTGAAATAATAAGAAGACAGAAAATAATATGTTAGAGTGGAAATCAGTGAAAATAGAACATAGGAAAAAAAGAGAAAAGTCAATGAAACCAGCAGATGTTTTTTGCTTTTCAAAGGTCAAAGAAACTGATAAATCTATAGCCAGACTCAGGAAATAGAGAAAAAGGATGAAAAAAAAGAAAATTACCAGTGTTCAAAAAGAGAGAGGTGACATCACACAGTTACTAAAGGGTTAATGGAATATTTTGAACAAAGGTTTACCAATCAATTTGCCAAACTGAAATGTTTAAGGACCGGTTTATTCAAGGGTACAGACTACCAATGTCTACTCAGGCATAAATAGGTAAGCTGAGTAGCCCTATATCTCAAAGAAATTAAATTTTTATTTCAGAACTTTCCTACAAGAAGAGCCACAGCTTCAGACAGTTTGACTAGCTTCACTGGGGAATTCTACCAGACATTTTAGGGAAAAAATAATGTCCATTCTCCATAGTCTCATATAGAAAATAGAAGAGGGAATATTTCCCAGCTTATTCTATGAGGCCAGTATTACTCTAATAATAGAACTCAGACAGACATTATAGGAAAAGAAAATCATAGACCAATACCCCTTGTGAACAGAAATGCCAAAAATCATTAAAATTTTTAACAAATTGAATACAATAAAAAAGATAATATATCATGACTAGGTAGGGTTTATCACAGGATAGTAAAGTTAATATTGGAAAATCAATCAATGTAAATCACTATAAATTGGCAGAATGAAAAGGAAAAAAGTCACAGACATCAAATTGATATAGGAAAAGCTTTTTAACAAATGTTAGCATCCCTTCCTAATGAAAACTTTCAGAAAACTGAATAGAAGGGGACCTTGTCAATATGATCAATGGCATCTACGAAAAATGTACAGCTAACATACTTAATGATGAAAGACCAATGCTTCCTTATAAATTCAGAAACAAGGCAAGGCTGTCCACTGTCAGCTATTCTGCATTGCATGGACACTTTTAGCCAATATGATAAGGACAGGAAAAGAAATAAAAGACATCTAGACATGAATTGAAGAAGTAAAACTGACTTTATTTTCAAATGGTGTGATTATCTATGTAAAAAATCCTATGAAACCTACAAACTATTTCTACAGCTAATAAATGAGTCTACCAAGTTTGAGAGCTTTATTGTTTGTATTCCTATACACTAGCAATAATTTTAGAAATTGAAAATTTAAAATTATATTAATTATAACACCAAAATTATGACATACTTAAATATGAATCAGATAAAACACGTACAAGATGTATGTACTGAAAGCTATAAACCATTACTGAGTAGGAGTAGAGATGCAGAGATGTACTGTATTCATGGATTTAAAGACTGTATATGGTTATGGTGTCCATTTTCTTCAGGTGGATCTGTAGATTGAGTGCAGTCTCAATAGAAAGTCCAGGGCTTCCCTGGTGGTCCAGTGGGTAAGGACACCGCCTTGCAGTGCAAGGGGCGCTGGCTCGGTCCCTGGCCTGGGAAGATCCCATGTGCCGCAGAGCGGCTGGACCGATGTGTCCAATCACCAAGCCGGAGCTCTAGAGCACATGCGCCCAGAGCCGGTGCTCTGCGACAACAGAGGCCACCGTGATGGGAGGCCCACACAGGCCAAAGAACAAAGATGGATGAAAATGGACAAATGAAAGACCAATAAAAGTGGCCCGCCTGCTCCCCTCCCTCCCCACCCCACCCCCACCAAAATAAATAAATAAATAAATCTTTAAAAAGAATTTAAAAAGTCCAGCAAGTTTCTTTTATAAAAACTATCAAACTAATTTAAAAATGCATATAGAAATGCAAAGTAACTAAAATAGGCAAAGCAATATTAAGAAGAAACAAATTTATTTGACCTCAAAACTTCACGTAAAATAACAGTAATAGAAAAACAACAACAACAAAAAATAACAGTAATGTAAAATGGGGGAAGCCTGGAGTGCAGCAGTCCATGGGGTGGCAGAGTTGGACATGACTGAGTGACTAAACTGAATAAAAAATGTTAAGACAAGCTACAGATAAGGAGCAATATCTTCAAATAACAGGTATTTGAAAAATACACACAACTCAAGAAAATGTGGGCAGATAAATGATTTGGACAAATACTGTGACATGAAAGATATACAGCTGGCATATGAAAAGATGCTTATCATTAGGGGAATACAAAATACACCTAGTATGAAGTAACACCATATATGTAGTAGAAGGTCTAGTATTTAAAATGCTGAGCATACTGAGTGCTGGTGAGGATAAGGAACAACTGGAACTCTCATAGTTGTACATAGTTTCTACACAGTTGGTAGTTGGTAGAAATAGAAATGGTTTATAACTTTGGAAAACAAATGATACTGTCCTAAAATATACACGCAGACATGAGTATACATATAAATATACATACAAACACATATACATGTAAAAGTGTATATATATATATATATATATATATATATATATATATATGTATATATATACACACATAAGTATATGCAAGTCTGTACTTTGTTGCCCAGTCACTCCTAGATTATTCAAGGAATATGAAAGAGTATCTCCTTATGAAGACTTGTAGATAAATGTTTATAGCAGCTTTATTTCTAAAGCAAAAGTAAACACTGGAAACAACTAAAATGTACATTCATAGGTAAATATATAAATACATTATGTTGTATCTATATAGAAAATACTACTTATCAATAAAAAAGACTAACTCGTGATTCACAAACAATATGGATGCATCTCAAAACAATTATATGGAGGGAATGAACAAGCCCATTAAGGGTATACATAGTTTGATCCCATTTACATGAAACTTGAGACAATGCTAATTTAATCTAGGAAGATCAGTGTTTGCCTGGAGGTAGGAAGGTGGGGAGGGACAGGAGAGCATGATTACAAAGGAGCACATAGAAACTTAGGGGGTGATTTTTTTGGGGGATGATGGATACAGGTATATGTTCATTTTCTTGACTGTTGTGATGTTTTAACACGTGTACACATGTTTCAAAACTTAGCGCATTTTATGCTTTAAATATATGCCTGTCAGTTGTATACTGTTTTATAATATTGTCAGTTACTTCGCAATAAAGTTGTTTTTAAAAAGCAAACACACACACACACACACACACACACACACACCCAAGGACAAAACCAAAAAATCAAAGTGATAGGTATGGAATAAGTGGTTATTTTAGAGGGAAATGATGAAGGAAGTGTGACCAGTGGTCTAGGTACAAATGGTAGGTGTGTGGGAAAAGTTGTATGCTCTGTATGCCCAGGGTATACTGAAGCTAATGTTGATCAGGTCTTAAACCCTTGAGGTAATTTCCTCTTCTGGCCAGGATTATTGTGGGATTGGGTAGGACCGAAGTTACAAACTCAATGTCCTTTTGCCTATGGAGAAGAGAATTTGAGAAAGGAAATCGATAATTAAAAAGAAAAAAAAGAAAGGTTGTTTAACTTGAAACATCTGTATTTGCAAGGAAAAGATTTGATTTAGAAAGGAAGGTAAGAAGTGAGCAAGAAAGAAAAGGAGGAATTCAAGAGAGGCGGAGGAGGGGGAAAGGGGTGGAGGGAGGGTCCCTTATGCAAATGAGGATCATTTGCCTTTGTATTGATGCAGCTTGCCCTTATCTGAGAAACAAAATCTATTGTGAGGCCATATTTTGTAAGGATCAGGATTTTTAGAGCTCTCTCACCTCTAGGTGTGTATAATTTTTCCAGAGCATCTGAAATGCCTGTATGATTTATTTAAAAAAACAACAACAACCATATTTCATTATATAACAATAAATATCCTCATGTGGAAGCAACTTTTAGAAAGAAAATTTTTTTCTCTTCTCCTAAGTAGGATTAATATAATACAATTTTAACAGAAACTATAAATTAAGACATTGCCTTTTATACGCTGAAAAATAGAACTAGGACTTCAAGTAGCAACCTGACAACTCACAAAGAATATGGTAAACATATCATGCCTCATTAGTTCAGTTATGGCTCATGTGGCATCAACTCATCTTATTCTTATTCAATAGAGCAAATACTTGCAGATATTTGTCTTTTTAATATTTTTTATGTGATGTTTATTGGACCATGAGTGGGTGAAAGACAAACCAACAATGTCATTGTCAATTGATCTCAAAACCATAAAAAATTATAAAAATCATAAACATCAGTATTAAAGGTGTTTCTTTCTAAAAGATATTTGGGACATCAATTAGACAAACCAATTGAATCAAAGATCTTTTTTTCATATCATCCTTTAATTGTTATTTTCCTTCAGTTTTTAAAGAATGTGGATTGTAGGATCTGGCCTGTAGTGTTAAATTCATAGACCACTGAAAATAATATACACATCCATTTACACACAGAACTTAGATTATGGAGACCTATAGATTTTGTTTGATATGCACATTGTCATAGTATATTTAATTAGTTGTGAACTTGAAAAATAAGTAGATTTCACACAAAACATTACATATTACTGGTCTTTCTTGAAAAAATCCAAATAGACAACACTGAACTTTCATTCTCTCATGATACCAGTCATGCAGGAATAGACTCACCGTCTGGATGGAACATATACCCTCCATTTTGCTGTATTCTCTACCATTCCCAATAGCAGCCCTCATGTTAGTTCTAGTCTTCTTCATTGGTTTCTATTACCCGTCCATAATCTTTGCTGTCTTCCTTATTTCAGTGTTAATCTTTCAGTTGGGCTTTTGAACTTCCTTTTTTTCTCATTTAAGTCTTACTGGAAACTAAATGACAGCTGACCAACATTAATATAGACTAGGTTAAACAAACACTGCTTTAAGGACATCGTTAAATATGACCAACAAGAGTAGCTGTGTAATGCTAGATGCTGAGATGGAAAGACAGGCAAGTAAACTGATAGTATATCACCAGGTAATCAGAGAGACTGAAAATCATCTCCTCAGGCAATTCTTGTTTAGGAAGCTAAGAGTCAGATTAGAGTGACAGACTCTACCAAGTACATAATGTAGAAATAACTTTTTACTATCCAATGGACTTTTAAGTAATATTCAGATACAGCTAACATAGAAATGTCAGCCTCGGATAGAAAACTGTCCATGTATGACTTCACAATTTTGGTCTGAATAGTGAAACTTCTTTTCTCTACTCTCACCATGTTAAGAATCACAGAGGTGAAATCCCTTTCCACTTTTTCTCTCTGGATCCTACTTTTGGTCCAAGTAGCATTAGAAGATACTAGAACCTTCTGAAGCTGCCTGGGAAAATAGATTTGTAATTGTGAAGCATGATGATGGTCTTCCTTACAGTTAACTGGGAGACAATAAATGTTAGCCTATGAAATTCCAAATTGACCTGTAGGGATGGTCTGCCTTCTTCCTCATACCATTTAATAAATGGAGTATTTCAAAAAAAAAAAATAGGTATACACATGCATATTTTAAAGCTTTTAATAGGAGAGTCTAATACACAGGCATCCTCAGTGGGGTTATACTTAGAGTTTTTAAAGAATGTGGATTGTAGGATCTGGCCTGTAGTGTTAAATTCATAGACCACTGAAAATAATATACACATCCATTTACACACAGAACTTAGATTATGGAGACCTATAGATTTTGTTTGATATGCACATTGTCATAGTATATTTAATTAGTTGTGAACTTGAAAAATAAGTAGATTTCACACAAAACATTACATATTACTGGTCTTTCTTGAAAAAATCCAAATAGACAACACTGAACTTTCATTCTCTCATGATACCAGTCATGCAGGAATAGACTCACCGTCTGGATGGAACATATACCCTCCATTTTGCTGTATTCTCTACCATTCCCAATAGCAGCCCTCATGTTAGTTCTAGTCTTCTTCATTGGTTTCTATTACCCGTCCATAATCTTTGCTGTCTTCCTTATTTCAGTGTTAATCTTTCAGTTGGGCTTTTGAACTTCCTTTTTTTCTCATTTAAGTCTTACTGGAAACTAAATGACAGCTGACCAACATTAATATAGACTAGGTTAAACAAACACTGCTTTAAGGACATCGTTAAATATGACCAACAAGAGTAGCTGTGTAATGCTAGATGCTGAGATGGAAAGACAGGCAAGTAAACTGATAGTATATCACCAGGTAATCAGAGAGACTGAAAATCATCTCCTCAGGCAATTCTTGTTTAGGAAGCTAAGAGTCAGATTAGAGTGACAGACTCTACCAAGTACATAATGTAGAAATAACTTTTTACTATCCAATGGACTTTTAAGTAATATTCAGATACAGCTAACATAGAAATGTCAGCCTCGGATAGAAAACTGTCCATGTATGACTTCACAATTTTGGTCTGAATAGTGAAACTTCTTTTCTCTACTCTCACCATGTTAAGAATCACAGAGGTGAAATCCCTTTCCACTTTTTCTCTCTGGATCCTACTTTTGGTCCAAGTAGCATTAGAAGATACTAGAACCTTCTGAAGCTGCCTGGGAAAATAGATTTGTAATTGTGAAGCATGATGATGGTCTTCCTTACAGTTAACTGGGAGACAATAAATGTTAGCCTATGAAATTCCCCCCAAATTGACCTGTAGGGATGGTCTGCCTTCTTCCTCATACCATTTAATAAATGGAGTATTTCAAAAAAAAAAAATAGGTATACACATGCATATTTTAAAGCTTTTTAATAGGAAGAGTCTAATACACAGGCATCCTCAGTGGGGTTATATGAGCCAACATCTCAGGCAGTTTCCTCATCTGTAACATGAATGTGACCATATAGTCTTGGAAGCTATAGGCTTTCAGAGAAGGAAGAATTCTAAAGGGCATCTACTCCAAGCTCCCCTTTAATACATAGGAGTAGTTTTAGTAGTGTGATGGTGGTGGTTGTAATGACAGTATCAGTATCATTTTAAGAAATCTCAAGGCCACTAGAAACTCGCTGACCTATGAAAGGTTGCATATCTAGTTAATGTGAGATCCAGGACTAAAACATAGGCCTCTCAACTTTAGGTTCATCATATGCTGTGGTCTTTATGATTCTGATTCTTGGACAGAATACTATTTCCCTCCTATTATTGATATTATTATTGATTTTTGAAATGTTTTGTCTTTGTTTCTTTATAAAAAAAACACTTTTCGATTTGTACTTGTTGACCAATATGAGGAAATTCTATGACATCACTTTCTAATTCAGTCCCACATGAATGATGTTACATATTGAATCTAGATTTGATTTATTTACACACAAACTGTTTTGAAAGATAAACAGGTGCACTTTCATTTGTAGAAATTTACTTTTTAAAAAAGCTATTTTATACTAGAATGATATCATCCTGTACCACAATTAAGATTTGGTTTTCAGTAAAATTAAAAGGTAACACACACACACATACACACACGTGTGTGTGTGTAGACACCTAATTGGGAAAATTATTAGTAAGCTCACAGGGATTATAGATGATAGTAAAATTTCTTAGGAAAATATATCCTTGAACAGAATTTAACCTGTGCTAAAATTTAGGAGGTGCTAGTAAGCATATATTTCTTTCAGGATTATTTATTTTCTTGTCATTCAGCTGCTAAGTCATGCTTGACTCTTTGTGACCCCCTGGACTGCAACACTCTAGACTCCTCTGTCCTCTACCATCTCCTGCAGTTTGTCCAGATTCATGTCCATTGAGTCAGTGATGCTATCTAGCAATTCTGTCCTTTGCCACCCAACTTCTTTTTGCCTTCAGTCTTTTCTTAATGTCATGGTCTTTTCCAATGGGTCAGTTCTTCACAGCAGGTACCCAACATATTGAAAGTTTAGCATCAGTCTTTCCAATGAATATTTAGGGTTGATTTCTTTTAGGATTGACTGGTTTGATCTTCTTGTAGTCTTAGGAACTCTCAAGAGTCTTCTTTAGCATCACAATTCAAAAACATCAACTCTTCAGTGCTCAGCCGTCTTTATTGTCAAGCTCTCACATCCATACATGACTACTGGAAAAACCATAGCTTTGACTCTGCTGATGTTTGTTGGCAAAGTGATGTTTCTGCTTTTTAACACACTGTCTGGATTTGTGATAGCTTTTTTTCAGAAAGCAAGTGTCTTTCAATTTCCTGGCTGCAGTTACTGTCCACAGTGATTTTGGAACCCAAGGAAATAAAATCTGCCACTGTTTCCACTTTTTTCCCTTCTATTTGCCATGAAGTGATAGGACTGGATACCATTATCTTAGTTATTTGAATGTTGAGTTTGAAGCTAGCTTTTTCACTCCCCTTTTCCACCTTCATGAAGAGGCTCTAGTTCCTCTCTACTTTTTGCCATTAGAGTGGTATCATCTGCATATCTGAAGTTGTTGATATTTCTCCCAGCAATCTTGGTTCCAGTTTATGAATCATCCAGCCCAACATTTCACATGATGTACTCTGTATAGAAGTTAAATAAGCAGAATACTCGGAATACTCCTTTCCCAACTTTGAACTAATCTGTTGTTCTATATGTGGTTCTAACTGTTGCTTCTTGACCTATATATAGATTTCTCTAGGGCCAGGTAAGGTGGTCTGGTACTCTCACCTCTTTAAGAATTTTTCACAGTTTGTTGTGATCCACACAGTCCCCTATGTCAAAAAAATTTTTTTCTTTGTCAAAAATACATTTTCTTTTATTAATTGTAAAAGAAAAGATCTCTAGAAAGACTGTCCCTCAATACCCTTCTTACCCCAGCCAGTGTGGAAATTGAGCAACAATTACGTTTGTCTAATGCCTGAGAATGGAACTTACTTCTCTGCAGTTTTCCAATTCATGTCCACAGGCAGTTTTTTACCCAACTTTTGCCTTCAGTCTTTTCTTAATGTCATGGTCTTTTCCAATGGGTCAGTTCTTCACAGCAGGTACCCAACATATTGAAAGTTTAGCATCAGTCTTTCCAATGAATATTTAGGGTTGATTTCTTTTAGGATTGACTGGTTTGATCTTCTTGTAGTCTTAGGAACTCTCAAGAGTCTTCTTTAGCATCACAATTCAAAAACATCAACTCTTCAGTGCTCAGCCGTCTTTATTGTCAAGCTCTCACATCCATACATGACTACTGGAAAAACCATAGCTTTGACTCTGCTGATGTTTGTTGGCAAAGTGATGTTTCTGCTTTTTAACACACTGTCTGGATTTGTGATAGCTTTTTTTCAGAAAGCAAGTGTCTTTCAATTTCCTGGCTGCAGTTACTGTCCACAGTGATTTTGGAACCCAAGGAAATAAAATCTGCCACTGTTTCCACTTTTTTCCCTTCTATTTGCCATGAAGTGATAGGACTGGATACCATTATCTTAGTTATTTGAATGTTGAGTTTGAAGCTAGCTTTTTCACTCCCCTTTTCCACCTTCATGAAGAGGCTCTAGTTCCTCTCTACTTTTTGCCATTAGAGTGGTATCATCTGCATATCTGAAGTTGTTGATATTTCTCCCAGCAATCTTGGTTCCAGTTTATGAATCATCCAGCCCAACATTTCACATGATGTACTCTGTATAGAAGTTAAATAAGCAGAATACTCGGAATACTCCTTTCCCAACTTTGAACTAATCTGTTGTTCTATATGTGGTTCTAACTGTTGCTTCTTGACCTATATATAGATTTCTCTAGGGCCAGGTAAGGTGGTCTGGTACTCTCACCTCTTTAAGAATTTTTCACAGTTTGTTGTGATCCACACAGTCCCCTATGTCAAAAAAATTTTTTTCTTTGTCAAAAAAATACATTTTTCTTTTTATTAATTGTAAAAGAAAAAGATCTCTAGAAAGACTGTCCCCTCAATACCCTTCTTACCCCAGCCAGTGTGGAAATTGAGCAACAATTACGTTTGTCTAATGCCTGAGAATGGAATTCTTAGCTTAGGGATCAGTTAGACTCTGAAAGATGTTTCATAAACAAATTTGCTTAAGCATCAGAACCCATTATGTTTTCTCACATCTCTGCTTTCCTCTCATTTATTCTAATTTCATTTTCCTTTAATACTGTCATGTTCTTCTTTCCCCAGATTAGATTTTTAAGAGTTTGCCTTGTCTATTCTTTTTAACCCCTATCCCTCCTGTTTAATCACCAAATCAGTCCTCCTTTTATAAAACTTCAAGTACATGGTCCCTTCTTTCCCTGACTCTCGTCACTCTAGTTCAGTGTTTTCCAAGGTCTGGTCCATAACCTACACACATCTAACTGGTCCATAACCTACACACATCTGAAATCCACCAGAGTTCTTGTGATTAGAGTCCTTTGTGATGCCTGCTAATGTAGATTTCTGGGGATCCAGATATTCATAATCAAAATCTCTGATGATAAGGGCATCAGAGATTATGCACCCATCCCAACATGCCTGGGAACTTTTCATGTTTTCTCATATAATATAGGTGTAGGTGAAAGGCCAATGTGCACTGAACCATTACATACCTTTATATGTTCTGCCCAGATCATACAGCTCCTTGCTTTAGAATAGAGCATTATCTGACATCTCTTATTCTTCACCGTTGATGCTTCTGTCACAGCTCAGAGGCAGTAGGAAAAGTCTTGTTTAACATCCCATTACACTTAATTTAATTCATTTGTCCTATCTCTATAAAGCTTCTAAATATTAATGAATACATGATTAATTTAGACATGAATTAGTTTTTTTATATGTGGTTCTAACTGTTGCTTCTTGACCTATATATAGATTTCTCTAGGGCCAGGTAAGGTGGTCTGGTACTCTCACCTCTTTAAGAATTTTTCACAGTTTGTTGTGATCCACACAGTCCCCTATGTCAAAAAATTTTTTCTTTGTCAAAAATACATTTTCTTTTATTAATTGTAAAAGAAAAAGATCTCTAGAAAGACTGTCCCCTCAATACCCTTCTTACCCCAGCCAGTGTGGAAATTGAGCAACAATTACGTTTGTCTAATGCCTGAGAATGGAATTCTTAGCTTAGGGATCAGTTAGACTCTGAAAGATGTTTCATAAACAAATTTGCTTAAGCATCAGAACCCATTATGTTTTCTCACATCTCTGCTTTCCTCTCATTTATTCTAATTTCATTTTCCTTTAATACTGTCATGTTCTTCTTTCCCCAGATTAGATTTTTAAGAGTTTGCCTTGTCTATTCTTTTTAACCCCTATCCCTCCTGTTTAATCACCAAATCAGTCCTCCTTTTATAAAACTTCAAGTACATGGTCCCTTCTTTCCCTGACTCTCGTCACTCTAGTTCAGTGTTTTCCAAGGTCTGGTCCATAACCTACACACATCTAACTGGTCCATAACCTACACACATCTGAAATCCACCAGAGTTCTTGTGATTAGAGTCCTTTGTGATGCCTGCTAATGTAGATTTCTGGGGATCCAGATATTCATAATCAAAATCTCTGATGATAAGGGCATCAGAGATTATGCACCCATCCCAACATGCCTGGGAACTTTTCATGTTTTCTCATATAATATAGGTGTAGGTGAAAGGCCAATGTGCACTGAACCATTACATACCTTTATATGTTCTGCCCAGATCATACAGCTCCTTGCTTTAGAATAGAGCATTATCTGACATCTCTTATTCTTCACCGTTGATGCTTCTGTCACAGCTCAGAGGCAGTAGGAAAAGTCTTGTTTAACATCCCATTACACTTAATTTAATTCATTTGTCCTATCTCTATAAAGCTTCTAAATATTAATGAATACATGATTAATTTAGACATGATTAGTTTCATCACATGTTAGTTTTTCTTTCTTACTCACTTAGCTCAGAAAATCTGATTCTCCTTAATAAAATTTCCTGGTTGCTTCAAAAACAGGTGACTGAGGTCCCTAATTTTCCATGATATCTTTTTCCTTCTCACCCTTTGAATCTTTATATTTAATTAAGCCCCCTTCTTTCTGTCTCACAGAGGATCATTTTGGGGGATGGAACTTTCTATAATATTCTATTTATTGATTCTATTTATTCTCTTAGACTGTTAGTCACTGTTGCCACTGGTTTTACACACACACATGTGCCCACACTTGCACACACATTCACACACTCCATAGCACTTTGGGTACCAAAGAAAGCAGTTGTCCTAGGAAAGGCTTTAGCTGCGAAGGTACTACCAGTGATGTAGGAGAGTGGTAGAATTCTTAGAATGTGTGCAGTCCTCCAGCCAGACTGTGTGGAAAATGATGCTTCTACTTGAAACCTCCAGAACGTTTCAGTGTGGATAAAAGTTTTCAATCTCTAAATTACATTGTCATTACAGACATAAAGGAGATGATTCTCAAAAGTGGGTGTTTGGAACTGACGGTTGCATTTATTCTAAGGTAAGGAGGATAAGCCACAGCCTTATTTATAATTTTTCTGTTTTTCATATTCTTGTAAAATGTACTGTTAATTATTGGGAATAAGAAATGCTTTTTCTGAACAAATGACTTCACTTTGTTCCCAGAAATTTAGAATTTAGCTCAGTTTAACTTGACACTTTCCTCTGAGGTTTTGCTTGATTTCAAACAGTCTTCTAAAGCCAGATATAATTTTCTCCAATTTATGGTTATGATACAGCCTAGCATTTTGGGGCATTAGTTTCCTTTATTTTAAAAATAAACTTACTACTTTTTAAACTTGAGGTATAATTGATGTATAACATTGTGTAAGTGCAAGATGTACAACAGGGCTTCTCTGGTGGTCCAGTGGGTAAGGACACCGCCTTGCAGTGCAAGGGGTGCTGTTTGAATCCCTGGCCTGGGAGGATCCCGCGTGCCGCAGAGCGGCTGGACTGATGTGTTCAACTACCGAGCTGGAGCTCTGGGGCGCGTGCGCCTGGAGCCGGTGCTCTGCAGCGAGATGCGCGGCTGTGATGGGAGGCCCACACAGGCTAAGGAACAAACGTGGATGAAAATAGATAGATGAAAAACCAATAGAAGTGCCCCCCCCCAAAGTACAACATATTGATTTACTCCATATTTATTACAATATGATTAACCACTACAATTAGTTAACACCTGTATCACATCTGCTTTTTTGTGTATGAATTATAATCACTATGTTGTACATTAGATCTCCAGAATGATTTATCTACTAGTTACATGTTTGTGCTCTTAAACATCTCCCTAATTTCTCCACTCACCTACATTGACCCCTGGTAACCACCATGCTTCTTTCTGTTTTTTTTCAAGTTCAACTTTTTTTAGATTGTGCATATGAGTGATATTATTCAATATTTGTTTCTCTCTGTCTGACTTGCCTCATTCAACATAATGCCTTTAAGATTCATCCATGTTGTCACAAATGGCAAAATATTCTTATTTCACATGACTTAATAATATTCCATTATGTGTATTTGTGTGTGTGTATGTATCACATTTATTGAGGACTAGTTTTCCAGTTTTTTGATTTATAGTTGACATGTAATATTGTATAAGTTTAAGGTATAGAGCATACTTATTTGGCTTGTATACATCATGAAATGGTTACCACAATAAGTTTAGTAAACCTCCATAATCTTGTATAGATATAAAATAAAATAAAAAACTTGTTGTTATGAGCAATTTTAGGATCCATACTCTTAGCAAGTTTCATATATAACAATCATTTTAATTATATTTGTCATATTGTGTATTAAATTCCTAGTACTTATAGCTAGTATCTAATTCAGTTGTAAGATAAATTCCTAGTATTTATCTTATAACTGACAGTTTGTACCTTTGATCACATTCATCTAATTCCCTCTCTCCCCACTCCTGTTAACTGCAAATCTGATCTTTTTATTTCATGAGCTTGTTTGTCTTTGAAGTGTAATTGACTACAACCCTATATTAGTTCCAGATACATGGCATACTGATATGATATTTTTATACACTACAAAATAATTACCACAATCAGTCTAGTTACCATCTGTCACCATACAAAAATATCATATTATTACTGACTGTTCCTCACACTGTACGCTTCACACCCATGACTTATTTTGTAACTGGAAATTTGTATCTCGTAACTGTCCTTCACCTCACTCATCTCCTGCACTCCCCTGTTGTGATCACCTATTTGTTCTCTGTATTTATGACTCTGTTTATGTTCTGTTATGCTTATTCATTGGTTTTGTTTCATTGATAGCACATATTAGTGAAAACATGTGATATTTGTCTTCCTATGTCTAAGTTGTTTCACTTAGCGTAATACCCTTTAGGTTTATTCATGTTGTCGCAGCTGGCAAGATTTGCGACAAGATTTCCTTCTTTTTTGTGGCTGAGTAATATTGCATTGCATATATATGTGTGTGCATGAGTGTGTGTCTTCTTTATCCATTCATCCATCAGTGTGCACTTAGGTTGTTCCCATATTTTCACTGCTGTGAATAATGCTGCAATGAGGATAGGGGTGCATATACCTTTCTGAAGGAGTATTTTTGTTTTCTTTGAAAAAAAATATCTGGATGTAGAATTGCTGGATCACATGGTAGTTTTATTTTTAACTTTTGAGGAAACTTCATACTGTTTTCCATAGGTGCTGCACCAATTTACATTTCTACCAAGAGGGCATAAGTGTCCTTACTGGCACTAGTTATTTGTGTGAAGTAATATTATACAGTGGTTTTGATTTGCATTTCTCTGAATATTAGAGATGTGAAGTATCTTTTTATGGGTCTGTTGGCAATCTGCACATCTTCCTTGGAAAAATATCTTTTTAGGTCCATGCTCCATTTTTTTAGTTGAATTTTTTTTGATACTGAGTTATGTGCATTCTTTATGTATTTTGGACATTAACTTCTTACTTGATACAGCATCTGCAGATATTTTCTCCCATTCAGTATGTTTTTTCTTTCTGTTGTTCGTTTCCTTTGTTGTGCAAAAGCTGTTTAGTTGGACATATTCCAACTTATTTATTTTTGCTTTTGTTTCTCTTGCGTGCAGAGTACATATCCAAAAAATATTGCTACGGCTGATGTTAACTAGTATACTGCTTATGTCTTTTCTTTATTTTATTCAGTGGTTAATTGATGGATCCCTAGATGGCTTTAAACATGGGGGTGCAGATATCTTTTCAATATTCATATCAGCCTTCTTATTTATTCAAATGAATAGACTGGCACTTTGGAAAACTGGCAATATCTACTAAAGTTGATTGCCTTTATGCAGTCAGTAATTCCCTTACTAGTTGAATGCTAGACAAATACATATATATCTTAAGGAAAGTATATTTACAAATGTTAACAGAACTAATTATAACACTTATCATCAGAAAGGATAAATAAATTGTGGTATATATAGTCAATGAAAAAATATATAGCAGAGATGCAAAACTTTAAAAGATCAGATACTAAATGTCTGGAGCTTTGTGAGTGATGTAACTTCTGTCTCAACTTCTTAACTCTGCCTTTGTAATGTGAAAGCAGACATAGAATATGTATGGCTGTGTTTCAATAAAACTTTCTACACAGGAACAAATGGTTGGTCACCTTTGGGTCATGAGCTATAGTTTTCTGAACCTGGAGGTTAGCAATGCCAGTGGTCAAATTATACATAGAAATATATACAAATCTCACAAATATAATGCTTAACGAAAGAAACCAGGAGATACATAATGAGTGACTGTAGATGTTGAAATTTGCATGCCAAGCAAAGCAAAATATTGTGTCAGAAGTCAGGACCGTGGATATAGCTAAAGGATGTTAGGGACTGAAATTGGCCATGAGGAACGCTTAGGTGTGTTGTTCTCTTTCTTGACCTAGGTGGTTAGTTAAATAGGGATTCACTATGTGAAAATGGATTGAATGTATACTTGTGATCTTTGTATTATTCTGTATGTGCATTATATTTATGCTGTACACCTATGCTGTACACCTGAAAATAATGTAATATATTAAGTCATTCAACTATAGTTCAGTTTTTAAAAGTCTGTTTTGTAAAATGAGATTGGCCTTGAGTATGCAAGATTTCCTTCCCATTCTGTGATTCCAAGTCTAAATGGAATGTTAATCATCAGGATTTGAGAGAGGCAAAATTTAGACTAATCACATTGTGCCTGTTAGTGTTTGTCTCTGAACCCCACCATCATGATTTCATAAATGTTGAACCACACAGATGAAACAAACTGAAAATACATGGTGTATTAATTTTTCAGGGCTGCTTTAAAAAGTACAATAAACTGGGTGGTGGAAAGCAACAAAAATTTTTTTCTCTCATAGTTTTGGAAACTATAAGTTTGAAATCAAGGTGTTTGGCAGTCCTATGCTCCATTCAAATCCTCTAGGAAAAAATCCTTCCTTGTCTCTTCCACCTTCTGCTAGTCTTAGACCTTACGTGGTTTGTGGCAGCGTAACTCCAATCTCTGCTTCCATCTTCATGTGACCATATCCCTCCAAGTCTGAGTCTTCATATGGCATTGAATTCTATGTGTCCATGTTCAAATTTCTCTTTTCTAATAAAGGCACCAGTCATATTGGACCAGGGCCTGTACTGTTGACAAATATTAATTTGATTATATCTGTTACATTTATAGATATCAAAGATTAAGACCTCAGTGTACTTTTTTTCAGGAGACATAATTCAACCCATAACACATAGTATGGTAATTATCAATGTATTCCCTCACAGTGTCAAATCCACTAATCATTGCCTGGCACCTGCCTTGGGCCGTGTCACAGCAGAGTACTACCAGTGGGTACTTTCTTCTGGATGGTTTTCTTGAGCATATTCCTTTTAAGTGACTATTTAGGGAAGTATTATCACCTAGGTAACTCCCTGTGGAGACTTCTCCTGGTGCTCCAAAGGCATGTTAACAGTGAGTCCTGCTGTGCGCTGACACAGGGACTTCTTCAACATCCAGGGAGTCACACCTGTGCCTTCGATGTGGTCTGGATCTCAGCTTGGGTCAAGCGTCTTTCTTGGGCATTCTATCTCAGCTCTAGGAGTACTGTACCCTTTATTTCTGCATTTCATATATTTTTTAGGGTTGTCTATAGCTCACCCAGTCCCATCACTTCATGGCAAATAGAAGGGAAAAAGTGGAAGCAGTGACAGATTTTATTTTCTTGAGTTCCAAAATCACTGCAGATGGTGACTGCAGCCATGAAATTAAAAGACGCTTTCTCCTTGGAAGGAAAGCTATGACAAACATAGACAGTGTATTAAAAGGCAGACACATCACTTTGCTGACAAATGTCCATATAGTTGAAGCTCTGGTTTTTCCAGTAGTCATGTATGAATGTGAGAGTGGGACCCTAAAGAAGGCTGAGCACTGAAGAGTTGCTGTTTTTGAATTGTGGTGCTGGAGAAGATTCTTAAGAGTCATTGGAAGGACTGATGCTGAAGCTGAAGTTCCAATACTCTGGACACCTGAGGTGAAGAGCAGACTCATCGGAAAAGACTGATGTTTGGAAAGATTGAAGGCAAAAGGTGAAGAAGGCAGCAGAGGATGAGATGGTTACATAGCATCACCAACTCAATGGACATGAGTTTGAGCAAGCTCTGAGAGATGATGGAGGACTGAGAAGCCCAGCATGCTGCAGTCCATGGAACTGCAGAGTCAGGCACATCTTAGCAATTGAACAACAGCAAAACCAATTTCCTGTCATTCTAGTCTTCTGTTACTAGTAGTTATATTAAATGTTCCTGTTCAAGATACTATGTGGTTTCTGTCTCTGTATTGGACCCTAACTAAAACCAGCTCAAGATTGACCTCAGTGTACTTTTTCAGGAGACATAATTCAACCCATAACACATAGTATGGTAATTATCAATGTATTCCCTCACAGTGTCAAATCCACTAATCATTGCCTGGCACCTGCCTTGGGCCGTGTCACAGCAGAGTACTACCAGTGGGTACTTTCTTCTGGATGGTTTTCTTGAGCATATTCCTTTTAAGTGACTATTCAGGGAAGTATTATCACCTAGGTAACTCCTGTGGAGCCTTCTCGTGGTGCTCCAAAGGCATGTTAACAGTGAGTCCTGCTGTGCGCTGACACAGGGACTTCTTCAACATCCAGGGAGTCACACCTGTGCCTTCGATGTGGTCTGGATCTCAGCTTGGGTCAAGCGTCTTTCTTGGGCATTCTATCTCAGCTCTAGGAGTACTGTACCCTTTATTTCTGCATTTCATATATTTTTTAGGGTTGTCTATAGCTCACCCAGTCCCATCACTTCATGGCAAATAGAAGGGAAAAAGTGGAAGCAGTGACAGATTTTATTTTCTTGAGTTCCAAAATCACTGCAGATGGTGACTGCAGCCATGAAATTAAAAGACGCTTTCTCCTTGGAAGGAAAGCTATGACAAACATAGACAGTGTATTAAAAGGCAGACACATCACTTTGCTGACAAATGTCCATATAGTTGAAGCTCTGGTTTTTCCAGTAGTCATGTATGAATGTGAGAGTGGGACCCTAAAGAAGGCTGAGCACTGAAGAGTTGCTGTTTTTGAATTGTGGTGCTGGAGAAGATTCTTAAGAGTCATTGGAAGGACTGATGCTGAAGCTGAAGTTCCAATACTCTGGACACCTGAGGTGAAGAGCAGACTCATCGGAAAAGACTGATGTTTGGAAAGATTGAAGGCAAAAGGTGAAGAAGGCAGCAGAGGATGAGATGGTTACATAGCATCACCAACTCAATGGACATGAGTTTGAGCAAGCTCTGAGAGATGATGGAGGACTGAGAAGCCCAGCATGCTGCAGTCCATGGAACTGCAGAGTCAGGCACATCTTAGCAATTGAACAACAGCAAAACCAATTTCCTGTCATTCTAGTCTTCTGTTACTAGTAGTTATATTAAATGTTCCTGTTCAAGATACTATGTGGTTTCTGTCTCTGTATTGGACCCTAACTAATAAGTATAGTATCTGTGTTTCTCTAGTGTTCTCAAAATTGAGCTATTATTCTGTGGCATCATTTGTTAGTAGTTTGGAACATTTGATAGAATTTAAATTTAAAAATTGACAGCATTCCCCTAACTGCTTGTTTGTTGTTGGCACACTAGCTAAAATCTCAACCCCATTCACTAAGTCAACTAGGACTATAGACTTTCCTCTTTGTTCCTAGGAAGAAATTTTGACATAGTCACCAAATGTCAAAGCATTTTAGTAATTACCACCTTTAACTTCATTCTGAGATCCATCCCAGCTATCTCCTTATCTCATTTCTGACTCTATATACATTATTCACTTAGAATGAGGTTCTAGATTATTGGAGAGGAAGTCACAGAAAGACCAAAACTTGTACATCTTGGTTTAAAAAAAATAAGTAGTGGAATTTTGAGACTGTACCAAAATATCATTCCAGCTTCTTGGCCTATAGACCTGCACATGAGGACCTTGTTCTAACACCTACCTGAACAGAGTTGACACCTATTGCCTAGGAACATAATTTTGTCTAATATAAGTATCACCCTTCCCACCAACAGACATAGAAACGTAGGACCTAGGTTTAAATGTATTCTTTTCTCTCTCAGAATTAAGGTACCTAAAACATCCATTTCTACTCTGCTGTCCTTTTTGCCTCTCCTTTTCTTGCAACTTATAATTTTCTGACTTTTCACAAGACTTCTATTGATAGCTAGCAAATAACACGTACTTTTGTGTTTCAAACACAAATTATTTTAAAGAGAATTCTGAATTTGGATTTAAAATTTTTTAATGTGCAATTCACACATATAGTTGCTTATTTTTTTAAATTATAGTTATTCTAGATTCATACACCAAAACTGTTTATTAATGTATTTCATTCTTTTAGAGTTTTAGAAATTTTGATTAGATCTAAATTTAGTCTTATCTAAAGCTATATCCATCTAGTTAAGCTAAAACGGAGGATAATTTGATAATTATCTGCAGCTGGATCATAAATGGAACTCATGCCATTCATTATGAAAAGACTGAATTACTGCATGAATATATTAATAACTTATCTTGGCTCCAGCACTTGTTTGCTGTGTGGCCTTAGGCAAGTCATTTAACCTTTCCAAGCTTCAAAGTATTGGTCTGCAAAATATAACTATTATTACTAGTATTTTGAGTATTTGGCACAGATTCTGGCCTATTGATAGGTACTGGCATATCAATTCTGGTTAAATGATCATTTGTAATTATTAGTGATAATAATGAATACATTTAAATATAATATTGCATTTTGTTATGTTGTATTTACATGGACAATTTTTTTGTGTATGTTTTATTTTTAAGGTTAACCATTTCTTTATTAATTTGCCAAAAAATAAAGCTGGATGACATTTTTAAACTTTACCAATTTAAGCTAAATTAAAGATTTAAGGATGGAGTCATAAAACATCTAGAAAAAGTTTGCATTAAAGCATCTAACCCAGAGTAGTGGTGGGTAGACATCTTTATGTGCATGCAAAGGATAGAATCCATGAAGGAAATGATTAATGGCTTTGAGTACATAAAAACTTAAAACCTTCTAAATAGCATTAGCAAATGTGAATAGGCAAATATGACAAATAGGTAAAAATATATGTAATATAAATATCAGAGAATGAGATAATGCACTTAATATAGTAGTATACACTTGATATAGCAATGTTAGCTGTTTAGTGTCTAAGTCATGTCCGTCTGTTTGCGACCCCATGGGCTGCATCTAGCTAGGTTTCCCTGTTCTTCACTGTCTCCCACAGTTTGCTCAAATTCATATTCGTTGAATTGGTGATGCCATCATCCTCTGTTACCCCCTCTCCTTTTGCTTTCATTCTTTCCCAGAGTCAGGGTCTTTTCCAATGAGTCAGTGGTTGAAGTATTGCAGCTTCAGCTTCAACAACCATCCTTCCAATATTCAGGGTTGATTTCCTTTAGGATTGACTAGTTTGATCTCCTTGCAGTCCAAGGGACTCTCAAGAGTCTTTTCCAGAACCACAGTTTGAAAGCATGAGTTTTTTGGTGCTCAGCCTTCTTTATCATCCAACTCTCACATCTGTACAGGACCCCTGGAAAAACCATAGCTTTAACTATACAGACTTTTGTCAGCAATGTGATATCTCTGCTTTTTAATATGCTGTTTAGGTTTGTTATAATTTTCTTTCTAAGAACAAGTGTCTTTTAATTTCATGGCTCAGGTCACTGCAGTGATTTTGGGTGATTTTGAGAATGATCAGATTAGAAAGCAATATTATTTATTTATATATATTATTAATATATCAAATATGAGTATGCATGTGTGTGTGTGTAGAAAAGTTTATACATAGAACAGGTGGTAGGGGAATGGGTAATTATTCTGAGTTTTTGATGTTTTCTGTTTTCCATAAAAAGCGTTTATAATGATGAGAAAAAGAAAAATTTTGTAAAATATACCTGATTATGTGCTGACCAAGAGGAGATAAAATTTAAAACATTCCATGCGTAAAGAAGATGTGGTACGCATATACAGTGGGATATTACTTGGCTATAAAAAAAAGAACAAAATAATGCCATTTGCAGTAAAACATGGATGGACCTAGAGATTACCATACTAAGTGAAATAAGTCAGACAAAAAAAGATAAGTATCATATGATACTGCTTATATGGTTTGCAAAACAGAAATAAAGTGGAGAAAACAAATTTATTGTTACTGAGGACAGAGAGGAGGGATAAACTGGGAGATTAGGATTAACATATGCACACTACTATGTATAAAATAGGTAACTAGTAAGGACCTGCGGTATAGCACAGCTACTCTATTCAATACTCTGTAATGACCTAATGGGAAAAGAATCTTAACAAAAGTAGACATATATATGTGTGTAACTGATTCACTTTGCTCTTCACTTGAAACTAGCACAACATTGTAAATCAACTCTGCTCCAATAAAAATTTTAAAATAAATAAATAAAGCATTTCAAATGTCATTCTGCTGACCCACTGCTGTATTTCCAATGAGGATGTAAATATTCCTTTGGGGCCCCAAGTTAGGTCAAATATGTGACCTTTCTTTTGTACAGGAAGGGAATATCTTGGGAGTGATGAAGATGATTCCCCAACTCTATTAGGTTGAAAAAAAATCTCATAAATGAATGGGATCTTTTTAGCAGTCAGAAATTTGCCATTGTACCTTGAGGGTGAATTTTCATCAGTGTGGAATTCTAAACCCTTTCTTCTGTGGTCTTCAACGGAACAATTCTCCCTCAAGGAAGTGGAACTTGAAATCACAAAGCTGGATATGCTGTTTAGGTTTGTTATAATTTTCTTTCTAAGAACAAGTGTCTTTTAATTTCATGGCTCAGGTCACTGCAGTGATTTTGGGTGATTTTGAGAATGATCAGATTAGAAAGCAATATTATTTATTTATATATATTATTAATATATCAAATATGAGTATGCATGTGTGTGTGTAGAAAAGTTTATACATAGAACAGGTGGTAGGGGAATGGGTAATTATTCTGAGTTTTTGATGTTTTCTGTTTTCCATAAAAAGCGTTTATAATGATGAGAAAAAGAAAAATTTTGTAAAATATACCTGATTATGTGCTGACCAAGAGGAGATAAAATTTAAAACATTCCATGCGTAAAGAAGATGTGGTACGCATATACAGTGGGATATTACTTGGCTATAAAAAAAAGAACAAAATAATGCCATTTGCAGTAAAACATGGATGGACCTAGAGATTACCATACTAAGTGAAATAAGTCAGACAAAAAAAGATAAGTATCATATGATACTGCTTATATGGTTTGCAAAACAGAAATAAAGTGGAGAAAACAAATTTATTGTTACTGAGGACAGAGAGGAGGGATAAACTGGGAGATTAGGATTAACATATGCACACTACTATGTATAAAATAGGTAACTAGTAAGGACCTGCGGTATAGCACAGCTACTCTATTCAATACTCTGTAATGACCTAATGGGAAAAGAATCTTAACAAAAGTAGACATATATATGTGTGTAACTGATTCACTTTGCTCTTCACTTGAAACTAGCACAACATTGTAAATCAACTCTGCTCCAATAAAAATTTTAAAATAAATAAATAAAGCATTTCAAATGTCATTCTGCTGACCCACTGCTGTATTTCCAATGAGGATGTAAATATTCCTTTGGGGCCCCAAGTTAGGTCAAATATGTGACCTTTCTTTTGTACAGGAAGGGAATATCTTGGGAGTGATGAAGATGATTCCCCAACTCTATTAGGTTGAAAAAAAATCTCATAAATGAATGGGATCTTTTTAGCAGTCAGAAATTTGCCATTGTACCTTGAGGGTGAATTTTCATCAGTGTGGAATTCTAAACCCTTTCTTCTGTGGTCTTCAACGGAACAATTCTCCCTCAAGGAAGTGGAACTTGAAATCACAAAGCTGGATAAATAACCTAGCTGGAATTTGAAATGAGAATAGGACCACAGGATGTTAATCAATGTGGGCTGGGGGTTCGATTTAGCATTTTTTAAGGGAGAATGATGTAATCAGTTATTTATTTTATGAAACCCAAAGGGCCTATGGACTTGGAAAACAATGATGTTTAAAGACGTTAGAGGTCCAGTTAGGGTGATGTGCAGGTGCACTGTTAGGGAGAAAATGTCAGGAGATTAGACTGTTGACTTCTTAGAAGAGAAGGTTAGAATTCCAGATTTTGGAGGAGGAAGTTGTTTCATTGGTCCAATGACTGAATTGGTAGGTACCTGGTTAGAGAGCAAAACAATTTGCTTCTGGAGATATAGAGTATTAAAAAGTTTAACTTGTTATTTAGTAAGTCATAACTATTGAATGTCTTTTGTCTTTCTACCCTTTTCTATCTATGTTCTTAGACATATGCTCTAATTACTTTCTGTCTAATACTTCTCAGATTATTAACTTACTTATCTATGCTTAATGCAGCTAATGAATCTCATCTATCTCATTTGTTTTCTTGTCTTCCAGAGCAAAATTGAATATTCCCCTCAAATAGAGCAACTGCAAGTTACATGTATATAATATGTTTACCTTTTGTGTAGAAATAACTCAATAAATGTTAGCCATTACTGTCAGTATATAGGATGTCTTCAGTATTTAGAAACTGAGTTAAACTTGATCAGATCAAACAACAAATTGGAAATCTTCCTATGAAAATTATTTGTCTTTATTTTGACCTGAAATTGACAATAAAGCACAAAACGTATTAGCCAGGCCTTTGTCCTGTTATCCTCCCGTCATTCCAGCTGCATAGATTTTTGACTGTTGCTTGCCAGGTTGGTACTACGATTTTTTCCCTTCCCTACAGGCTTATCCTCAGTTTGTCTTGACCTACATAGAGGAACTAAATGCACAAGTAGATGTGACCCAGACAGAGTTTTTTCCCTTCCCTACAGTCAGTTTGTCTCCATAAATTGAATGGGATCTTTTTAGCAGTCAGAAATTTGCCATTGTACCTTGAGGGTGAATTTTCATCAGTGTGGAATTCTAAACCCTTTCTTCTGTGGTCTTCAACGGAACAATTCTCCCTCAAGGAAGTGGAACTTGAAATCACAAAGCTGGATAAATAACCTAGCTGGAATTTGAAATGAGAATAGGACCACAGGATGTTAATCAATGTGGGCTGGGGGTTCGATTGAGCATTTTTTAAGGGAGCATGATGTAATCAGTTATTTATTTTATGAAACCCAAAGGGCCTATGGACTTGGAAAACAATGATGTTTAAAGACGTTAGAGGTCCAGTTAGGGTGATGTGCAGGTGCACTGTTAGGGAGAAAATGTCAGGAGATTAGACTGTTGACTTCTTAGAAGAGAAGGTTAGAATTCCAGATTTTGGAGGAGGAAGTTGTTTCATTGGTCCAATGACTGAATTGGTAGGTACCTGGTTAGAGAGCAAAACAATTTGCTTCTGGAGATATAGAGTATTAAAAAGTTTAACTTGTTATTTAGTAAGTCATAACTATTGAATGTCTTTTGTCTTTCTACCCTTTTCTATCTATGTTCTTAGACATATGCTCTAATTACTTTCTGTCTAATACTTCTCAGATTATTAACTTACTTATCTATGCTTAATGCAGCTAATGAATCTCATCTATCTCATTTGTTTTCTTGTCTTCCAGAGCAAAATTGAATATTCCCCTCAAATAGAGCAACTGCAAGTTACATGTATATAATATGTTTACCTTTTGTGTAGAAATAACTCAATAAATGTTAGCCATTACTGTCAGTATATAGGATGTCTTCAGTATTTAGAAACTGAGTTAAACTTGATCAGATCAAACAACAAATTGGAAATCTTCCTATGAAAATTATTTGTCTTTATTTTGACCTGAAATTGACAATAAAGCACAAAACGTATTAGCCAGGCCTTTGTCCTGTTATCCTCCCGTCATTCCAGCTGCATAGATTTTTGACTGTTGCTTGCAAGGTTGGTACTACGATTTTTTTTTCCCCTTCCCTACAGGCTTATCCTCAGTTTGTCTTGACCTACATAGAGGAACTAAATGCACAAGTAGATGTGACCCAGACAGAGTATCACCTTCACCACGGTGCCTGGACCACAGCTCATCAGGAACATGGCAGCAGCTTAGCAGAAGAGGTCAGTGTAGTGAGCCAGAGGCAAGACAGAACTGGATCTCTGAAAGATATTTTTAAAAGAGAAAAAAATGTTTGGATTGTTTTCAGAAGGAAATAACAAATTGATGAATTAGTGTTATTTTGTTTAAAATCTTATACATTACAGAAACATCTGTTTGCTTAGTTATATTTAGGTAAACATCAATATGTATATTTATATAAATATTCTTTTATTAAATAGATGGTGTCCCACTAGCTTTCCTTAGAACTGCCTTCTTTTGTTCTGGCCACAGACCAGTGGGCTCTATGCTGGATGAAGAATGCTGAAGGAACCATGAAAAGTGTGCTCTTAAATTTTTTGGTGTATATAGTTTAGATATTTCCACTCAATGAAAGCTAGCTACATACTTCTTATCTTTCATTTATTAGGTTCTGCAAAAGTGCCAGTATCCCTGGTCTGAAGCAGCTGCCAGAGCCTTCAGACACCCACTTACTGCCAGAAGGTTCTCTTGGGGAGACAGGGCAGCTGACCGTGGCAGTGGTGAAGAAACTGCAAGAGAAACATCCTAAGGCTTCTGCTCAGAGGTAGGGCACTGACAGAATGGAGCTTTATTGCTCAATGACATTCGATGTTTTCCTTCAGTTTCATGTAAGATTGATTTCTTGAAGATTATTGAAATATCTCAAAAGCCCTTTGGCTTTCAAGCACAATCATTTTGGGTCACATTTGATGAAGAGATGTGACATTTATGTGTATTTCATTAAATATTGATATACTGTATTGTTTACTAATATGCATATACTTAGGAAGGATTGCTGTCCTGGGATCTCACTGAAGTATTCAGAAATAACATAATTAGCATAAGGCAATATTAGCCAGGCCTTTGGTTTCCTGTTATCCTCCCGTCATTCCAGCTGCATAGATTTTTGACTGTTGCTTGCAAGGTTGGTACTACGATTTTCCCCTTCCCTACAGGCTTATCCTCAGTTTGTCTTGACCTACATAGAGGAACTAAATGCACAAGTAGATGTGACCCAGACAGAGTATCACCTTCACCACGGTGCCTGGACCACAGCTCATCAGGAACATGGCAGCAGCTTAGCAGAAGAGGTCAGTGTAGTGAGCCAGAGGCAAGACAGAACTGGATCTCTGAAAGATATTTTTAAAAGAGAAAAAAATGTTTGGATTGTTTTCAGAAGGAAATAACAAATTGATGAATTAGTGTTATTTTGTTTAAAATCTTATACATTACAGAAACATCTGTTTGCTTAGTTATATTTAGGTAAACATCAATATGTATATTTATATAAATATTCTTTTATTAAATAGATGGTGTCCCACTAGCTTTCCTTAGAACTGCCTTCTTTTGTTCTGGCCACAGACCAGTGGGCTCTATGCTGGATGAAGAATGCTGAAGGAACCATGAAAAGTGTGCTCTTAAATTTTTTGGTGTATATAGTTTAGATATTTCCACTCAATGAAAGCTAGCTACATACTTCTTATCTTTCATTTATTAGGTTCTGCAAAAAAGTGCCAGTATCCCTGGTCTGAAGCAGCTGCCAGAGCCTTCAGACACCCACTTACTGCCAGAAGGTTCTCTTGGGGAGACAGGGCAGCTGACCGTGGCAGTGGTGAAGAAACTGCAAGAGAAACATCCTAAGGCTTCTGCTCAGAGGTAGGGCACTGACAGAATGGAGCTTTATTGCTCAATGACATTCGATGTTTTCCTTCAGTTTCATGTAAGATTGATTTCTTGAAGATTATTGAAATATCTCAAAAGCCCTTTGGCTTTCAAGCACAATCATTTTTGGGTCACATTTGATGAAGAGATGTGACATTTATGTGTATTTCATTAAATATTGATATACTGTATTGTTTACTAATATGCATATACTTAGGAAGGATTGCTGTCCTGGGATCTCACTGAAGTATTCAGAAATAACATAATTAGCATAAGGCAATATTAAGCATATATACAGTTGTAAAAATATTAAAAGATCTTAGAGAAGGGCACACTCATAGACAATCCTTTTTATATTCCACAAGGAGAATACTGTGGTTAGATTTGGGGCTAAATGCACAGTAGAGGGTCTTAACTAGTGATAATTTAACACATTGATATAATTCCATTACTGGAAACTAACATCAGTGATTTTGCTAACCAATTGCAAATCATCCTTGTTTGGAAAATGGAAGCTATTTCTTTGGTCCTCTTTGTTTAATTGTAAAGCTAAATTTTATTAATATTATTATTATTTTTTGATGGGCCTGGTGTTGTCGATCATAAAGTGACTTAACTGCAATTTCAATAGACAATTGTTTGAGATTAACTACTGATTGAAGTACTGTTAAAGGAGTAATGTGGTTTTTATACTCAGTAAAGTTCAAGATAATTCCTAAGTTTATAATGGTGGATAGAAATGTCAATTGCATAAAAAAGAAGAAAAAATCTTCTAATTTTTAAAAAAGTTTTTGCATCTCTATTGAGATACAGTTGACATATATTAAAGTGTACAGTGTAATGTAACTTTTTAAGTTAGAAACTATAATATTATTAAATTACATATTCCTGCTTCAGATTTTGATGGGAGGAAAATATCTTTTTCCTAATAACCAGTGCTCCTTCAATCTACTGTCTCTCTAAATTATTTACCCCTCAAATCCTTTGATTTTGCTGTTTTACATAAGATAGGGCACAAACAAAACAACAAACTTAGTATCTTACTGTATTATAGTATGGGGGTTCCATGAACCAATTTGAAAATCCATGTTCCAGGTCTTCCTCTCCCAATACTTGGTTTTCAGCTGTACATAAGGTTCTAACTCTGTGTTGTTCCACAGAGCAAACACGAGGCTGCAGCTACGCAGCCCGCCCACTCTCTCTCTGGGTCACCAGGATGTAAGTCCCTTAGGAGTAGTCTTTGAAGTTTTCATATAAAACACCAGAGAGCTAAGGAATTAAAATACCATTTTATGAGGTCATTGTTGGCCTGTCTCCATAGGCTCACTCAGCAGCCATTTTACCCTGCCTTTCTTGAGAGGGTGCTGGGGCTCATCATTATCCTGAGCTAAGGAATTTTTTTTCCCTGGACTAGCATAAGGCAATATTAAGCATATATACAGTTGTAAAAATATTAAAAGATCTTAGAGAAGGGCACACTCATAGACAATCCTTTTTATATTCCACAAGGAGAATACTGTGGTTAGATTTGGGGCTAAATGCACAGTAGAGGGTCTTAACTAGTGATAATTTAACACATTGATATAATTCCATTACTGGAAACTAACATCAGTGATTTTGCTAACCAATTGCAAATCATCCTTGTTTGGAAAATGGAAGCTATTTCTTTGGTCCTCTTTGTTTAATTGTAAAGCTAAATTTTATTAATATTATTATTATTTTTTGATGGGCCTGGTGTTGTCGATCATAAAGTGACTTAACTGCAATTTCAATAGACAATTGTTTGAGATTAACTACTGATTGAAGTACTGTTAAAGGAGTAATGTGGTTTTTATACTCAGTAAAGTTCAAGATAATTCCTAAGTTTATAATGGTGGATAGAAATGTCAATTGCATAAAAAAGAAGAAAAAATCTTCTAATTTTTAAAAAAGTTTTTGCATCTCTATTGAGATACAGTTGACATATATTAAAGTGTACAGTGTAATGTAACTTTTTAAGTTAGAAACTATAATATTATTAAATTACATATTCCTGCTTCAGATTTTGATGGGAGGAAAATATCTTTTTCCTAATAACCAGTGCTCCTTCAATCTACTGTCTCTCTAAATTATTTACCCCTCAAATCCTTTGATTTTGCTGTTTTACATAAGATAGGGCACAAACAAAACAACAAACTTAGTATCTTACTGTATTATAGTATGGGGGTTCCATGAACCAATTTGAAAATCCATGTTCCAGGTCTTCCTCTCCCAATACTTGGTTTTCAGCTGTACATAAGGTTCTAACTCTGTGTTGTTCCACAGAGCAAACACGAGGCTGCAGCTACGCAGCCCGCCCACTCTCTCTCTGGGTCACCAGGATGTAAGTCCCTTAGGAGTAGTCTTTGAAGTTTTCATATAAAACACCAGAGAGCTAAGGAATTAAAATACCATTTTATGAGGTCATTGTTGGCCTGTCTCCATAGGCTCACTCAGCAGCCATTTTTACCCTGCCTTTCTTGAGAGGGTGCTGGGGGCTCATCATTATCCTGAGTTCTCTTCAAGGAGCACAGTTTTCTCCTGTTCTCAGATTTCTGAAACCTATGCAGAGTTTTTGAGTTTGTCTCATGCTGGCCCTGGTGGGTTACTGTACAGGAACCTAAGTGATAATTCACCTACTTCTATATGACTTCTCCAACCTGGATTTTATTTTTTTTTTTAAAGAGTTGGGGGCTTTGGGTAGTTTAAGGATATTTCTAATGTATTCTGTTGTGTCTTTCCTGAAGCAGTGTCACCTGATGATGGAACTTAGGTGAAAAGAATATAGTTTTGTATTAGGCAATACGAGGCTAACAAATAACAAAGGTGTTTAAGTTAACGTACCACAGTACTGGTTTTAGTTGTTAGAATAAAATGAGATGTCTTTAAATTTCAGGGGTGTAGTAAGTACTCAATAGGTAGAGCTGTGAAAATGTTCTGAAAACAAATAAAGGTAGAAAAGAGTTTTAACAGAGCTTGTATGTAGATGTGTGATTTTTTTAGGCAATAGAAATTAAGTGGTAAATATATTTGGGCAAATAAATTTCTGAGGGCCAGTGTCTTAGTGAATGTTTGTATCTCAGGCTACAGAGACTTTCCCAGCCTTCTTATTATTTTTTTTTCCCTTAAAGCCACAGGGATTTATCTGCATGCTCTTCTCCACCCCCATGATTTACAACAATAGGTATAATTTCAGTTTCTCTCCTCTTTCTGTTCCTTCTCTAAGTTATTTTGAGTAAAGCGTTAGTACTTAGAGCAATTACATTCCTCTCATTTTGGAAGGAGTTGTTGGGCAAAATTAGAACATGGTACTCAACTTGGCATGTTGACTGCTTTGAACCTTAGATTGTCTTGTTAGGTTTGCATACTTTCCAAATAGAAGAGAATCCATGCCTTATATTATCACAGCTTCATTGTCTTGCTTTTATTAATGATGATTTTATTTCATAAAATCATGGCAAAAAATAAAGAAATCAAGTGAAATGATATGAGTTGTGGAGATTGGGAAAAGAAATCGAATTTTAGAATACTAAGGAGAATATTAATGGGCAAACAATCTGAAAAAACATATATAATTGGAAAGATTAAAAAGATATAAAGATATAAATATGAGTACTTCTTTAGAAGTAGCCAAGGAAGGAGAGAATCAGAAGTGAAATTTGGAGGAAGACACAGAGATAAGTAGTTACTAGCAAGTAATATTTGAAACCAGGTGGCTCAGATGGTAAAGAATCCACCTGCAAAGCAGGAAACCCAGGTTTAATCCCTGGGTTGGGAAGATCTGCTGGAGAAAGAAATGGCAACCCACTCAAGTTTTCTTGCCTGGGAAATCCCATGGACAGAGGAGCCTGGCAGGCTACAGTCCAAAGGGTTGCAAAGAGTTGGGCATGACTGAGTGACCAACACTTTCACAATATATGAAAAGGAAAAATAGCATTTGATTATTAGTAACATACACAGACTTTTAAAAAGTGCTTTGTGTGCATTATTTTCCAATAATCTAAGAGAAATTGTTACCAAAGCAAACCTGGGTCCACTTGCCTATCAGTAAAGTCAACCTCCTGACACTTGGCTGTGGTAAAGCAAAGTGCAGTATTTATTGCAGAGCACCAAGCAAGGAGTCCAGGACAACTAATGCTCAAGCCATCTGATAGGTTTCAGGAAAACATTTTTAAAGGCCAGGTGAGGGAGGGGAGTTGCAAGATATGAGATCAGTTAGCCCACAGTTCTTTGATCTGGTTGATAGTGAGGTAACAGGGCAGTGTTAAATACCAATTCTCTGGCCCCAGTAGGTCTGGGAACTTTATGCTCATGGCTATCAGGAGTTAATTTAATTTCTTCTATTTGGGGGATTAACATGTGCAAAACAACTTAGGAAATATGTATCATAGTATTATCTAGGTACTTCAGAGTAGAACTGAAGCAGAGGATGTAGGGGGAGGGGCCTTTCATAGGTGACTGTTACAGTATGTAAAACAGAGACATTAATCTACTGCTTACTGATAAGGAAATTTAGGCAGAGAATAAGTTACTTGGCTGAGGCTTCTAGCTCTGAATAGTAATTTAAGGCAGATCTATCTGTATCTTAAGTGTTCCTCTTCACCTCTATATTGTCCTGCCTGACCATTCGTGTTCTTGTCTTAAGGATAATTTCAAATCGTTAGCCTTTCAAAGGGGGCCTATGATTTTGACAGGATATCTTTTAAAGGAGTCTTAATAAGGTAGAATAGTTTAGAAAGGCAGTGATAAAAGATATATCAATATATTCTGCTTTCAGTGAAGACTGCATAAGAGGTAGAAAATGTTAAGGGAGACTGCAAACCCCTGATTTCTTAGATGTACTGATTTAGAGGCTTGTACTTGAATAGATTTGAGATTTTTAAAAAATGCTTTTTACTAATATGACTATACCTTATGATGATTAACAAAATTTCACCCCTTGAATGGTGATTCAGTTCAGTTTTGTATATACAAATTTGGTGACAGATAAGAACTGTCATTTGTTGAATACTTACCATATGCCAGCTACTATCCTAAGTACTTATTTATGCTTATAACAGTGTGATGTATTGATCTACTTGTTGTCATAATAACATGATGGTGGAGGTACTCTTATAATCCATAATAATGTTGCCACTGAGGCTTGGAGCAGTTTCAGAATATGTTCAGTCATACAGCTAGTTAATGAAGGAGATGGGGTTTGAACCCATATCTGCTTGGATGGATAGACAATGTTCTTAAGCACTACTTTGTTCCTCATTCCTAGTAGTTTTTATTGTATTTATTTCATAACAGAATGTCCTCATATTGAGTAGCCATATTAAGTCATGACTGAAAATTTTATGTGTATTATATCATAAAAATTTAATTAAACTATTGCCATTTTAACTAGTATATTATTTGAATTATATTCTTAAAAATTACTACAACAGTCACCACAAATGAGGTCATCTACAGAATCAGTTCACTTTGTGTTTCAAATGCTTACAGAAAGCATGTAATTTTTGACCTTTTTTTAATGTAGAAAACTTCTTTTTTCCATTGAAAACAAAGGAAAATCTTTCACTGTTAGGCCTTTCATGTAAGACTCTTAGTACACAATTGGTTGTATTTTTTGTTTGCTTTAAATGTTTTGCTTCCTCTGTTAGTGAGATAACAGAATTGTGGCTCTCTTTTCACTTGAATAAAGTAAGTTGTGTGTATGTTTAAGTCTAAGTTTACCCCAAAGTAAAACAAATGCCGTATTCTTGTCTTAAGGATAATTTCACCTCTATATTGTCCTGCCTGACCATTCGTGTTCTTGTCTTAAGGATAATTTCAAATCGTTAGCCTTTCAAAGGGGGCCTATGATTTTGACAGGATATCTTTTAAAGGAGTCTTAATAAGGTAGAATAGTTTAGAAAGGCAGTGATAAAAGATATATCAATATATTCTGCTTTCAGTGAAGTCTGCATAAGAGGTAGAAAATGTTAAGGAGACTGCAAACCCCTGATTTCTTAGATGTACTGATTTAGAGGCTTGTACTTGAATAGATTTGAGATTTTTAAAAAATGCTTTTTACTAATATGACTATACCTTATGATGATTAACAAAATTTCACCCCTTGAATGGTGATTCAGTTCAGTTTTGTATATACAAATTTGGTGACAGATAAGAACTGTCATTTGTTGAATACTTACCATATGCCAGCTACTATCCTAAGTACTTATTTATGCTTATAACAGTGTGATGTATTGATCTACTTGTTGTCATAATAACATGATGGTGGAGGTACTCTTATAATCCATAATAATGTTGCCACTGAGGCTTGGAGCAGTTTCAGAATATGTTCAGTCATACAGCTAGTTAATGAAGGAGATGGGGTTTGAACCCATATCTGCTTGGATGGATAGACAATGTTCTTAAGCACTACTTTGTTCCTCATTCCTAGTAGTTTTTATTGTATTTATTTCATAACAGAATGTCCTCATATTGAGTAGCCATATTAAGTCATGACTGAAAATTTTATGTGTATTATATCATAAAAATTTAATTAAACTATTGCCATTTTAACTAGTATATTATTTGAATTATATTCTTAAAAATTACTACAACAGTCACCACAAATGAGGTCATCTACAGAATCAGTTCACTTTGTGTTTCAAATGCTTACAGAAAGCATGTAATTTTTGACCTTTTTTTAATGTAGAAAACTTCTTTTTTCCATTGAAAACAAAGGAAAATCTTTCACTGTTAGGCCTTTCATGTAAGACTCTTAGTACACAATTGGTTGTATTTTTTGTTTGCTTTAAATGTTTTGCTTCCTCTGTTAGTGAGATAACAGAATTGTGGCTCTCTTTTCACTTGAATAAAGTAAGTTGTGTGTATGTTTAAGTCTAAGTTTACCCCAAAGTAAAACAAATGCCGTATTCTGGCATCTTTAAGTGTCTGGAATGTGTCTGTTTACCTTAGTTTATCCAATGGAGCCCTTTCCCCTTATTTAAATTGAATAGGGGTGGGGAAGGACTGGGACAGCCAACAAAGCACACTGACCCAGCTTGTCACCCAGTGACCTGTGAGAAGGAAATAATGAACTGTGAGTAGCTGTCATCTTAACTGCTTCTGACAGTTTGCCTTTGGGCACATCTGTGTTAGTTGCATTGGAAAGGCCTTTGTTCTTTTCCCACTAGTGACTTTGTGGAGCGCTGAGGGGTTTGCTAGCTACTGTACTCCTAACCAGCCCCTGCCTTCCCAGGGAAGCAAGCAGCTGCCACAGATCACATTGACATTTCTCTTCATGACTCAACTTGGCATGTACTTCACTGTTTCCAAAGAGAACAGATATTTAAAAGTTCTTTTTATTTTTTTTTCATTTAAAATGTACTTTAATGTCTCATGTTTTCAAAATTTTCTATAGAAAAAGTAAAGATAATAAATAACCTCCCAGATGGGCAGGTGACCTGAAGGAAAGATATTAAAACCTAAACAGTTGTAATTATTGAGTTTAAAATTTTTATGTATTGTTTATTTTAAACATCTAAATAATTGAAAATCACATTTGAAAAAGACAGAAATCAGCATGTGATATGAAAAGCATTTTTCATGTAGATGCTTTATTAGTAGGAATATGAGACTAAAATAGGTAAGGGTATGCTGTATTTGGTACCGATATTTCCACTGCTACTTTTAAGGTATTTCTATCTAATAATTTACACTTTAAAATATTGTAATATTTACATTTTAAAATAAATTAGTGAATAAAATTACTATAATCGCTAGGAGAAGTAATTTGATAAGAAACAGGTGTTTCTGTCCCAGGGTTTCCTAAAGTATCACAACTATTTCAATCATAAAAAAGGCAGAACATCCTGAATAATGTGTATTATACCCTAAGAGAATTGTCTAAATTAAAATCAAAACTTTATTTATGAAATGTAATTCCTGAATCAATTTTAAAGTCTTATTTACATTTTTACAATTGTTATAAAATCCATCCTTCTACTGTAATTAAGTCTGGCTGCAATCAGTATGGTATAAACCCCGAGCATTTGGTACTCAGTTTATTGTACTTATCATTCCAATAGAATATAAATCCAAACTATACTGCATTGATCAATTTTTATAAAGCTTTTACACCTTTTAGTTAATACAATAGAAAAAAATGAAACTTGAAAGAATTGACATACTTTTTCCGGCTCTCACGGTTTTTCTCTCCTAGTAACAGGTTTGAGATGCACTGGCTAACAGAACTATTATAGTTTGGTTTTCAGAGAAAGGTAAATTAGTGGTAATGAGAAACTCTTTATGCAAACAAATAATGATTGTGTCTATATAATGATAATTTGTTAAAAATTAAAAATTGAGTCTGATTTTCTTGAGTAGTCAATAACATACAATTTATTGCTCTATTAAATTGTTTATGTATTTTTGCGTGCAGTTAATGGTACTCTATAACCATCTTATTTGATCAGAGCATTCTTATTTTATCACAAATCAAGCACAAGTTTTTTAGACAGTGAATGGGCCGATCAGTTTTGATAATAGCAAACTCTGTCTTTTTAAAGAAAGGAGACTGTTTAAATTGCAACATTCAATTCTTATTTTTAGAACCCTTACCAATAGAAGCAAATGCAAGTAGAGTAATTGCCTTTGATATTCACTAAATCCAAGTAAGTTTCCTAGGGGAAAAAAAATCTCCTATTAGGTTATATTACTGTTCCTCACTGTTGCAATGCTCAGTTTTAAGCATTAGCCTTTAGCTACACTATGTACAAAAATATGCATTTAAGAACATGAAATTATTTTGTTTTAGGTATGTTTATAATTCTTTTTCTTTAATTAGAAGAGTTAATATCCAGAATTTGGCTCATATTGTTACCTGTTTGCATTTTGGTATATTTAAAAATTAATTCCCACATGTTCTCCGCAAATTAAAATAAAGTGAACGCATAATCGAATTGCACCTGCTTTTTTGAAACAAAGTCAAAATCAAGCATTCCAAAGGATTAGGTTTATATCCATGAATGTGTATTAATTCAAAAATTATCAAAGACTTTCAAATAAGCATTTTATGATTAATTTTTGTTCCACTTAACCACAAAGATGTACCCAAACCTTCAATTATGCTGCTTAATTTATATTTAAAAATGTTCTACTTATTTCTGTTTTATTCAGTATTGCCTATAAAGCTATTCAAGGCATGAATAGGAAACTTTATTCCTACAATCTTCAAACTCATAGCTCCCCAGTTAGAATGTCTATCTAGTATTATTATATTGAAAGTACTAGGTAACGAAGTTCTAAATTTGAGTTATGTGAATGGAGAAGGAGGAGACCAGTGGTAGAGGTATTATTAGGTTATAATATATGGAATTGGATGAGAACAGAGTTCAAGCAGTCAAAGTAACCCACAGGTTAGCTTCCTAACTCTTTTGTCTCCTTCTCCCTTTGTCCCCTTATGATCCATTCTCCACATAATAGCCAGAGAGATACATTCATATTAATAAGTCACATCATGGGTGCCCTCAGCTCCAAATATGCCAGTGGCATTTTATTTCCTTTAGAGTGAAAGCCAAGTCTTTACTATATGCTGAAAGGTCTTACTTTTCTAGGCCCATGGCATCTCCCTAACATGCTTATCTCCTCCCTTTCTCTGCTCCAGCTAACTTAGTTTCTTTCAGAATTCAATGTGTGCTTATACTCTGTCACTCTCTTTCCTTGCTTTCTTTTTATTCAAGGTATTAGTTCCTGTCCGAAATGTATTTATTTACTGACTGAGTTGTCCTGTTAGACTATAAACTGCATTTCAGCAGGAAATTTTAAAAATTCACATCTCTACTTCCAGAGAGAAGGAAATGTCAACTCACTTCAGTAGTCTTGCCTGGAGAATCCCATGGACAGAGAAGACTGGATGGCTATAGTCCATGGGGTTCTCAAAGAGTTGGGCATGACAGAAGCAACTTAAGACACACACACACACACACACACACACACACACACACACACATAAAGACCTATAAGACCTTCTAGAACTAAGACCAAAAAAAGATGTCCTTTTCATCACTGGGGATTGGCATGCAAAAGTAGAAAATAAAGAGATACCTAGAGTAACAGGGAAGTTTGGCCTTAGAGTACACAATGAAGCAAGGCAAAGGCTAACAGAGTTTTACCAAGATAACACACTGGTCATAGCAAATACCCTCTTCCAGAAGCACAAGAAATGACTCTACCCATGGTTGTCACTGAAATGGATCAGTACTGAAATCAGATTGATTATATTTTTTGCAGTTAGAGATAGATAAGCACTATACACTCAGCAAAACAAGACCTGAAGCTGATTGTGGCTCAGATCATGAACTCCTTATTGCAAAATTCAGGCTTAAATTGAAGAAAGTAGAGAAAACCACTAGGCCATTCATGTGTGACCTAAATCAAATCCCTTATAGAGTAGAGGTGATGAATAGATTCAAGGGATTAGATCTGGTAGACGGAGTGCCTGAAGAACTATGGACAGAGGTTTGTAACACTGTAAAATAGGCAGTGACCAAAACCATCCCAAAGAAAAAGAAATACAAGGCAAAGTGATTGTATGAGGAAACCTTATAGAAAAGATACATTCATATTAATAAGTCACATCATGGGTGCCCTCAGCTCCAAATATGCCAGTGGCATTTTATTTCCTTTAGAGTGAAAGCCAAGTCTTTACTATATGCTGAAAGGTCTTACTTTTCTAGGCCCATGGCATCTCCCTAACATGCTTATCTCCTCCCTTTCTCTGCTCCAGCTAACTTAGTTTCTTTCAGAATTCAATGTGTGCTTATACTCTGTCACTCTCTTTCCTTGCTTTCTTTTTATTCAAGGTATTAGTTCCTGTCCGAAATGTATTTATTTACTGACTGAGTTGTCCTGTTAGACTATAAACTGCATTTCAGCAGGAAATTTTAAAAATTCACATCTCTACTTCCAGAGAGAAGGAAATGTCAACTCACTTCAGTAGTCTTGCCTGGAGAATCCCATGGACAGAGAAGACTGGATGGCTATAGTCCATGGGGTTCTCAAAGAGTTGGGCATGACAGAAGCAACTTAAGACACACACACACACACACACACACACACACACACACACACATAAAGACCTATAAGACCTTCTAGAACTAAGACCAAAAAAAGATGTCCTTTTCATCACTGGGGATTGGCATGCAAAAGTAGAAAATAAAGAGATACCTAGAGTAACAGGGAAGTTTGGCCTTAGAGTACACAATGAAGCAAGGCAAAGGCTAACAGAGTTTTACCAAGATAACACACTGGTCATAGCAAATACCCTCTTCCAGAAGCACAAGAAATGACTCTACCCATGGTTGTCACTGAAATGGATCAGTACTGAAATCAGATTGATTATATTTTTTGCAGTTAGAGATAGATAAGCACTATACACTCAGCAAAACAAGACCTGAAGCTGATTGTGGCTCAGATCATGAACTCCTTATTGCAAAATTCAGGCTTAAATTGAAGAAAGTAGAGAAAACCACTAGGCCATTCATGTGTGACCTAAATCAAATCCCTTATAGAGTAGAGGTGATGAATAGATTCAAGGGATTAGATCTGGTAGACGGAGTGCCTGAAGAACTATGGACAGAGGTTTGTAACACTGTAAAATAGGCAGTGACCAAAACCATCCCAAAGAAAAAGAAATACAAGGCAAAGTGATTGTATGAGGAAACCTTATAGATAGCTGAGGAAAGTGAAAGGCATAGGAAAAAGGGAAATATATACCTAACTAAATTCAGAGAATAGCAAGGAGAGATAAGAAAGTCTTCTTAAGTGAACAGTGCAAAGAAATAGAGGAAAGTGATAGAATGGGCAAGACTAGAGAGCTCTTCAAAAAAATTAGGGATACCAAGGAAATATTTTATGCAAAGATGAGCACAATAAAGGGCATCAATGGCAAGGGTCTAACAGAAACAGAGGAAATTAAGAAGAGGTAGAAAATGCACAGAAGTTCTATACAAACGAAGGTCTTAATGACCCAGATAACTATGATGATGTGGTCACTCACCTGGGGCCAGACATCCTGGAGTGTGAAGTCAAGGGTATCTTAGGAAGCATTACTATGAACAGCACTAGTGGAGGTAATGTAATTCCAGCTGAGTTATTTTAATTCCTAAAACATGATGCTGTTAAAGTGTTACACTCAATATGCCAGCAAACTTGGAAAGCTCAGCAGTGGCCACAGGACTGGAAAAGGTCAGCTTTCATTCCAGTCATCAAAGAAAGGCAATGAAAAGAATGTTCATACTACTCTATAGTTGAGATCATTTCATACACTAGCCAGATAATGCTCAAAATCCTTTAAGCTAAGCTTCAGCAGTACATGAACTGAGAAATTCCAGATGTACAAGCTGGATTTAGAAAATGCAGAGGAACCAGAGAGCAAATTACAAACATTCGCTGGATCACAGGTAAAGCAGGGAAATTCCAGAAAAACATCTGCTTCATTGACTACGCTAAATAAAGCCTTTGATTGTGTGGATCACGGCAAACTGGAAAATTCTTAAAGAGATGGGAATACCAGGCCCACCTTTACCTGTTTCCTTGAAGAGGTGATGAATAGAATTCAGGCTTAAATTGAAGAAAGTAGAGAAAACCACTAGGCCATTCATGTGTGACCTAAATCAAATCCCTTATAGAGTAGAGGTGATGAATAGATTCAAGGGATTAGATCTGGTAGACGGAGTGCCTGAAGAACTATGGACAGAGGTTTGTAACACTGTAAAATAGGCAGTGACCAAAACCATCCCAAAGAAAAAGAAATACAAGGCAAAGTGATTGTATGAGGAAACCTTATAGATAGCTGAGGAAAGTGAAAGGCATAGGAAAAAGGGAAATATATACCTAACTAAATTCAGAGAATAGCAAGGAGAGATAAGAAAGTCTTCTTAAGTGAACAGTGCAAAGAAATAGAGGAAAGTGATAGAATGGGCAAGACTAGAGAGCTCTTCAAAAAAATTAGGGATACCAAGGAAATATTTTATGCAAAGATGAGCACAATAAAGGGCATCAATGGCAAGGGTCTAACAGAAACAGAGGAAATTAAGAAGAGGTAGAAAATGCACAGAAGTTCTATACAAACGAAGGTCTTAATGACCCAGATAACTATGATGATGTGGTCACTCACCTGGGGCCAGACATCCTGGAGTGTGAAGTCAAGGGTATCTTAGGAAGCATTACTATGAACAGCACTAGTGGAGGTAATGTAATTCCAGCTGAGTTATTTTAATTCCTAAAACATGATGCTGTTAAAGTGTTACACTCAATATGCCAGCAAACTTGGAAAGCTCAGCAGTGGCCACAGGACTGGAAAAGGTCAGCTTTCATTCCAGTCATCAAAGAAAGGCAATGAAAAGAATGTTCATACTACTCTATAGTTGAGATCATTTCATACACTAGCCAGATAATGCTCAAAATCCTTTAAGCTAAGCTTCAGCAGTACATGAACTGAGAAATTCCAGATGTACAAGCTGGATTTAGAAAATGCAGAGGAACCAGAGAGCAAATTACAAACATTCGCTGGATCACAGGTAAAGCAGGGAAATTCCAGAAAAACATCTGCTTCATTGACTACGCTAAATAAAGCCTTTGATTGTGTGGATCACGGCAAACTGGAAAATTCTTAAAGAGATGGGAATACCAGGCCACCTTACCTGTTTCCTGAGAAACCTGTATGTAGGTCAAGAAGCAACATTTAGAACCAGACATGGAACAACAGACGGGTTCAAAATTAGGAAAGGAGTACCTAAAGGCTGTGTATTATCACTCTGCTTATTTAACTTATACTCAGAGTATATCATGCAAAATGCTATGAAGCTGAAGCTGGAATCAAGATTGCTGGGAGAAATATCAATAACCCCAGATGTGCAGATGACAGCACCCTAATGGAAGAAGTCAAAGAGGAACTAAAGAACATTTTGATGAGGGTGAAAGAAGAGAGTGAAAGAACTGGCTTGAAACTGAACTTTCAAAAAACTAAGATCATGGCATCCAGTCCCATCACTTCATGGCAAATAGATGGGGAAAAAGTAGAAACAGTGACAGATTTTATTTCCTTGGGCTCGAAAATCAGTGGACGGTAACTGCAGCCATGATATTAAAAGATGATTGCTCCTTAAAAGGAAAGCTATGAGCAATGAAAAATCTAGACATCTTATTAAAACAGAGAAATCACTTTGCCAACAAATATCACTTTGCAAACAAATGATTTTTCCAGTAGTTTTGTATGGGTGTGAGAAATGGACCGTAAAGAAGTCTGAGCACTGAAGAATTGATGCTTTAGAACTGTGGTGCTGGAGGAGACTCTTGAGATCCCTTGGATTGCAAGGAGATCAAGCCAGTCAATCCTAAAGGAAATCAACCCTGGATCTTTGGAAGGACTGATGCTCTATACTTTCATTGGAAATAATGCTGTTAAAGTGTTACACTCAATATGCCAGCAAACTTGGAAAGCTCAGCAGTGGCCACAGGACTGGAAAAGGTCAGCTTTCATTCCAGTCATCAAAGAAAGGCAATGAAAAGAATGTTCATACTACTCTATAGTTGAGATCATTTCATACACTAGCCAGATAATGCTCAAAATCCTTTAAGCTAAGCTTCAGCAGTACATGAACTGAGAAATTCCAGATGTACAAGCTGGATTTAGAAAATGCAGAGGAACCAGAGAGCAAATTACAAACATTCGCTGGATCACAGGTAAAGCAGGGAAATTCCAGAAAAACATCTGCTTCATTGACTACGCTAAATAAAGCCTTTGATTGTGTGGATCACGGCAAACTGGAAAATTCTTAAAGAGATGGGAATACCAGGCCACCTTACCTGTTTCCTGAGAAACCTGTATGTAGGTCAAGAAGCAACATTTAGAACCAGACATGGAACAACAGACGGGTTCAAAATTAGGAAAGGAGTACCTAAAGGCTGTGTATTATCACTCTGCTTATTTAACTTATACTCAGAGTATATCATGCAAAATGCTATGAAGCTGAAGCTGGAATCAAGATTGCTGGGAGAAATATCAATAACCCCAGATGTGCAGATGACAGCACCCTAATGGAAGAAGTCAAAGAGGAACTAAAGAACATTTTGATGAGGGTGAAAGAAGAGAGTGAAAGAACTGGCTTGAAACTGAACTTTCAAAAAACTAAGATCATGGCATCCAGTCCCATCACTTCATGGCAAATAGATGGGGAAAAAGTAGAAACAGTGACAGATTTTATTTCCTTGGGCTCGAAAATCAGTGGACGGTAACTGCAGCCATGATATTAAAAGATGATTGCTCCTTAAAAGGAAAGCTATGAGCAATGAAAAATCTAGACATCTTATTAAAACAGAGAAATCACTTTGCCAACAAATATCACTTTGCAAACAAATGATTTTTCCAGTAGTTTTGTATGGGTGTGAGAAATGGACCGTAAAGAAGTCTGAGCACTGAAGAATTGATGCTTTAGAACTGTGGTGCTGGAGGAGACTCTTGAGATCCCTTGGATTGCAAGGAGATCAAGCCAGTCAATCCTAAAGGAAATCAACCCTGGATCTTTGGAAGGACTGATGCTCTAATACTTCAGCCATCTGAAGTTAAGAGCGGACTCATTGGAAATAACCCTGATGCTGGGAAAGACTGAGGGCAAGAGGAGAAAGGTTAGAGAGAATGAGATGGTTGGATGGCATCATTTGCTCAATGGACATGAGTCTGAGGAAACTCTGGGAGATGGTGAAGGACAAGGAAGCACGATCTGCTGCAGTCCAAGGGATCTCAAAGAGTAGGACATGACTTATGTTAGTGGTTTTACTACTTCTCAGACAATACAAAAAACTGTGGAACTCTTTGTCTCCCTTTGCACTCTTTCTGACTGAATATTGGTGTAGGTTTTAATTCTATATGTGTTTGAAAATCTACAAAATATTACAATTATTATTCTCTTAGCCATTATTTATTTAAGTTTAGCCACATTTACCCTTCATTTTTTTTCTTTGTTTCTTTCTGTATCTCTGGACTTCCATCAGGAATCATTTTACTCTTTATAGAACATCCTTTAATATTTCCTTAGCTGTGGGTCAGCTGGTCATAAATTCTTGCCATTGTTATTGCTCTTAAAATACCTATATGTCCCTCTCATTTTCATATTTTACTTGCTGTGAGATTCTACTTTGTTGGCTATTTTTTCACAACACATTCAAGATATCATTGTATTATCTTTGGCTTTTTTCTTTTTCAATTGAGAAGTCATATGTTAGTCGCTGCTCCTTTGAAAGTAATATGTAGTCTTTCTCTGGCTTGCTCTAAGGTTTTCTCTTTGTATATTTAGTTTTTATTATGATTTTCATGAATGGGTTTCGATGTTATTCTTATTTTGTATTTATAATATTTGGAAATTTTAGGATTGAATAGTGGCTTGCCATGTTTTATTGGTGTGGGAAAATTCTCTGCAGTTATTTCTTCAAAGATTATTTCAGCTTCATTTTCTTTCTTTTTTTTAACATTTATTTTATTATTTCATTTTGGGGTGGGCGGGGGGAAACTCTGCAGTTACTTCAAGATTTTTCACTTCATTTTCTTTTCTTTTGAGATCCCTTGGATTGCAAGGAGATCAAGCCAGTCAATCCTAAAGGAAATCAACCCTGGATCTTTGGAAGGACTGATGCTCTAATACTTCAGCCATCTGAAGTTAAGAGCGGACTCATTGGAAATAACCCTGATGCTGGGAAAGACTGAGGGCAAGAGGAGAAAGGTTAGAGAGAATGAGATGGTTGGATGGCATCATTTGCTCAATGGACATGAGTCTGAGGAAACTCTGGGAGATGGTGAAGGACAAGGAAGCACGATCTGCTGCAGTCCAAGGGATCTCAAAGAGTAGGACATGACTTATGTTAGTGGTTTTACTACTTCTCAGACAATACAAAAAACTGTGGAACTCTTTGTCTCCCTTTGCACTCTTTCTGACTGAATATTGGTGTAGGTTTTAATTCTATATGTGTTTGAAAATCTACAAAATATTACAATTATTATTCTCTTAGCCATTATTTATTTAAGTTTAGCCACATTTACCCTTCATTTTTTTTCTTTGTTTCTTTCTGTATCTCTGGACTTCCATCAGGAATCATTTTACTCTTTATAGAACATCCTTTAATATTTCCTTAGCTGTGGGTCAGCTGGTCATAAATTCTTGCCATTGTTATTGCTCTTAAAATACCTATATGTCCCTCTCATTTTCATATTTTACTTGCTGTGAGATTCTACTTTGTTGGCTATTTTTTCACAACACATTCAAGATATCATTGTATTATCTTTGGCTTTTTTCTTTTTCAATTGAGAAGTCATATGTTAGTCGCTGCTCCTTTGAAAGTAATATGTAGTCTTTCTCTGGCTTGCTCTAAGGTTTTCTCTTTGTATATTTAGTTTTTATTATGATTTTCATGAATGGGTTTCGATGTTATTCTTATTTTGTATTTATAATATTTGGAAATTTTAGGATTGAATAGTGGCTTGCCATGTTTTATTGGTGTGGGAAAATTCTCTGCAGTTATTTCTTCAAAGATTATTTCAGCTTCATTTTCTTTTCTTTTTTTTTTTTTAACATTTATTTTATTTATTTTTTTTTTGGGGGGGAGGGGGGGGAGGGAGGGGGACGGGCGGGCCACTTCCATTGGTCTTTCATTTCTCTATTTTCATCCATCTTTGTTCTTTGGCTCCTGTGGGCCTCCCATCGCAGTGGCCTCTGTTGTTGCAGAGCACCGGCTCTGGGCGCATGCGCTCCAGAGCTCCGGCTCGGTAATTGGACACATCAGTCCAGCCGCTCCACAGCACGTGGGATCTTCCCAGGCCAGGGACCGAGCCAGCGCCCCTTGCACTGCAAGGCGGTGTCCTTACCCACTGGACCACCAGGGAAGCCCTCAGCTTCATTTTCTTTTTCATAAGGAACATTAATGACATGTATATTAGAACTTTTTTAAAAAACTATAAATCTTATGTCTCTGATATTCCATTTTGTATTTTTCATTTTTTGTCTACTTTTGTTTTAGTGTAGATACTTTCCTTTGATCTCTCAGCTTATTTAATCTCTCTTCAACTTTTTATATTCTGTTTTTAAATCCCTACATTGAGTTCTGAATGTCTGTAATTGTATTTTTTTCTGTTATAAATTTTCCACTTGCTTTTTTTTTTTTTTTTTTAAATTTTATTTTGGGAGGGGTGGCGAGGGAGGGAGTGGGTGGGCCACTTCCATTGGTCTTTCTTTTCTCTATTTTCATCCATCTTCGTTCTTTGGCTCCTGTGGGCCTCCCATCGCGGTGGCCTCTGTTGTTGCAGAGCACCGGCTCTGGGCGCATGCGCTCCAGAGCTCCGGCTCGGTAATTGGACACATCAGTCCAGCCGCTCCACAGCACGTGGGATCTTCCCAGGCCAGGGACCGAGCCAGCGCCCCTTGCACTGCAAGGCGGTGTCCTTACCCACTGGACCACCAGGGAAGCCCTCAGCTTCATTTTCTTTTTCATAAGGAACATTAATGACATGTATATTAGAACTTTTTTAAAAAACTATAAATCTTATGTCTCTGATATTCCATTTTGTATTTTTCATTTTTTGTCTACTTTTGTTTTAGTGTAGATACTTTCCTTTGATCTCTCAGCTTATTTAATCTCTCTTCAACTTTTTATATTCTGTTTTTAAATCCCTACATTGAGTTCTGAATGTCTGTAATTGTATTTTTTTCTGTTATAAATTTTCCACTTGCTTTTTTTTTTTTTTTTTTAAATTTTATTTTGGGAGGGGTGGCGAGGGAGGGAGTGGGTGGGCCACTTCCATTGGTCTTTCTTTTCTCTATTTTCATCCATCTTCGTTCTTTGGCTCCTGTGGGCCTCCCATCGCGGTGGCCTCTGTTGTCTACTGGGCGTATGCGCTCCAGAGCTCCAGCTCGGTCATTGCACACATCAGTCCAGCTGCTCCGTGGCACGTGGGATCTTCCCAGGCCAGGGATCGAGCCAGCACCCCTTGCACTGCAAGGCGGTGTCCTTACCCACTGGACCACCAGGGAAGCCCTCATTGGTTCATTTAATGAATGCGTTTGAGTGCTTATTTAGAGAGAATGCTATAGTTTCCTAGTTGACATCTCCAAATCTCTAAATCTGAAATCAGATTGTCCTACTCTTTTCCTTGCTTGCCAAAGTGCCCACTGTGTGATTTGGGGTAACTTATTTAATATCACTGATACTTGGTTTCCTCATATTTAAAAGGAGGGTAATAATTGTTGTGAAGTTTAAATGATATCATGGATGCTAAAGTTTAGCCCAGGGAATTCCCTGGAGCTTCAGTAGTTTGGACTCGGTGCTTTCCTTGTTGTGGCTGGGGTTCAATCCTTGGTCTGGGCATTAAGATCCTCAATCTGGGCAGAGAAACTTAAAAAAGATTTTTTTATCCTAATTCTTGGCTCATAGTAAGTAGTAAGTGATAGTTTTTATGATGATAATAATGTGCTATCATTAGTATTAATATTAGTATTAAGTGCAAAATATCACAAGGATGCAAAACAATTCCTGTCTTTAAAAATTCTGAAATCTCACTGGGGAGAAGCTGTGTGCTGCTGTATTTTAATGTTACTCAAAAAGTAATTTTTGGTGGAATCTAGTAGGACGGTCTTGATAACACACGCAGTGAACTCATGGAAAAACAGACAGAGCATAGACATATGGACATTGTGGGGAAGAAATAGGGAGGGGGAGGCATGGAGGGTGTAACATGGAAACCTATACTGTCATGTGTGGAAAAGATAGCTATTGTCATTGTGCTAAGGGAATAGGTGTGCTCACAATGACATGGGGTGATGGTCTGGAGGGGTGAGATGGAGGGGAGCTGAGAGGGTGGGGACCAGGGATATGTATATGACTGATCTGGGAATATACATGTCTGTGAACAACAAAACTCTGAAAAACCTTTAAAATAAAGGATTTTTTTTAAAAAAAGTAATTTTTGAATTCTCATTGGATATAGTACATTATACTAGTAGTATTTGAGTATATCTTTTAAAAATGTTTCTCAAACCTCAAAGAATACACATGTATTAGATACATATATTCACAATGAAACAGCATAATGGTGATAAACTGTAGTCATGTTATAAAATATATTTTTAGTCTTTGTGGACAAAAGGAATTGGGTATATCAAATTTCCTGTATCACCAAGTTGGAGAATTTATGTAAGTATGATAGCCTGCTCTCAAGAAAATTGAAACATTTAATGAATGCGTTTGAGTGCTTATTTAGAGAGAATGCTATAGTTTCCTAGTTGACATCTCCAAATCTCTAAATCTGAAATCAGATTGTCCTACTCTTTTCCTTGCTTGCCAAAGTGCCCACTGTGTGATTTGGGGTAACTTATTTAATATCACTGATACTTGGTTTCCTCATATTTAAAAGGAGGGTAATAATTGTTGTGAAGTTTAAATGATATCATGGATGCTAAAGTTTAGCCCAGGGAATTCCCTGGAGCTTCAGTAGTTTGGACTCGGTGCTTTCCTTGTTGTGGCTGGGGTTCAATCCTTGGTCTGGGCATTAAGATCCTCAATCTGGGCAGAGAAACTTAAAAAAGATTTTTTTATCCTAATTCTTGGCTCATAGTAAGTAGTAAGTGATAGTTTTTATGATGATAATAATGTGCTATCATTAGTATTAATATTAGTATTAAGTGCAAAATATCACAAGGATGCAAAACAATTCCTGTCTTTAAAAATTCTGAAATCTCACTGGGGAGAAGCTGTGTGCTGCTGTATTTTAATGTTACTCAAAAAGTAATTTTTGGTGGAATCTAGTAGGACGGTCTTGATAACACACGCAGTGAACTCATGGAAAAACAGACAGAGCATAGACATATGGACATTGTGGGGAAGAAATAGGGAGGGGGAGGCATGGAGGGTGTAACATGGAAACCTATACTGTCATGTGTGGAAAAGATAGCTATTGTCATTGTGCTAAGGGAATAGGTGTGCTCACAATGACATGGGGTGATGGTCTGGAGGGGTGAGATGGAGGGGAGCTGAGAGGGTGGGGACCAGGGATATGTATATGACTGATCTGGGAATATACATGTCTGTGAACAACAAAACTCTGAAAAACCTTTAAAATAAAGGATTTTTTTTAAAAAAAGTAATTTTTGAATTCTCATTGGATATAGTACATTATACTAGTAGTATTTGAGTATATCTTTTAAAAATGTTTCTCAAACCTCAAAGAATACACATGTATTAGATACATATATTCACAATGAAACAGCATAATGGTGATAAACTGTAGTCATGTTATAAAAATATATTTTTAGTCTTTGTGGACAAAAGGAATTGGGTATATCAAATTTCCTGTATCACCAAGTTGGAGAATTTATGTAAGTATGATAGCCTGCTCTCAAGAAAATTGAAATGTGGTTGAAGAGACAAGGCAAAAAGATGAAAACTTTCAGTTCACTTCAGTTCAGTCACTCAGTGGTGTCTGATTCTTTGCGATCCCATGAACTGTGGCATGCCAGGCTTCCCTGTCCTTCACTAACTTCTGGAGCTCGCTCAAACTCATGTCCATTGAGTTAGTGATGCCACACAACCATCTCATAAGAAACAGTTGCTTTTTTCTTATGAGAAAAATGATTCCCAGAGAGTCTACTTGTTGTTCTAGGATCAACTGATAACTGGCAGCACTGTGATTTGAACCTTAGGCTTTACAAGCCAAATCTATTCTTTCCACAACAGTAGTAGTGATTCACAGACCGGCAGCATCAGCATCTGGGACCCTGCTAGAAATGAGTTCTTAGGTCTGGCCCAGATCTGAGGTGGGAGTAGGGCAGAAATCTTTGTGTATCCTCCAGATAATACAAGCTAAAGTCTGAAAACCATTGTACAAGCACAAAAGTGTACAAAATTTAGCCTAACCAGGTGTATGACTAGGTGAGTTAAGTGACTTTCATTTTGGGGAAATGTGTAATGTTTGTCAAATTTTCAGTTGTACCTTTTTCTCAAAATATAAGACTCTGTTTTGTCTATTTTTATGGGCCTCTATTTTAATTTTTAAGTCAAATTTAGTTTTGACCAAGCAATCAACATTATTTGCACTGTATTTCTGAAATTTATTATTGCTATGACTTGATTCATCTTTTTTTTTTTGATATTTGATAATGTTAATGTTGATGGTCTGGAGGGGTGAGATGGAGGGGAGCTGAGAGGGTGGGGACCAGGGATATGTATATGACTGATCTGGGAATATACATGTCTGTGAACAACAAAACTCTGAAAAACCTTTAAAATAAAGGATTTTTTTTAAAAAAAGTAATTTTTGAATTCTCATTGGATATAGTACATTATACTAGTAGTATTTGAGTATATCTTTTAAAAATGTTTCTCAAACCTCAAAGAATACACATGTATTAGATACATATATTCACAATGAAACAGCATAATGGTGATAAACTGTAGTCATGTTATAAAAATATATTTTTAGTCTTTGTGGACAAAAGGAATTGGGTATATCAAATTTCCTGTATCACCAAGTTGGAGAATTTATGTAAGTATGATAGCCTGCTCTCAAGAAAATTGAAATGTGGTTGAAGAGACAAGGCAAAAAGATGAAAACTTTCAGTTCACTTCAGTTCAGTCACTCAGTGGTGTCTGATTCTTTGCGATCCCATGAACTGTGGCATGCCAGGCTTCCCTGTCCTTCACTAACTTCTGGAGCTCGCTCAAACTCATGTCCATTGAGTTAGTGATGCCACACAACCATCTCATAAGAAACAGTTGCTTTTTTCTTATGAGAAAAATGATTCCCAGAGAGTCTACTTGTTGTTCTAGGATCAACTGATAACTGGCAGCACTGTGATTTGAACCTTAGGCTTTACAAGCCAAATCTATTCTTTCCACAACAGTAGTAGTGATTCACAGACCGGCAGCATCAGCATCTGGGACCCTGCTAGAAATGAGTTCTTAGGTCTGGCCCAGATCTGAGGTGGGAGTAGGGCAGAAATCTTTGTGTATCCTCCAGATAATACAAGCTAAAGTCTGAAAACCATTGTACAAGCACAAAAGTGTACAAAATTTAGCCTAACCAGGTGTATGACTAGGTGAGTTAAGTGACTTTCATTTTGGGGAAATGTGTAATGTTTGTCAAATTTTCAGTTGTACCTTTTTCTCAAAATATAAGACTCTGTTTTGTCTATTTTTATGGGCCTCTATTTTAATTTTTAAGTCAAATTTAGTTTTGACCAAGCAATCAACATTATTTGCACTGTATTTCTGAAATTTATTATTGCTATGACTTGATTCATCTTTATTTGATATTTGATAATGTTAATGTTTTTTCTTTATTAGTTTGTTATTAGTCTTCATGCTTTAGGGTTGAGTTTTAATGACAGTAAACTTGTTCAAAATGCAAGTAGCTGTATTCTTTCTGCCACCGCCATAGATACAAATAAGTGCCTCACTTTTTTCTTATCTCCCAGGAATCATAGGATTAAGTCATCTTACTATATTAATTTAATAAATATTTACAAAACAAATACCACAAACCAGGAAGCTTTAAGTGCTTATTATTAATACTAATTTGTTGTTGTTTTTTTCTTTAAAGGAGCGTCAGCATCTATAAATAATCTGTACTATAATACTCATTATCTTTGTGACTATTTGATTATTTCTTAAAATTTCTATATTTTGTATTATTTGATAGGGACCTTGTTTAATTTTCAAAGGCTATTCACTTAGAATTCCTGACTCATTTCCTGTACTTAGATTTATTAAATACTTACCATGTCTCAGGCCAGGACTCTATTTTGCATTTATTACCATATGAATTTAGGTATTAAGATTATCCCCAATTTAAAAATCAGATGACTCAGAGGTAGAGGGTCAAAGAAGATCAAAGAACTGGTAAGAGGGAGAGTCAGGATATGAAACAGACTAATATCGTATCACCTTTTAAAACATCATAGCTTCTATTACATTTTTAAAGCCCTGCTTAAATCAATCATTTAATATCCCATTAAAACAAAGTTTTGATACATTGTCCTTTGACTGTTATTCTTTTTCATTGCAAATCAAGAAGTAAACAAACAAACAAAAATCCTCTGTAAAGTTCTGTAGACCAAGCACTATAGCCTATAACTTTATACTGCACGTTGTTTGTCATAGATTAGGGGTTTAATGAGTGATAAATAAATTAAAATAATAATTTTGGACACAACTTTTTATTTCACATTTTATTATGAAATTTTTATTCTGTTTGTATTAATGACCACATAATTAAATATCCACAGTAAGCACTTACTATAATGTTGAGGATATGAAACATTTGACTCTGTGTGTGTGTGTGTTTGCACAAGTGCTTAGTTGTGTCTGAGTCTTTGTGACTTCTTTTTTTTTTTTTTTGCCTCTAAGTCATTGTTTTTTAAATTTTTCATCCATCTTTATTCTTTGGCATGTGTGGGTCTTCCATCACAGTGGTGTCTCTCATTGCAGAGTGTTAGCTTGTAATTGGACACACTGGCCCAGCTGGTCCTCAGCATGTGGGATCTTCCTGGGCCAGGGATCTAACCAGTGCCCCTTGCACTGCAAGGCAGACTCTTTACCCACTGGAGCACCAAGGAAGCCCCTATTTGTGACTTCTTAGGCTGAAGCCCATCAAGCTCTTCTGTCCACGAAATTTTCCAGTCAAGTAAAATGGCTACACCAAGGAATCTCCCCGACCCAAGGCTTGAACCCATGTTTCTTGCATTGACAGAAGTATTCTTTACCACTGTGCCACTTGGAAAGCCCAACAATTGACTGTAACTTTTTCAAATGATGTAATTTAAAGTTAAGAAAAAACTGATATTATGACATATGAAAAGTATTTCTTTTATAAGACTTAATTCTTTCACTTTCAATTTCTAAGCTTAACTTTCCTCCCTTCATTTGTTCCTTCCTTCTTTCTGTTTTATTACTCTTTCTATCAAAAGAGAGACCTCTTTTTAGATATAGTCAAAGGAAAGCACTTCCAACAACAGAATTCTTCCCCAGGAGAACTGCCCTGTGGTTAGGGCATAGGATTTCAGTCAGATTTACGATTTGGGTCTTCAGCCATGCTCCATGCCTAGAGCGCTATTAACCACAGAGACACATTGACACAAACGGTGGTGAGCCTGCTGAGAAGCCAGAAGTGAAACAAGTCAAACAAAATAATTTCTGGATACTTTCCTCTTCCAAAAATCTGTTAGGAAATTCAGAATTGACCTCTAGTGCATTTAACTTGTCAGCTGGCCCAGAGAACCAGCCTTTCGACTTCATAACATTCACATCCCAAATAAATTATAATACCAGACTCCTCTCCTTGAGTCCTGTTCTGTTTCAAGAGTTTGGCAGACACTTCCAAACATGGAATCGTGAAGAAACAATTGAAATTACACTAAATGAATAACCTATATATATATTTATATATGAAATACATATTACATAATCATATATATTCAGTTGATTTTAAATATGTAGTGATTAATTAATAAAATGAAAAATGTATGTTGCTAAAACAATTTAAAAAATGAAACAATCACACCAGCCATCCAAATGCTTAGTTCTGTGAGCATTTACATTCATTAACTGGATCAAAATTTTACTTCTGCGCTCTGTTGTTCTAAAAGACTAATGCTTGCTTGAATCATCTTTTTTTTTTTAAGATTTATTTATTTATTTATTTTGGGCGGGGGTCGAGTTGGGGAGGGAGGGGAGCAGGCGGGCCACTTCTATTGGTCTCTCATTTCTCCATGTTCATCCGACTTTGTTCTTTGGCTCCTGTGGGCCTCCCACTGCGGTGGTGTCTGTCGTCGCAGAGCACCGGCTCTGGGCGCATGCGCTCCAGAGTTCCGGGTCGGTAATTGGACACATCAGTCCAGCCGCTCCGCGGCACGTGGGATCTTCCCAGGCCAGGGCTTGAACCGGTGCCCCTTGCACTGCATGGCGGTGTCCTTACCCACTGGACCACCAGGGGAAGCCCTTGAATCATCTTTAAAACCATAATGAATAGTGAGATTAACACTGAGGAAGATAAAATTTGAAATTAAAGGTAATCCTGATGAGGGGAAGAAATATTCAGATGCAACCTAATTCCATTCATTATGAAGATGTGGCAGTTCACTAAGGGAAAACAAACAAGTTGATAATGAACTCATCTGGCAAAGTAAATTCTAGATCATCAAAGGGGTAAGAGACATGAAGCTCTTGGAAAAGTCTAATTTTAGAACCCAAGTTGACTCCTGTTCCCTTTCAGCATCCTCCCACATGTGCAGTTGTAGACCTATCAGGTAGTCTACCCATCTGCCAAACACTGGTTCCATTCTGAGCAGCTTTCAACTCAAGTGTGTCAAAGCCTGAAGACTAATAGGAACTGGCTTAGACCTTAGGTTTTCAAACTTTGTTCCATAGAGCCTCTGGATTCAGGGACACTAGATGTGAACCTGGAGGGGAGACTAAGCAAGCATTTCTACTCCTCTACTTTGTCAAGAATCGCTTCATTTTATATGTTGAGCTTCTGTAGAGGGAGTGGAGTATAATGCTATTGTTCTAGTGATCTAATCTATTATTGAACATATATTTAAGAATATATACCAAATATTGTAAATAGTTTTTACTTTTCTCAAGTTCAGAATAAATACAGGAATGAACAGCATTCAGCTGAAGGATGTTCAACAAATGTCTGTCACTTCCAGCTACTCTGCTATGTATGAGGAGATAAAAGGTTAGTCTCAATGGGATATGTAGTCTGTCAAATGAAATATTCAGTTTCAGTAGACTAGAGGAACTTCAGAATGATTACTTAAAATAGAGTTGATTAGTGTCAGAAAGTAAGAAATTGCCTTAAAAATAAAATGAAGGCATGCTGAAAGGGCACAGGAGTCAATCTGAAAAAGCACTCAGGGCCAAAGTTGGAATAATTAGAACAAACAAGAATATAAGACAAAGAATAAAATAAATATTCATGAGTTTGTACTTACAGCAGTACACACCTCCAATAAGTAACTGAATGAGGGTTTTGGGGAAACAACTCTTTCTTCTAAGAGAACTCCAATTGTAAATGTAGAAGGAACGAAGGAAATTGAAAATTGACTTTAGGATAGCATAGCAGTAACTGCTGCAGGCAAGATCCATCAACAGAGGCTAAAATTAGTGGGTAAAAGTTTAAGATAAAATAGCATATTTCCAAATAAGTTTTAGGAGCATAAATATTTAAATTGTTATTGCTTAGAAGGGATAATGTAGTAATTGTAAAATGGAGAACTACCTTGCAAGACAGCATCTTAATCAAATGATCATAATTAATATTCTGAGACCTCTGAGTTTCATGTATCTTCTGAAATGATCAGAGGAGACAGATAGACCTCTATGATATTCCTCCCCTTAAATCCTTTATTTCACTTTGATATGAGAAAAACTCAAAGTGAGGGATTTTTTACTGATTAGCTTTACTTTAAATGTTTCAAAGTCTTAAAAAGACATGGTATTGTTTAGTTGCTCATTCATGTCCAACTCTTCATGACCCCATGGATGACGGGACTCCAGGCTTCCCTGTCTTTCACTGTCTCCAGGAGTTTGCTCAAACACATGTCCATTGCATTGATGATGACATTCAAAACCATCTCATCCTCTGTTGTTGCCTTCTACTCCTGCCTTCAATATTTCCCAGCATCAGGGTCTTTTCCAATGAGTCAACTCTTTGTATCAGGTGACCAAAGTATTGGAGCTTCAGCTTCAACACCACTCCTTCCAATGAATATTCAGGGTTGATTTCCTTTAGCATTGACTGGTTTGATCTTCTTGGTGTCCAAGGGACTCTCAAGAGTCTTCTCCAGCACCACAATCAAAAGCATCAATTCTTTGGCACTCAGCCTTCTTTATGGTCACTTCCATAAATTGCAAAAAGGTAGTTCAATATATGTCAAGTTTCATTTAAAGGGCAAACAAAGGAGTCAATCTTGAACAAAGCACTCAGGGCCAAAGTTGGAATAATTAGAACAAACAAGAATATAAGACAAAGAATAAAATAAATATTCATGAGTTTGTACTTACAGCAGTACACACCTCCAATAAGTAACTGAATGAGGGTTTTGGGGAAACAACTCTTTCTTCTAAGAGAACTCCAATTGTAAATGTAGAAGGAACGAAGGAAATTGAAAATTGACTTTAGGATAGCATAGCAGTAACTGCTGCAGGCAAGATCCATCAACAGAGGCTAAAATTAGTGGGTAAAAGTTTAAGATAAAATAGCATATTTCCAAATAAGTTTTAGGAGCATAAATATTTAAATTGTTATTGCTTAGAAGGGATAATGTAGTAATTGTAAAATGGAGAACTACCTTGCAAGACAGCATCTTAATCAAATGATCATAATTAATATTCTGAGACCTCTGAGTTTCATGTATCTTCTGAAATGATCAGAGGAGACAGATAGACCTCTATGATATTCCTCCCCTTAAATCCTTTATTTCACTTTGATATGAGAAAAACTCAAAGTGAGGGATTTTTTACTGATTAGCTTTACTTTAAATGTTTCAAAGTCTTAAAAAGACATGGTATTGTTTAGTTGCTCATTCATGTCCAACTCTTCATGACCCCATGGATGACGGGACTCCAGGCTTCCCTGTCTTTCACTGTCTCCAGGAGTTTGCTCAAACACATGTCCATTGCATTGATGATGACATTCAAAACCATCTCATCCTCTGTTGTTGCCTTCTACTCCTGCCTTCAATATTTCCCAGCATCAGGGTCTTTTCCAATGAGTCAACTCTTTGTATCAGGTGACCAAAGTATTGGAGCTTCAGCTTCAACACCACTCCTTCCAATGAATATTCAGGGTTGATTTCCTTTAGGATGAACTGGTTTGATTTCCCTGCAGTCCAAGGGACTCTCAAGAGTGTTCTCCAGCACCACAATTCAAAAGCATCAATTCTTTGGCACTCAGCCTTCTTTATGGTCCATTTCTCACATCCATACGTGACTACTGGGAAAACCATAGCTTTGACTATATAGACCTTGGTTGGTGAAGTGATATCTCTGCTTCTGAATACACTGTCTAGGTTTGTTATAGCTTTTCTTCCAAGGAGTAGGCGTCTTTTAATTTCATGGCTGCAGCCACCATCCACAGTAATTTTGGAGCCCAAGAAAATAGTCTGTCACTGTTTCCATTTTTCTCCATCTATTTGCCATGAAGTGATGGGACTAGATACTATGGTCTTAGTTTTTTGAATGTTGAGTTTTAATCCAGCTTTTTCACTCTCCTCTTTCACTTTTGTCAAGAACGCTCTTTAGTTTCTCTTTGTTTTCTTCCTTTTAAGGTGGTGTCTTCTGCACACCTGAGGTTATTAATATTTCTCCTGGAAATCTTGATTCCAGCTTGAGCTTCATCCAACCTAGCATTTCGTGTGATGTACTTTACATATAAGTTAAATAAGCAGAGTGACAATATACAGCCTTGATGTACTCCTTTCCTAATTTGGAACCAGTCTGTTGTTCCATGTCTGGTTCTAACTGTTGCTTCTTGACTTACATATAGGTTTCTTAGGAATCAGGCATAGTGGTCTAGTATTCCCATCTCTTTCAGAATTTTCCATAGTTTGTTGTGATTTACACAGTCAAAGGCTTTAACATGGTCAATGAAGCAGTAGTAGGTATTTTTCTAAATTTCCTTAATTTTTTTATGATCCAATAAATGTTCATAATTTGATCTCAGGTTCCTCAGCCTTTTCTTGGTTCAGGTACTGTTGAAGCCAAAAGGTCAGAACTTTTTTGAAGCTCTCAAGTTCCTCCCTTGCTTTATTTCAGAACTATTAATACTAATTAACTATCATAGATTGGACATTCAAAACCATCTCATCCTCTGTTGTTGCCTTCTACTCCTGCCTTCAATATTTCCCAGCATCAGGGTCTTTTCCAATGAGTCAGTACTTTGTATCAGGTGACCAAAGTATTGGAGCTTCAGCTTCAACATCACTCCTTCCAATGAATATTCAGGACTGATTTCCTTTAGGATGGACTGGAGTCCCTGCAGTCCAAAGGACTCTCAAGCGTCTTCTTCAGTGCCACAATTCAAAAGTATTAATTCTTTGGCACTCAGCCTTCTTTATGGTCCAATTCTCACATCCATAGATATATGGGAGAAAACCATAGCTTTGACTATATAGACCTTGGTTGGTGAAGTGATATCTCTGCTTCTGAATACACTGTCTAGGTTTGTTATAGCTTTTCTTCCAAGGAGTAGGCGTCTTTTAATATCATGCCTGCAGTCACCATCCACAGTAATTTTGGAGCCCAAGAAAACAAAGTCTCTCACTGTTTCCATCGTTTCTCCATCTATTTGCCATGAAGCGATGGGACCAGATCCCACGATCTTTGTTTTTAGAATATTGAGTTTTAGGCCAGCTTTTTCACTCTACTCTTTCACTCTCATCAAGAGGCTCTTTAGTTTCTCTTTGTTTTCTTCCTTTTAAGGTGGTGTCTTCTGCACACCTGAGGTTATTAATATTTCTCCTGGAAATCTTGATTCCAGCTTGAGCTTCATCCAACCTAGCATTTCGTGTGATGTACTTTACATATAAGTTAAATAAGCAGAGTGACAATATACAGCCTTGATGTACTCCTTTCCTAATTTGGAACCAGTCTGTTGTTCCATGTCTGGTTCTAACTGTTGCTTCTTGACTTACATATAGGTTTCTTAGGAATCAGGCATAGTGGTCTAGTATTCCCATCTCTTTCAGAATTTTCCATAGTTTGTTGTGATTTACACAGTCAAAGGCTTTAACATGGTCAATGAAGCAGTAGTAGGTATTTTTCTAAATTTCCTTAATTTTTTTATGATCCAATAAATGTTCATAATTTGATCTCAGGTTCCTCAGCCTTTTCTTGGTTCAGGTACTGTTGAAGCCAAAAGGTCAGAACTTTTTTGAAGCTCTCAAGTTCCTCCCTTGCTTTATTTCAGAACTATTAATACTAATTAACTATCATAGATTGGACTAAGAAGATATGGTAACTAAATGCAACATAATGCTCTGGATTAGATCCTGATACAAATAAGAGGCATTAGTGGAAAACTTGATGAAATTCAAGTAGAGCTTCTAGTTTAGCTAATTGTATTAGCCCCAGTGTTAACTTGTGAGCATTGATAATTGTACAGTGATTATGTAAGATGTTAACATAAAGGGTGAGATCTAAGATGATCTTAAAGAATTGAAAAATAAAGCTAAAAATTCTGAGATTTCTTAGATATAGTTATGAGACAAAACAAAGGGAGAAACTAAGAGAGCTACAAAAAAGTTCTAACTTTGTGATCTTATAGTTTTCTGGATACTTTTCCAGACTCCTGAAATGTCCTTCAGAAATGTACTTTCTTATATCACCGTCTTCACTTAACAATGCATGTTGTTTAGAGTCTGTTACTGTGTACAGCTGACACTTGAAAGTGCAAGGCTTTGGCATGTCAGCCCCAGAACAGTTGAAAATCCTCAAGATAACTTTTCAGTTGGCCCTCCGTATTCAGAGTTCCACATCATCCTCAAATTCAGTCAGCCGTGGATTTTGTAGTACTTGGTGTGTATTTACTGAGAAAAAGTCCACATATAAAATGAACTCGTATAGTTCAAGCCTATTTTTGTTCAAGGGTCTTGTTGCTAGATTGGTCTTGCTAGGTTGTGTTCTGACTTGTTGCTAGGTTGGTCTTGCTAGGTTGTGTTCTAACTTGTTGTTGCTAGGTTGATCTTGCTAGTTTGTGTTCTGACTCTTTGCGACCCCATGGACTGTAGCCCACCAGGCCTTTCTGTCCATGGGGCTTTCCAGACAAGAATACTGGAGTGGGTTGCCATTTCCTTCACCAGGGGCTCTTCCCACCCCAGGGATCAAAACCACATCTCCTGCTTGGCAGGTGGTTCAACTGTATATAAAATTTGTATATGAAAGCTGGACAAGAAGACTTGTTCTAGAATAGAATTTAGTAATCATTAACAAAACTTCCTTTCAAAATATATTTCAGAATGACAAGGTAACTTTCTACCCTCACTTAACGTATTAGATAGGCTACTGAAACCTTTGAAACCTTCAGATAATAAAAGGCCATTTTATAGAGTTCATCAGAACTTGAATATGGAATAGATGTTAAATAACATGAATGTGAAAACAGAGGTTTTTTTTTTTCCCCTAAGAAATTGTACAGAATTCCATTTTCACAAAGGTTTAAACTCTACTTCTCTACATTTGAAAGAGATCTCTTTGGCCCAGCTTTGTCACTGGGCTGTTTTGTGCCTGCAATTATCAGACAGCAGGCAATCTTGTACATAAATCATTCCTGCTGCAATTAGCTCATTTACCACTTCTGCCCTGGAGACAGAGGAAGCAGCCCCTCCCTAAAGAGCTGGGATAGAATTGCTGGAAGGGCAGTCTGTCCAGTTTGATAATCAGTCCTGGCCTCCCAGCCCTGCCAGGTGTGTGTTCTTTCCTAGAGTTAAGGGAGGGCAAGAACTGCTACCTTTAAAACAGAAGGGAAGTGTGCAATGAAATCAGAGTCTGTTACTGTGTACAGCTGACACTTGAAAGTGCAAGGCTTTGGCATGTCAGCCCCAGAACAGTTGAAAATCCTCAAGATAACTTTTCAGTTGGCCCTCCGTATTCAGAGTTCCACATCATCCTCAAATTCAGTCAGCCGTGGATTTTGTAGTACTTGGTGTGTATTTACTGAGAAAAAGTCCACATATAAAATGAACTCGTATAGTTCAAGCCTATTTTTGTTCAAGGGTCTTGTTGCTAGATTGGTCTTGCTAGGTTGTGTTCTGACTTGTTGCTAGGTTGGTCTTGCTAGGTTGTGTTCTAACTTGTTGTTGCTAGGTTGATCTTGCTAGTTTGTGTTCTGACTCTTTGCGACCCCATGGACTGTAGCCCACCAGGCCTTTCTGTCCATGGGGCTTTCCAGACAAGAATACTGGAGTGGGTTGCCATTTCCTTCACCAGGGGCTCTTCCCACCCCAGGGATCAAAACCACATCTCCTGCTTGGCAGGTGGTTCAACTGTATATAAAATTTGTATATGAAAGCTGGACAAGAAGACTTGTTCTAGAATAGAATTTAGTAATCATTAACAAAACTTCCTTTCAAAATATATTTCAGAATGACAAGGTAACTTTCTACCCTCACTTAACGTATTAGATAGGCTACTGAAACCTTTGAAACCTTCAGATAATAAAAGGCCATTTTATAGAGTTCATCAGAACTTGAATATGGAATAGATGTTAAATAACATGAATGTGAAAACAGAGGTTTTTTTTTTTTTTTTTTCCCCTAAGAAATTGTACAGAATTCCATTTTCACAAAGGTTTAAACTCTACTTCTCTACATTTGAAAGAGATCTCTTTGGCCCAGCTTTGTCACTGGGCTGTTTTTGTGCCTGCAATTATCAGACAGCAGGCAATCTTGTACATAAATCATTCCTGCTGCAATTAGCTCATTTACCACTTCTGCCCTGGAGACAGAGGAAGCAGCCCCTCCCTAAAGAGCTGGGATAGAATTGCTGGAAGGGCAGTCTGTCCAGTTTGATAATCAGTCCTGGCCTCCCAGCCCTGCCAGGTGTGTGTTCTTTCCCTAGAGTTAAGGGAGGGGCAAGAACTGCTACCTTTTAAAACAGAAGATCAACTAAATTGCGAGAATTGTTTCTATGTCATGTCAGACTCTGTAGAGACCCAACGGACTGTAGCCCCACAAGACTCTTCAGTCCATGAGATTTCCCAGGTAAGAATGCTGGGGTGGGTTGCTATTTCCTTCTCCAGAGAATCTTCCTAATCCAGGAATGGAACCCACCTCTCCTGCCTTGCAGGCAGATTCTTTACCACAAGTCACTTGAGAATTGATTACATTGAACCTAAAAAGAAGAGGATAATTTCCCTGAGTTACTTGCAAGGCTTAGTTTGGGAGTTATTTTAACCTCCTCTAGACTCTTTCAACTCTGCTTTGCTAAACTAACTAAAATAAAAGAAAAGAAAAAGAAAACTTTTCTAACAACTTCAAATTAACTCTTCTTTCCATGCAAACAGAAGTCACTTCTAGAGCAAAGGAATTATAAAGAAATCTGTTCAATTCATTAGCAGTTTGTTTCCTGTTGTTTGTATGGGTACCCCAGATACACCTTCTGTTTTTACTTTTGTTTGCACTGTTTCATATTTTTCCCCACAGAACTTTTTACTCCTCTGTCTGAGGCATAATTGTATTATAGCAGTCTGAAGTGCTAACTTCTTTTCCATTACAAAATGTGTTTCTTCTGTAGCACTCTGAATTTTAAAAGGGAATTCATTAGAAAAACATTAGGAAATACGGTATACAAGACATGAGCTGATAAATTAAAACAAAATAGACCATATCACACATATAAATGTTAATGGAAACTAATTGGTTACTTGTTATAACCTATACCCTTTTGCAATGTGTAGCTTCTGTGTCGTTAATCTGAAGCAATATTTCTTGGGAGTGCATTCTAGTGCGTGCTCTGTATTGAACTTTGTGGGCCTCTTATTTATTTGATGGACATATAAAATATAGATGAATAAGCTCATGGTTCAATCACACATAATCGCCTGCAATTATCAGACAGCAGGCAATCTTGTACATAAATCATTCCTGCTGCAATTAGCTCATTTACCACTTCTGCCCTGGAGACAGAGGAAGCAGCCCCTCCCTAAAGAGCTGGGATAGAATTGCTGGAAGGGCAGTCTGTCCAGTTTGATAATCAGTCCTGGCCTCCCAGCCCTGCCAGGTGTGTGTTCTTTCCCTAGAGTTAAGGGAGGGGCAAGAACTGCTACCTTTTAAAACAGAAGATCAACTAAATTGCGAGAATTGTTTCTATGTCATGTCAGACTCTGTAGAGACCCAACGGACTGTAGCCCCACAAGACTCTTCAGTCCATGGGATTTCCCAGGCAAGAATGCTGGGGTGGGTTGCTATTTCCTTCTCCAGAGAATCTTCCTAATCCAGGAATGGAACCCACCTCTCCTGCCTTGCAGGCAGATTCTTTACCACAAGTCACTTGAGAATTGATTACATTGAACCTAAAAAGAAGAGGATAATTTCCCTGAGTTACTTGCAAGGCTTAGTTTGGGAGTTATTTTAACCTCCTCTAGACTCTTTCAACTCTGCTTTGCTAAACTAACTAAAATAAAAGAAAAGAAAAAGAAAACTTTTCTAACAACTTCAAATTAACTCTTCTTTCCATGCAAACAGAAGTCACTTCTAGAGCAAAGGAATTATAAAGAAATCTGTTCAATTCATTAGCAGTTTGTTTCCTGTTGTTTGTATGGGTACCCCAGATACACCTTCTGTTTTTACTTTTGTTTGCACTGTTTCATATTTTTCCCCACAGAACTTTTTACTCCTCTGTCTGAGGCATAATTGTATTATAGCAGTCTGAAGTGCTAACTTCTTTTCCATTACAAAATGTGTTTCTTCTGTAGCACTCTGAATTTTAAAAGGGAATTCATTAGAAAAACATTAGGAAATACGGTATACAAGACATGAGCTGATAAATTAAAACAAAATAGACCATATCACACATATAAATGTTAATGGAAACTAATTGGTTACTTGTTATAACCTATACCCTTTTGCAATGTGTAGCTTCTGTGTCGTTAATCTGAAGCAATATTTCTTGGGAGTGCATTCTAGTGCGTGCTCTGTATTGAACTTTGTGGGCCTCTTATTTATTTGATGGACATATAAAATATAGATGATAACTTGGCAAGTCAGGTTTCATATGGATTCAATCACACATACCAGATTCCTGGCACAAAGGAAGCTGAGTAAGAAAAGTCTACTCCAGTATAGATTGATTCTCTACAGAACTGAGCTTATGTACAGTAGTATCATTGTGATTTAACCAAATGTATCTTACTTAGAAAAAGACCATTTGCAAAATTTCAAACATATTAAAGGTCTAAATAGAGTTGTAGCATAAAATCCCATAGTTTATTTTGTTCATGATGACTTAAAAATGTATATATAGGGGCTGTTCTAGAGTTATAGGAGGTCTACAGTGTGAATTTCATTGTCTTTCTAGATTCAGCTTATTATTCCAGCAGAGATTTGTGATCAATATGTATGTGAGAAACCATTAAAATTATATATAATAATGCAATGATTAGTGAAATTAATTTCACATTTCTTGCCTTCTTTATAGGAATCAAATATTGGATTTAATTATGGCATCTGGGGACATATTATTGCATTAGACATGGAAGTTTTGGCTCTAAAATTTTTCTTTTCTACAAAAAGTGGTACAAATGGCTTCTGCAGGACAAGTTTCCAGAATTTTGCTTTTAACATTCTTTTTCTTGTAAGACTATGTTAACATTCTACAAGCTTTTAAACGTTGAAGTCATTATCATAAATATTTTAATAAAAGTATAATACTATCTAGAATTAGACTGTACTAATGCTTGGTAAATGATGTACACAGCTCTTTGATTTTTAGATATCTTAGCATTACCAAGGTAAGAGCTTTTTTTTTTGAAGCATAATAATATGGATTTGGGAAATCATTAAAGAAAATAAAATTTTAGTTATTTATCCTATTGAAAGAAAATGTGTTCCCAGAATTTACCAATTCCTCTGAGGTTCAAATAGGACAACCTGTTCTTACCATTACAAAATGTGTTTCTTCTGTAGCACTCTGAATTTTAAAAGGGAATTCATTAGAAAAACATTAGGAAATACGGTATACAAGACATGAGCTGATAAATTAAAACAAAATAGACCATATCACACATATAAATGTTAATGGAAACTAATTGGTTACTTGTTATAACCTATACCCTTTTGCAATGTGTAGCTTCTGTGTCGTTAATCTGAAGCAATATTTCTTGGGAGTGCATTCTAGTGCGTGCTCTGTATTGAACTTTGTGGGCCTCTTATTTATTTGATGGACATATAAAATATAGATGATAACTTGGCAAGTCAGGTTTCATATGGATTCAATCACACATACCAGATTCCTGGCACAAAGGAAGCTGAGTAAGAAAAGTCTACTCCAGTATAGATTGATTCTCTACAGAACTGAGCTTATGTACAGTAGTATCATTGTGATTTAACCAAATGTATCTTACTTAGAAAAAGACCATTTGCAAAATTTCAAACATATTAAAGGTCTAAATAGAGTTGTAGCATAAAATCCCATAGTTTATTTTGTTCATGATGACTTAAAAATGTATATATAGGGGCTGTTCTAGAGTTATAGGAGGTCTACAGTGTGAATTTCATTGTCTTTCTAGATTCAGCTTATTATTCCAGCAGAGATTTGTGATCAATATGTATGTGAGAAACCATTAAAATTATATATAATAATGCAATGATTAGTGAAATTAATTTCACATTTCTTGCCTTCTTTATAGGAATCAAATATTGGATTTAATTATGGCATCTGGGGACATATTATTGCATTAGACATGGAAGTTTTGGCTCTAAAATTTTTCTTTTCTACAAAAAGTGGTACAAATGGCTTCTGCAGGACAAGTTTCCAGAATTTTGCTTTTAACATTCTTTTTCTTGTAAGACTATGTTAACATTCTACAAGCTTTTTAAACGTTGAAGTCATTATCATAAATATTTTAATAAAAGTATAATACTATCTAGAATTAGACTGTACTAATGCTTGGTAAATGATGTACACAGCTCTTTGATTTTTAGATATCTTAGCATTACCAAGGTAAGAGCTTTTTTTTTTGAAGCATAATAATATGGATTTGGGAAATCATTAAAGAAAATAAAATTTTAGTTATTTATCCTATTGAAAGAAAATGTGTTCCCAGAATTTACCAATTCCTCTGAGGTTCAAATAGGACAACCTGTTCTTACCATTCAACTGTACTTCATATGTGTACATTTCACATAATCCTTATGTGTTCATGATTCAAAATTCAAAAGAAACTACTCACCTATCTCCTGTGTTTTTGACATGGCATAACAGATAAATGATTCTGAAAATAACTCTTCAAAAATTATAATTTGTAATCTTAGCACTTTTTGAAAAGCTACATAACCTTCAGTCACACCCCAAGGGTCAGTATGTTATAATTTTGTTTTACTTAAGCTTATACAAACTCAGATAAATATAACTGGGTTTTAAGTGTGGTCTCCTACGTTTTCTAGTCTCAGAGGGAGGGATTTCTATATTTCCCCTCCCCTGCCTTCCCCTGGGAAATATACAACTCTCTGTATTATGGCCATTAATGTTCAGTAATAAGTTAGTCCTCAAATACCAATAAGATGATGTGGGCCTGATGGAAGTTAAATGTCCCTAAATCCTATGAATTGATCTGCAGGAGCTGTTTTCCGCATGAGTGGTGGCTTCACCCAGGCAGACATCCGCAAAGCTGTGGAGGTCAAGGTGATGGAGGAGGAGTGGGCTTGGCGGCACATATGCACTCTATTCCTGACAGTGTCTTGCTTCGGCAAAGGGAAGTGAAGCGCGTATACCATGCTCAGTGGCATTTCCAAATGCAGCTCAGCTGGGGGCCCAGGCTTATTGCATCAATGGCACATACTGGGCAAAAAAGGAAATACATAATTTTGTCAAGTAAATTTTAAAATTTAGAACTTTTAACATTCTTTTCTTGTAAGACTATGTTAACATTCTACAAGCTTTAAACGTTGAAGTCATTATCATAAATATTTTAATAAAAGTATAATACTATCTAGAATTAGACTGTACTAATGCTTGGTAAATGATGTACACAGCTCTTTGATTTTTAGATATCTTAGCATTACCAAGGTAAGAGCTTTTTTTTTTGAAGCATAATAATATGGATTTGGGAAATCATTAAAGAAAATAAAATTTTAGTTATTTATCCTATTGAAAGAAAATGTGTTCCCAGAATTTACCAATTCCTCTGAGGTTCAAATAGGACAACCTGTTCTTACCATTCAACTGTACTTCATATGTGTACATTTCACATAATCCTTATGTGTTCATGATTCAAAATTCAAAAGAAACTACTCACCTATCTCCTGTGTTTTTGACATGGCATAACAGATAAATGATTCTGAAAATAACTCTTCAAAAATTATAATTTGTAATCTTAGCACTTTTTGAAAAGCTACATAACCTTCAGTCACACCCCAAGGGTCAGTATGTTATAATTTTGTTTTACTTAAGCTTATACAAACTCAGATAAATATAACTGGGTTTTAAGTGTGGTCTCCTACGTTTTCTAGTCTCAGAGGGAGGGATTTCTATATTTCCCCTCCCCTGCCTTCCCCTGGGAAATATACAACTCTCTGTATTATGGCCATTAATGTTCAGTAATAAGTTAGTCCTCAAATACCAATAAGATGATGTGGGCCTGATGGAAGTTAAATGTCCCTAAATCCTATGAATTGATCTGCAGGAGCTGTTTTCCGCATGAGTGGTGGCTTCACCCAGGCAGACATCCGCAAAGCTGTGGAGGTCAAGGTGATGGAGGAGGAGTGGGCTTGGCGGCACATATGCACTCTATTCCTGACAGTGTCTTGCTTCGGCAAAGGGAAGTGAAGCGCGTATACCATGCTCAGTGGCATTTCCAAATGCAGCTCAGCTGGGGGCCCAGGCTTATTGCATCAATGGCACATACTGGGCAAAAAAGGAAATACATAATTTTGTCAAAGTAGTAGATCACAATCTACCAATCCTTCCCTCCCCCTTCAAAATCATCACCCCCATACACTAATAGCTCTAATAGATACAGACTTTATGCATATTTCAGTCACAGCAGTATTTCTAATGCATATGTGAAAGGGCCCTTAATTTATGTCTACCAACTGTGTGGTGCCCTTCTTTTGGGTAATGTCATCATCCTAATGGTGTTTCTATTATACTCAAAGGTAGCAAATGAGGCTTATTGCAAGAAGGTAATTGATTTTCACTGAGTGAAAATGTAAATAGCCATAAGAAATCCTATGAAAGATAAGCAGTTCAAAATTGCCAGAAAAAAAAAGTGATTTGTATACATGACTTATTGGTCCAAGTATAAAAAATGTTTTTTTTTTTCTAGTCAGTACCACAATAACTGTATTTCACATCATTTTATTTCAAATTGAAGTAAAAATGGAAGAATTTTGATGATCTTGCTTTTACCAGTTTGGCTGTGCATATTATTGAAAATTATCATCTTATGTGGAAGGAAGCTGCCTTTTGTCACTGTGTCTTTGTAATAGAAACTATACGAATAAGAGTTCTCTTATGGGTGTGTAAATGTGAATGATTCTTCTTTGGACTCACTAGAGTAAAAAATGTATAGGCATCTGTATCAATAATGTGTTTTTGAAATATATATTTATGACAAAATCTCACTGAAGTTTAGCATAGATGTTGACTCCAAATTCAAGAAAAAAGGCAAAGCTCAAAATGTGTTTTATTATTATAAAGAAGAATAGAAACAAAACAGAATATCTGAGGCAATGAATTTGTTAAAACAAAGCTATATTTTTAATGTGTAATAAAGAGCTCATAAAATTAGTTTTGGTTCCTACAGAAGTGAAATACAATTACTTGCATCACCACTACTGTCTTCTAACTCTAAAAGATAGTTTTTAAGATAAATGAAAAATCACTTATCAGAAAAGCAACATTTTAATCACAAAAGTCTCCTTTTTCAACTTAAAAATTTTTAATGGTAATTAAGAAATAGATTGTACATTTTCCACTCTCTTACCCTGTCTTGCTTATGACTTGAGAAAGACTTATATAGTTCAAGGTTGTAAAATGTATAATGAGAATGTTTTAGAATTCTTGCCTTAGAAGGTCACTTGGATTAAAAAGAAAGATATCATTTATGTTGACCTTTGAGTTGGTAGATAGAAAGATGTGATAAATTTTATTATGCTGGAGAATAAGAAGTGAGACAGGAAAAGAATTCAAATTCCTTTCCATTGAGGGAAGTTTAGAGGAACAATTCTTTATTTTTACTTTCAGCATCCTCAGATGCAAAATCTTTAACATCTGTTTTGTTCTTCGTAACATATATGACTAGAGGCAGGCTTCACTTAGCAATCATTTCAAACAGAGGGTAAACTTAAAAGCATGTTGACTTATTACATAGTGCCATGAACAAAATATACTCTTTAATATTAATTAGTCCCCAACCAAGTCCTTTAGTTTGTTATAATTTTAGATTCTGACGGACAAGACTCCATAGTGATACAGAGATCTCATTAATCTCTTCCAGATTCTTGTGCAGAAATTCCATTTAGTAGAAAACCGAGAGTCAAAATGAGAAATTGAGCTTTATGAGGAAAGCAAAACCTTATATGTTTATTTCATTAAGAAGAAAATATCAAATAGGCTTATCACAGTGTGACTTTATAGGTTCTCCATTCCAAATTTGCTATTTCATTTACAAACCCAGGTCTTTATTATGTTATTTCTTAATTTAACTATCTCTGATTTATCTTGCTGTGAATAATGAAAATAGAAATGGTTTAAAGGCTACTAAAAAATTAGTACACTCAACATCACTAAAAAAGCTCAAAATGTGTTTTATTATTATAAAGAAGAATAGAAACAAAACAGAATATCTGAGGCAATAAAAAATAAAGTTTTGGTTCCTACAGAAGTGAAATACAATTACTTGCATCACCACTACTGTCTTCTAACTCTAAAAGATAGTTTTTAAGATAAATGAAAAATCACTTATCAGAAAAGCAACATTTTAATCACAAAAGTCTCCTTTTTCAACTTAAAAATTTTTAATGGTAATTAAGAAATAGATTGTACATTTTCCACTCTCTTACCCTGTCTTGCTTATGACTTGAGAAAGACTTATATAGTTCAAGGTTGTAAAATGTATAATGAGAATGTTTTAGAATTCTTGCCTTAGAAGGTCACTTGGATTAAAAAGAAAGATATCATTTATGTTGACCTTTGAGTTGGTAGATAGAAAGATGTGATAAATTTTATTATGCTGGAGAATAAGAAGTGAGACAGGAAAAGAATTCAAATTCCTTTCCATTGAGGGAAGTTTAGAGGAACAATTCTTTATTTTTACTTTCAGCATCCTCAGATGCAAAATCTTTAACATCTGTTTTGTTCTTCGTAACATATATGACTAGAGGCAGGCTTCACTTAGCAATCATTTCAAACAGAGGGTAAACTTAAAAGCATGTTGACTTATTACATAGTGCCATGAACAAAATATACTCTTTAATATTAATTAGTCCCCAACCAAGTCCTTTAGTTTGTTATAATTTTAGATTCTGACGGACAAGACTCCATAGTGATACAGAGATCTCATTAATCTCTTCCAGATTCTTGTGCAGAAATTCCATTTAGTAGAAAACCGAGAGTCAAAATGAGAAATTGAGCTTTATGAGGAAAGCAAAACCTTATATGTTTATTTCATTAAGAAGAAAATATCAAATAGGCTTATCACAGTGTGACTTTATAGGTTCTCCATTCCAAATTTGCTATTTCATTTACAAACCCAGGTCTTTATTATGTTATTTCTTAATTTAACTATCTCTGATTTATCTTGCTGTGAATAATGAAAATAGAAATGGTTTAAAGGCTACTAAAAAATTAGTACACTCAACTATGAAATCACAGTAAAGATGGTGGACCATGCATCAGCCACTCTGTTTAGTGTATGTAATAGATAATGTGTAGTGAGGAGAACTATAAATGATACTGACAAATATGGGTCTGCACATTTCAAGAAGTCATTTATTCTGTTTCTAATGATCTTAAAACATTTTGGACCTATAGGACAAATGTAAAGTTGTACCAATAGAAAGAGCATTGGAATAATAGGCAATATATTATTAAAACAATCTAATAATTTTGTGCATATGTATTGTATAAATCTTGTTTTAGTTTTATTTTGAGAAACTTTTAGGAGCTAAAATTTATTTTAACAATTTTTATCTGTGTCTGAAAAAAGAGCTTTGTTATGTCATTCTACATTGTCTAAAATCCAAGATAATGAGCATTACATTTTAAAGGATGTGCATAATATTTTATTGGCTTTTATATGAATTCCCTGCTTTGGATTGTAAGGCAGTAAACAATGGTATCTCCCAGATATGCCATTCCAAATCTTTGGTGTAATCATGGGTGCAATTTTCTTTAAGATTGAGATGAGAGTACTGCTGGCACTATGTAACTACTGTTCAGTCCTGAATCCTGGAAACTTTAATTCAGGTGCATTGTGGGCACATAAAATTTGAGTTCAAATGCTTTTAAGAAGTCATGCCATTCTGTCGTTTGACACTAATTTTCAACACAGCATGCTTTAGCAATGACTGAAATTAGTTCCAAGTGAATTACAGCTAAGCTATTTTCTACCATCTACAAGAAATTTTTAATGCCAACTGAGTCAGGAGAGGTTTTAAAATTTCCTTTAGTATGTATTGTGGTATGTGTGCTAAGTTGCTTCAGTTGTGTCTGGCTCTTTGTGACACCATGGACTATAGCCCACTAGGCTCCTCTGTCCATGGAATTCTCCAGGCAAGAACTGTGGAGTGGGTTGCCATGCCCTCCTTTAGGGGTCTTCCTGACCCAGGGATCGAACTTGAGTGGGGCTCATCAACATAGACAATCAGCTGTCCTGATTGTACACATCACTGAAATGTCACTGCCTTTTTGCTAATGTTATTCAATCCCAATTATATTCCTATTGGTCAGAAGAAGCACTCCTTGCAATTCTCAGCTTTCTTTCCAAGTCATCAACAAACACTATTTCTTTGGAGCCGTGAAGATAGAAATGCATCAAGATGTACCAGCATCCACTGTTTAGTGTATGTAATAGATAATGTGTAGTGAGGAGAACTATAAATGATACTGACAAATATGGGTCTGCACATTTCAAGAAGTCATTTATTCTGTTTCTAATGATCTTAAAACATTTTGGACCTATAGGACAAATGTAAAGTTGTACCAATAGAAAGAGCATTGGAATAATAGGCAATATATTATTAAAACAATCTAATAATTTTGTGCATATGTATTGTATAAATCTTGTTTTAGTTTTATTTTGAGAAACTTTTAGGAGCTAAAATTTATTTTAACAATTTTTATCTGTGTCTGAAAAAAGAGCTTTGTTATGTCATTCTACATTGTCTAAAATCCAAGATAATGAGCATTACATTTTAAAGGATGTGCATAATATTTTATTGGCTTTTATATGAATTCCCTGCTTTGGATTGTAAGGCAGTAAACAATGGTATCTCCCAGATATGCCATTCCAAATCTTTGGTGTAATCATGGGTGCAATTTTCTTTAAGATTGAGATGAGAGTACTGCTGGCACTATGTAACTACTGTTCAGTCCTGAATCCTGGAAACTTTAATTCAGGTGCATTGTGGGCACATAAAATTTGAGTTCAAATGCTTTTAAGAAGTCATGCCATTCTGTCGTTTGACACTAATTTTCAACACAGCATGCTTTAGCAATGACTGAAATTAGTTCCAAGTGAATTACAGCTAAGCTATTTTCTACCATCTACAAGAAATTTTTAATGCCAACTGAGTCAGGAGAGGTTTTAAAATTTCCTTTAGTATGTATTGTGGTATGTGTGCTAAGTTGCTTCAGTTGTGTCTGGCTCTTTGTGACACCATGGACTATAGCCCACTAGGCTCCTCTGTCCATGGAATTCTCCAGGCAAGAACTGTGGAGTGGGTTGCCATGCCCTCCTTTAGGGGTCTTCCTGACCCAGGGATCGAACTTGAGTGGGGCTCATCAACATAGACAATCAGCTGTCCTGATTGTACACATCACTGAAATGTCACTGCCTTTTTGCTAATGTTATTCAATCCCAATTATATTCCTATTGGTCAGAAGAAGCACTCCTTGCAATTCTCAGCTTTCTTTCCAAGTCATCAACAAACACTATTTCTTTGGAGCCGTGAAATAGATATTGATCCATTAGAAATTGGACTATGAAGCATGTCATTTCCTTCACGACAATAAATAACCATTAAGTATGTCTTCTATCTGCCAAATTAGAAAAAGTGCTCTTTGGGAAGGAGTGTGTATCACAGTTCAATCTTTGTGCCCTTAGCACAAGGTGGAGACTTGAATTTTTAGGATAATTGGAGGCACATTGTTTAGGCAACATGGCAATGAAGAGGTATATCTTTTGACTGTAAGGAAAAGAGGTTTCTAGACCTTGGGTGCATGCTAAGCCACTTCAGTGGTGTTAGACTCTTTGAGACCCTATGGACCATAGTCCACCAGGGTCCTCTGTTCATGGGATTCTCCAGGCAGGAATACCGGACCATGTTGCCATGCCCTCCTCCAGGCAGTCTCCCAACCCAGGGATGGAACCAGTGTCTCTTATGTCTCCTGCATTTACAGGTGGGTTGTTTACCACTAGCATTACCTGGGAAGCCCTTCTAGAGCTTAAATAATTAAATCTTGAACAAATGAGGGGTAATTTTCATGGACTGACTTGGATATTTTGAATTTTTAAGGTATTTCTCTTAGTATTTTAAAATGAAAGGAATTCATAGTGGATAAAGATTTGATTTGCCCTCCATATTTTATAAAGGGTACAAATGATGTTGGTTTAGTTAAAAGCCTCTGAAAGAAACTACATAGTGATGGAGAATATAGGAAGTATGTAATCAAATTTATGGTAAAGAAATCAAAGTGTAAGAATAAAAACAATAGTGAAATACATAGTACTATATTGCTGTAGAAAACATTCAAGAGCAGCTTCATAGAGTTGCTGTGCCTCAAAGATTAAATGTGATAACAAATGAATATCAAATGAATTAATAAAGTTCTTCAAAATAGCTTTTTCTTAAGGAATATTTTTCCCATCAGAAAGTCTCATAATTTTGTGAAAAATTCAACAAATATATATGAAGATAGTCTTCCTAAAACATTTAAAATCTTCCATATTAACTCACATGCTTTAAAACTATACCGATAAAGTGGTTGAAGTAAATAAATAAGTAATAAAAAAGTCAAAGTAGTTATGACGAGACAGCCAGATGGCAGAGAATTGCAGTACTTGCTGTAATTTTATCAAAATTACTATTGTCATGGCATGTTAGTTTTCATAAGAATTTGTACAGTCACTGATCTCATACAGACAAATTAATTTCAGGTTCTCTCATGTGTAGTCACATAACAGCTATACTTGAGCACGCACAAAAGAAAATTAAATAATCATAGTCACATAAACTTGAAAAGCAGCACAATATCTTAAGTTTACTATTCCATAACGTCTTGGGATCAGTGATCGTTTCTGTTATGTTAGACTCAAATTCATCTACAGTAGTACAGCTATTATGTAGTTTCTTCTATGTTTACTCTTCATTATATAAAGGTACAATGTCATGTATTCTATTAGTGAGGACTTGTTATTAAAGCAGTAATGTTGTAATTCCTACATTTATGGCCTTTCTTCAAGTTTCATTCTTTTATCTCTTTTATGTCTAAAGGGATAACAGAGCTTTTTATGTTTGCCTTTAAAGATAAATGCAGATATGAATTCTCAACAATTAATGAGCTTAAATGATATTTGAATTAAAAATGTTTATTGCAGGTTTCAAATGTTCTCCTTCTTTTCTTTGTCCTGAAATTATGAAAAGATGTTCAAAATTTCTTCTTTCTTTTCCTGAAAGTTGGTTTAGTTAAAAGCCTCTGAAAGAAACTACATAGTGATGGAGAATATAGGAAGTATGTAATCAAATTTATGGTAAAGAAATCAAAGTGTAAGAATAAAAACAATAGTGAAATACATAGTACTATATTGCTGTAGAAAACATTCAAGAGCAGCTTCATAGAGTTGCTGTGCCTCAAAGATTAAATGTGATAACAAATGAATATCAAATGAATTAATAAAGTTCTTCAAAATAGCTTTTTCTTAAGGAATATTTTTCCCATCAGAAAGTCTCATAATTTTGTGAAAAATTCAACAAATATATATGAAGATAGTCTTCCTAAAACATTTAAAATCTTCCATATTAACTCACATGCTTTAAAACTATACCGATAAAGTGGTTGAAGTAAATAAATAAGTAATAAAAAAAAGTCAAAGTAGTTATGACGAGACAGCCAGATGGCAGAGAATTGCAGTACTTGCTGTAATTTTATCAAAATTACTATTGTCATGGCATGTTAGTTTTCATAAGAATTTGTACAGTCACTGATCTCATACAGACAAATTAATTTCAGGTTCTCTCATGTGTAGTCACATAACAGCTATACTTGAGCACGCACAAAAGAAAATTAAATAATCATAGTCACATAAACTTGAAAAGCAGCACAATATCTTAAGTTTACTATTCCATAACGTCTTGGGATCAGTGATCGTTTCTGTTATGTTAGACTCAAATTCATCTACAGTAGTACAGCTATTATGTAGTTTCTTCTATGTTTACTCTTCATTATATAAAGGTACAATGTCATGTATTCTATTAGTGAGGACTTGTTATTAAAGCAGTAATGTTGTAATTCCTACATTTATGGCCTTTCTTCAAGTTTCATTCTTTTATCTCTTTTATGTCTAAAGGGATAACAGAGCTTTTTATGTTTGCCTTTAAAGATAAATGCAGATATGAATTCTCAACAATTAATGAGCTTAAATGATATTTGAATTAAAAATGTTTATTGCAGGTTTCAAATGTTCTCCTTCTTTTCTTTGTCCTGAAATTATGAAAAGAGCACCTGACACTGTGCATATAAAAATCTCTTCTATGCATATTCAACCAACAATTTTAATCTTAAAGGCTTCTTCCTAAAGTTGTTAATTTTTTTTTTAAATTTGTTTTATTTTTTCCTGGTATTTTTTTCTTCTGAAGTTTTTTTTTTTTTTTTTTTTTTTCCTATTTCCTCATTTTATAGCCCAGGTTCTTTCTAACATGCCATGTTCCACTAAGTATCAGATTTGGTGTATAATTAATACACATTAGGCCTCAGTATACTCATCTTTGACTTGGATGTTTACCTGCTGTATTTACTGCATAGACCTTGGAGGTTGGGATGAGAACTTCATTAAAGCAAGGTTTTGTTTTTATGAACTTAAAATGGAAAGGATAGCATTTTCACTAGTCATTTCATTGATCTCAAACAACTCATTCAGGCAAATATAAAATATAGTATCTGGAAAAATGACAGCAGTCATAAATGTCTCAGGAAAAGATTCAGTGAGTATTTTAATTCTTTGTCCTGTTTGCACTGAAAAAGTGCTATATTCCACTTTATCGGTTTGCCTCTAAAGAAGAAGTGTTGCTTAAGTCATTGAACTTTAGTTATCCATGCTCAAGTGCTTTCTGGTCCTTAGCGTAGTTTTCATTTTGTAATAGTGCTTTCATATTAATAGGAATATATGTTTTAGGAATTTCAAATGTGTAAAATGGTATTCTTGAAATACATAAACTATATGTCTGTTTTTCTTATGGAAAAAAGTTGCTTATTTTAGAATGACTTTGCCTTTGCAAAATTTGAGTTAGCACTTAATATACTGACTGTCTCTCAGTAGATGAGACGGAGTAAAGGTAAAATGTTTTTTCTATTAGTGAGGACTTGTTATTAAAGCAGTAATGTTGTAATTCCTACATTTATGGCCTTTCTTCAAGTTTCATTCTTTTATCTCTTTTATGTCTAAAGGGATAACAGAGCTTTTTATGTTTGCCTTTAAAGATAAATGCAGATATGAATTCTCAACAATTAATGAGCTTAAATGATATTTGAATTAAAAATGTTTATTGCAGGTTTCAAATGTTCTCCTTCTTTTCTTTGTCCTGAAATTATGAAAAGAGCACCTGACACTGTGCATATAAAAATCTCTTCTATGCATATTCAACCAACAATTTTAATCTTAAAGGCTTCTTCCTAAAGTTGTTAATTTTTTTTTTAAATTTGTTTTATTTTTTCCTGGTATTTTTTTCTTCTGAAGTTTTTTTTTTTTTTTTTTTTTTTCCTATTTCCTCATTTTATAGCCCAGGTTCTTTCTAACATGCCATGTTCCACTAAGTATCAGATTTGGTGTATAATTAATACACATTAGGCCTCAGTATACTCATCTTTGACTTGGATGTTTACCTGCTGTATTTACTGCATAGACCTTGGAGGTTGGGATGAGAACTTCATTAAAGCAAGGTTTTGTTTTTATGAACTTAAAATGGAAAGGATAGCATTTTCACTAGTCATTTCATTGATCTCAAACAACTCATTCAGGCAAATATAAAATATAGTATCTGGAAAAATGACAGCAGTCATAAATGTCTCAGGAAAAGATTCAGTGAGTATTTTAATTCTTTGTCCTGTTTGCACTGAAAAAGTGCTATATTCCACTTTATCGGTTTGCCTCTAAAGAAGAAGTGTTGCTTAAGTCATTGAACTTTAGTTATCCATGCTCAAGTGCTTTCTGGTCCTTAGCGTAGTTTTCATTTTGTAATAGTGCTTTCATATTAATAGGAATATATGTTTTAGGAATTTCAAATGTGTAAAATGGTATTCTTGAAATACATAAACTATATGTCTGTTTTTCTTATGGAAAAAAGTTGCTTATTTTAGAATGACTGTGCCTTTGCAAAATTTGAGTTAGCACTTAATATACTGACTGTCTCTCAGTAGATGAGACGGGAGCTTTAGCATGTCTCTCTTTAGGGAGAGGTTATAAGAGGGATGCCCACGGAACAGTGGTCCGTATGTGTTCTAGGATAGTCTTAAATGTTACTTTTCTCTTTAAGATACTGATCATGTTAATTCTCAAATGCTTTAGTTGAAATTACTGTAGATAAAATAGTTTATACTTATAATTATGAAAGCTTTACATATGGTAAAATGCCTCTGAGTTATATTACTAAGCTATAGCTTTAAAAGTTAGGTGTTATACTGGGGATTTATGACAAAGAAGTTAATGGAAATGGAGATAAACATATTCATTATCTAGCAATTTTAATGCTAATAAAGGCTTAGAAACAAGGTACCTGATCATAGGGGCATTGCTAAGTAGATTACATTTCATCTGTGAAATATCATGAAATGTTGGGCATTTTTTCCAAAGTGTTTTTAATAGCATGGGAACTTGCTTATGCTATAATTTTAATTGATAACAATGAGGTATAAAGTGTATATATATAATCTAAATATGTAAAAATAATCTAGAAATTGTCATTTAATAAAGACTGAATGAGAACTTGCTGTTAAAATGGTTGTCTAGGAACTTTAGGGTTGTGCAGATTCTTCAGTGATTCCTTATGTTTTCTGTGTTTTCCTAGTATTTTGTAATGAACATGCCAGTTTTTGTAATGCAGGGAAAAATAATAAGTGGTAAAAGGACACATAACACAAAATTTAAAATATAGCGTGTGATTTCAATTGCCTGATATAATTATTTTTCTTTTTAAATACTATTATAGTACTTTTATATTATATATTTGTTTTACCTATCTTTATTCTCTAAGATTGTAAGTGTGAGTTCAGGACCTATATCCTTTGTTCCTGACATAGAATCAGTAGATAATAGTTGCTTAGAATATTTCTACTGATTGGTTGTATGATATTCCATAAGGATATGTATTTTTACCTAATTCAGATTTGTGTGCCTACTGCTTCTGATTTTTTTACTTACTTTGATCATAATGCTTTTATATGACTTTGCATAAACTTCACAATGATAATTTTAATGTTTTCATAGTACCTTAAAGAATTAAAAATCATCCTAGATGTGGATATTTAGATTATTTCCTACTTTTGTTTTATAAACAAACTTCAGTGAATATCCTCACCCATTTACCTTTCTACTTTTTCAAAGCTACTTCTTAAGATAAATTTCTAGAACATTACTCTTTCTTTAAAAGATATGATCATCTTTATAACACTTGCTATGTTTTGCTATCCTATTACCTATTATTGGGCTTACCAGTGGCGCCGCTATAAAGAACCCACCTGACAATGCAGGAGACGTGGGTTTGATCGCTGGGTTGGGAGATCTGCTGGAGGAGGAATGGCAACACATTCAGTAATCTGGCCTGGAAAATTCCATGGTCAGAGGAGCCTGACAGGCTACAGCCCATGGGGTCACTAAAGAGTCTAATGCTACTTAGTGACTAAACAATGACAACAAATTACCTGTTCATAATGGAACTAGGGATGAGTGACTATATTTCTTCCCCAAATGTATCTAAATTGAGCATTTTATTTTATTATTTTTTTCAGTTGAAAGCATAGTTGATTTACAATGTTGTGTTAATTACTACTTAAATTGAGCAGTTTACATTTAGGCCTCTGTTATTTTTAGTGGACATTTAAAAAAACCTAGGTTGCCGTAAAGTGGGTTTATTTGATTACAACTTCCCATGTATCAATTTTCTAGTTATATTTTTGTTTATGTGAATAATCTGTTTAGATCCTGTTCCCATTTGGAATTTTGGAAATTTTAAAAAATACACTTGAATACACTAATTATGCATTAGAGGGAAACCCTTAGTTCAGTTCAGTCAGTCCTGTGCGACTCTGTGACCCAGTGGACTGCAGCAAGCCAGGCTTCTCTGTCCTTCATCTGCTGGAGCCTGCTCAGACTCACATCCAGTGATACCATCCAACCATCTTGTCCTCTGTCATCCCCTTCTCCTTTTGTCTTCTGTTTTTCCCAACCTCAGGCACTTTTCCAGTGAGTTGTCTCTTCACATTAGGTGGCCAAAGTATTGGAGCTTCAGCTTCAGCATCACTCCTTCCAATGATTATTCAGGGTGGATTTCCTTTAGGACTGACAAGTTTGATCTCCTTGCAGTCCAAGGGACTCCCAAGAGTCTTCTCCAATACCACAGTTCAAAGGCATCAATTCTTTGGCACTCAGCCTTCTTCATGGTCCACTTCTCACAGGCATAAATGACTACTGTGAAAACTATAGCTTTGACTATATGAACTTTTGTCAGTGATGTGATGTTTCCACTTCTGAATACACTGTCTAGGTTTTTCATAGCTTTTCTCCCAAGGGACAAGTGTCTTGCAATTTCATTATATGAGATTTAATATAATTTTCATTATATGAAATTTTAATGAAATACAATTTCAGTATATGAAATGAAATACATTTTTATTATATGAAATTTAACATAATTTCATATAATTGTACATTTGATGCAAATAATTTCTCTAACATGTGGTTGTTCTTTAGTTTTGCTATTTTTCACTATACAAGGATTAAAAAGCTGATATATTCTAATCCACTGATTTTTTTTCTCACATGATTGTTTTACTGCTGAAAATGATCAGCATTTTCCAATAAATGTGATGACATTCTTTGTTCACATTGTATGAGCATGGCTTATTTGCAAAGTGATTAAAGCCTGTAATTATGTGTTACTAGCTCAGGTATTTAGGCTAATTATTTTCCTCTTCGAATTTTCTCTTTCTGTTTGTCTCCTTTTTCTTCTGCCCTGCCCTTCCCTCTGCTCCTACTTTTCCAACACTTACTAAGTGTCTTCCTTGCTGCTCCTTGTTCCACTATAACCTTTGATTGCCCATGATGAAAATGAGACAGCAGCCAATTACCATATTGCACTTCATATCCTACTGCGATCTATTTGTTTAAATGCCTGAAAAATCTCAAGCTTTTGTATTAGTCAGAAATCAATTCAAGTATTATACCTATATGCATATACATGGATATATGTGTGTATTTTATTTTGAGGAAAAAAAGCAATTCTAATGATAACTTCTTTGTCCATAATTATAAACTAAGGCAGGGACTTGCCTTGCATCTGGACAGCTGGACATGAAACTGAAGACTAGATTGCCTCCCTGTCATGCAATTACCTCCACTCTTGGGACCAAGTCTATTGTTTATAGATCTTGATCCTTCCTTAAAGTGGAGCCTTTACTGTGTGGCACTGATGAGCTAATGCTACCTTTTGAATTCTCGCATTCTGAGTAAGCTAAGGAGCCTTGAAAGGTTGTTGTGATAGATGAACGTTAAAATCTAAAAAAAAGTCAGCCTCTGCCTTCTATAACAACATTCATCCAGTCTTTCATCTAGTCACTTTTGGGTCCCTCTTATGAGTCTAGCACTAGATCAAACAAATATGTTTAGAAGAAAACATATTTCCTGTCCTTGAGGTACATACAAGCCAATTTGGGAGAAAAAATGTACATATAAATTGAGAAAACTAGATTAGAACTTGCTACTAGAGATTGCATGCTGTGGATTTATATGCCATAGAATTTAACATTAGGGAAAACAGTCTAAAAACAAGGTGGTATCAGCTAGAGTAAGTTTTATGAGTTGAATTGTGTCCCCAAAAGATACATTGAATTTTTATCTCCCAGTACCTGTGAATGTGACTTTATTTAGAAATAGTCATATCAAATGTAATCAAGTTTAGATGAAAGAGAAAGTCGCTCGTTTCTGTCCAGCTCTTTGTTACCTCATGCACTGTAGCCCACCAGGCTCCTCTGTCTATGAAATTCTTCAGGCAGGAATACTGGAGTGGATTGCCATTCCCTTCTCCAGGGGATCCTCCCAATCCAAGGATTGAACTTGCTTATTCTGCTTTGTAAGCGGATTCTTTACCATCTGAGCCACCAGGGAAGTCCAAGTCTGTCATACTTCATTAGGGTAAGCTTTTAAGGCCTGTATGACTGGTGTCCTTATAGGAGGAGGAGAGACTGAGACACAACTATGCAGGGATGGAAGCGAAGGTTCAAGGACTGTGGCTGCAGGTAAAGGAATGCCAGGTATGGTTGGCAAATCACAGGCACCAGGAAGTGACAAGAAAGGATTGTTCCCTATAGGGTTCAGAAGGAGCATCAGCCAGCTGACACTTTGATTTCAGACCTCTGGCCTCCTGAACTGTGAAACAATAAATTTCTATTGTTTTAAGCCCCAGAAAAGATGGATATAAGATTGTGCTCCAAATAAAGGTGGGATTTGAATTGACGAATAAAGGGGGCTTAGTGATGAGGGGAACTTCACTAGTAATGGTAGGAATAAGTATATAGGGACAGTAAGAAGACCCGAGTGATGGCCTCTGAGACAAGTGCAAGATAAACTGAGCACGGGGACTTCCCTGATGGTCCAGTGGTTAAGACTCTGTGTTCCCACTGCAGGGGGCCTGGGTTTGATCCCTGGCCAGGGAACTAGATCCCAGAAGCTGCAAGTAAGGTCCAGTGGAGCCAAATAAATAAGTAATTAAAAAAGAAATATATATATATATATACACACACACAGATATATATATATATATATATATATATATATATACACACACACATATATACAGATATAATGGGCAGATACAGTAGATTCAGCTGGTGAAGGCCTTCAATAACATGGTGAAGAATTGATCCATTTTATTCCCTCACTATTTGGTCCATATTTACTAATTATTTACCATACGTCTAGTTTGTAACAGGGAACTATTTTGGCTCCCAAACAGGAGGGTGTTAGAAAACAGGTTTTTTTTTTAAAGTCAGCTAGAGTAAGTTTTATGAGTTGAATTGTGTCCACTCTTTGTTACCTCAAATGTAATCAAGTTTAGATGAAAGAGAAAGTCGCTCGTTTCTGTCCAGCTCTTTGTTACCTCATGCACTGTAGCCCACCAGGCTCCTCTGTCTATGAAATTCTTCAGGCAGGAATACTGGAGTGGATTGCCATTCCCTTCTCCAGGGGATCCTCCCAATCCAAGGATTGAACTTGCTTATTCTGCTTTGTAAGCGGATTCTTTACCATCTGAGCCACCAGGGAAGTCCAAGTCTGTCATACTTCATTAGGGTAAGCTTTTAAGGCCTGTATGACTGGTGTCCTTATAGGAGGAGGAGAGACTGAGACACAACTATGCAGGGATGGAAGCGAAGGTTCAAGGACTGTGGCTGCAGGTAAAGGAATGCCAGGTATGGTTGGCAAATCACAGGCACCAGGAAGTGACAAGAAAGGATTGTTCCCTATAGGGTTCAGAAGGAGCATCAGCCAGCTGACACTTTGATTTCAGACCTCTGGCCTCCTGAACTGTGAAACAATAAATTTCTATTGTTTTAAGCCCCAGAAAAGATGGATATAAGATTGTGCTCCAAATAAAGGTGGGATTTGAATTGACGAATAAAGGGGGCTTAGTGATGAGGGGAACTTCACTAGTAATGGTAGGAATAAGTATATAGGGACAGTAAGAAGACCCGAGTGATGGCCTCTGAGACAAGTGCAAGATAAACTGAGCACGGGGACTTCCCTGATGGTCCAGTGGTTAAGACTCTGTGTTCCCACTGCAGGGGGCCTGGGTTTGATCCCTGGCCAGGGAACTAGATCCCAGAAGCTGCAAGTAAGGTCCAGTGGAGCCAAATAAATAAGTAATTAAAAAAGAAATATATATATATATATACACACACACAGATATATATATATATATATATATATATATATACACACACACATATATACAGATATAATGGGCAGATACAGTAGATTCAGCTGGTGAAGGCCTTCAATAACATGGTGAAGAATTGATCCATTTTATTCCCTCACTATTTGGTCCATATTTACTAATTATTTACCATACGTCTAGTTTGTAACAGGGAACTATTTTGGCTCCCAAACAGGAGGGTGTTAGAAAACATTTTTTTTTTTTAAAGATTTATTTATTTATTTTGGGTGGGGGTCGGGTTGGGGAGGGAGAGGAGCGGGCGGGCCACTTCTACTGATCTTTCATTTCTCCATTTTCATCCGTCTTTGTTCTTTGGCTCCTGTGGGCCTCCCATCGCGGTGGCGTCTGTCGTTGCAGAGCGCCGGCTCTGGGCGCATGTGCTCCAGAGCTCCGGCTTGGTGATTGGACACATGGGTCCAACCGCTCCGCGGCACGTGGGATCTTCCCAGGCCAGGGATCGAACTGGCGTCCCTTGCACTGCAAGGCGGTGTCCTTACCCATTGGACCACCAGGGGAAGCCCGGAAAGCATTTTTAATGCTTTTATTTATATATTCTCACCCCTGAGTTTTAAAAAATTAGTTACGTTCAATAGATAATACAATAACAATACAATAATAGATAATAATAGTTCAAAAATAAAAGTTTCAAATATAGAGTAACAAGTTTTCTGTTTACCACTTCCCCTTACCTTCATATATCAGGTCTCACCCATGCCCACCAAGAATCTACTCCTATTAATCACTTGTGAATCTTTTGAGAGGTAATTTTTTTTCTTTTGAATGCATAAACACTGAATAATGTAAATATATACCTCATTTCCTTTGCATAAGTGGTCATATTTCCAACACTGTTTGTACCTTGCTTTAATTATGTTACTTAATAACATGTTTGAGATGTTTATGCATCAGTTAACAGTGCATCAGTTTTTGATGCGTACATTTTCATTATGTAGATGTTTCACAATTTAGGGCTTCCCGAGTGATGCTAGTGGTAAAGAACCCACCTGCCAATACAGGAGACCTAAGAGACATGGGTTCGATCCCTAGGTTGATAAAATTCCCTGGAGAAAGGCATGGTAACCCACTCCAGTATTCTTGCCTGGAGAATCCTTAGAAGAGGAGCAGGACAGGCTGAAGTCCATAGCGTCACAAAGAGTCAGACACAGCTGAAGCACCTGAGCATGCACCACAGTTTTATATCATGCTTTGAAAATCACAAAAAATTAAGCATATATTATTTATTGCTCATATAAAATGTTATTTTAGTAACAATTTAGTAAGAGAAGAAAAGTTTTTAACCATCAATAAATAAAATAACTACATAAAATACTTTTCTGTTTTTTGCGAATCATCTTTTGTGCTTTTGATGTATAGCTTTATTGTACATGCCATACGATTATAAGAGTACATGTAGATGTTAATGAATAAATGCATATACACATTTTGGGGTATATATGCACTTTTTTTAGTTTATAGGGCTATACAAACTTTCTGGATTAGGTTATAAAGTCCAAATTCTATGACATAGCAATTCAGATTCATCTCTTGGTATTTCTCCTACACTCAGCTAGACAGAGCAACTCATAGGACTTTAACTTGCTAGTGGTTCCTAAATTGTATGCAGATTAGAATCACTTAGGAGTCCTTTATACATCTTAAAATGCAGGGCCCCTCAAACAATTAAGTATGAATGTATGGAGGTGAGACACAGACATTGCTGTATGTAAAGTTGCCCAATGATTTCAACTGCTGGCAAATCTGGACACCAGTGACGTAAGCCTTGCTTTTTCAAGCCTGGGAACCTTTGTGCCTGCTGTCCCTCCCACTGTCCCTGTCTACCGAATGAATTCCTCTATTTTTGATTAAAGTCCTAATTCAAATGCCCATCTTTTAGCCTTCTTTGATGCCATTCACCCCAACCCAAGTCACATAGTCAATTAATTCATTTTCAGTTTTTGCGTAACATCTTGTGCATGATTCACCTTCTGTATTCTAGTTATTTATTTATATGTCAGTTGATTCTGCATGTACGATTTTGTGGCTCTCATTGCATTATCTGATGAAAAACATGGTAAACACAATGATTTAGGCCAAACGCTTAATGGCAACCTTAAATTCTGAGAATTGATGGAAAAAAAGACATTCCTCTTATGTCATCTGAAGGAAATTTGACACTTTTTTGTCTGATACTGACAAAAAAAGAGGAAAGTAAAGTTTATTAGAGTGAGGGAAAGGAGAGTTGCTGCCAGTACAGTGCGTTGGCCGACGTTGTTAAAGTGGGAGACACTGCTAGAACAGTGGGCTGGCTCAAGAGGGAGCCGATCTTAAGCAAGTGCCTTTGATGTGTTTTATAGATAGGGTCTAAGGAGTGGCATGGGGGTCTTAAGGATCATTGCTGACTGGATGTACTGTGTGGGGTGGACTGATGATTACAGCATGAGGGAAAGACGGTAGGGTCCAAGGAGTGGCATGGGGTCTAAGGATTGGGCGGTGTACTATAGCCTAGAGGAGGGAAAGACATAACGGTCTGATTTAAATCTTCTTGTATTCCAAGACCCTCTAAAAGAGGTATTATTATTATTATTCCCATTTTACAACTAAGGAAACTGAGGCTCATAGAAACTAGGTGATCAACACAAGGTCTTTCAACTAAAAAGTGACAGAGATGGGAAAAAAATCTAACACTTCTTTCTACTGTGCTTCCACTGTGTCAAAATGAGTATATCATTTTGACTTTTGCTTGTGAATAGACAATAACTTAGATGTTCTTGAACTCAGAACTGTTTGGGCTTGCTTTTTAAAATTTCTACCACTAAAGTCTCCAAGTGCCCTTTACAGAGTGACTGACATCCAGTCGGCTTCACTCATCTGGAAACCCATTTGTACTCTAACTTTGAGTGTGGCATTGATTAAAATATATTACAGATAACCATTTCTCCAGAATACTGACATCACAAAGCATATGACTAAGAATATCTGCATCCTTCTATTCAAACTGCTTCACCCATGTACTCAGAAAAACAATCCCTTCCCCAAAGGTTCTGCAATTATCTCTTAATTAGGGTTCAAGCATACATAAGTCATTTCAGCAGGCAAAACTCATACATATGGCAAGAAAAATATGGCTCTTACATGCAATCAGATGGGTTTTCCCTATCAAGAAAACATCAGAGGGAGAGAAGATCAACAAGAGAAAGGGAAAATTAAGCAAGTAACTACATAAGCAGCTGGAGGAAACAGAAGAGCAGCTGATGAGTAGGAGAAGAGGAAAAATGAAGCATTCAGTGATAACCTGTTATTACTGAGTAACAATTTTTAATATGGTTAAAATCTGTTTAACAAAAAGAAGGAAATTTAACTACCTTAATGGAAAAAAAAAGGAACTTCTGGAATCCTAAATATAGCTAATATAGAATGAAGAAAAGGAGGGTATAAGATGCTTCTTAAACTTTGGGATAATAAATTAAATTTAATCTCAGTTGAGGCTCACCTAGCATGCACACTAAGTTGCTTTGGTCATGTCTGGCTCTTTGAGACCCCATAAACTGAAGCCTGCCACTCCCCTCTATCCATGGGATTCTCCAAGTAAGAATACTGGAGTGAGTTCCCGTTTCCTTCTCCAGGGGATCTTCCTAGCCCAGGGATCAAGCCCACGTCTCTTATGTCTCCTGCATTAGCAAACAGGCTCTTTACCACTAGCACCACCTGGGAAGGCTGAGGATTGTCTAGAGTATAGACTTAATGTGGAATATTGGAACACTGGTGGGTAGAAGATAAATGTTAATATGCCAGTCTCTCTTAACAACAGTGCTTGTGTAAAACCAGATACCACCGATTCAACTCCTTATTGTTGTGCCTCATCTGATAGGTTGATGATCGTGAAGGATTAAAGTGAGGGCAGTGATTTTTAAACATTATGGAATAAAAATGACTAGCACCATATAAAAGAAATAAATTTAGCAGCAGGCTTTTAAGTTGATTTTGAATAAAGTGGTACATTACTGCTGTGGAAAAAAAATTGCTCTGCACTTACAGTCTTAGAACATTTGAATTGCTGCTGCAAAATACCACAGACTGGGTGGTGTATTTGTTGTTGTTCAGTCACTCAGTCTTGTCTGACTCTTTTTGACCCCACAAACTGTGCCTGCTATGCTTCCCTGTCCTTCACCATATCCCAGAGTTTGCTCAGACTCATGTCCATTGAGTCAATGATGCCATATAACCATCTCATTCTCTGCCATCCCCTTCTTCTTCTGCCCTCAGCCTTTCCCAGCACCAGGGTCTTTTCCAGTGAGTCGGCTCTTCACATCAGGTGGTCAAAGCATTGGAGTTTCAGCTTCAGCATCAGTCTTTCCAATGAATATTCAGGATGGCTTATAAACAATGGAAATGTATTTGTCACAGTTCTGGAGCCTGGAATCCAAGATCAGGGGGCCAGCAGGACGGAGTGAGGGCCCTCAGTCCCATACTTCTTCTCATTGTACCCTCTGTGGAGTTTCTTTTATAAAAGAACTAATCTCATTCATCAGGGTTCTGCTTTCATGACTTAGTTGCTTCCCAAAGTCCCCTCCTACTAATACCTGGTTTCGCTCAATGAGGATCCAAATTTCAACATACCACCTTCAAGCCATATCAATGGCTTAAAACAACAGACATTTATGATCTAACATAGTTTCTGAGGATCCAGGAATCTAGGGGCAGTTTAGCTGTTTGCTTCTATCTCAGAGTCTTTCATTAGGATGTAGCCAAGTTGTCAGCCAGGAGTCCATTCGTCAAAGATCTGAGTGGGACTGGAGGATTTGCCTCCATGTTTATCCATGTGGCTGTTGGTGATATACCTGATTTTCTAGCCACCTGGGCCTCCTCGTGGGACTGCTTATTGTATTTCAGCTGACTTTCTCCAGGGTGAGTGCTATAAAAGATAATGAGAGAGAGAGAAAAGAGAGAATGCATTTAAGGCAGAAGCCCTAGTGTCTTTTATAATCTAGTATTGGAGTCAAATATCATTACTTTTGCCATATTCTCTTGGTTACAAACATAGGGCAATAACCAAGTATGGTACAATGAGGGCTGCCATAACACAATATCATAAACTTGGTGACTTAACATAAACTAATTTCCTCACATTATGGAAGCTAGAATTCCTTATAGTTAAGGTTTTCCTTCTGACTTGCTACCTTTCACTCTGTCCTCTCATGGCTTATCCTCTATGTACTTGTGGAGAGAGACAGGAGAGGAAGAGGGAGATCTGGTGTCTCTTTTTCTTATAAGGACACTTGTTGTTTAGTCACTAAGCTGTGTCTGACTTTTTGTGACCCCATGCACTGTATAGCCTACCAGGCTCTTCTGTCCATGGAGTTCTCCAGGGAAGAATACAGTAGTAGGTTGCCATTTCCCTACTCCAGGGAATCTTCCCAGCCCAGGGATCAAACCTGTATCTCTTGCATCTCCTACACTGGCAGGCGGATTCTTTACCACTGCATCACCTGGGAAATCCAATCAGGACATTAGTCCTATTGAATTTCCACTTAAATTCAGACTCAATGGACATGAATCTAAGCAAACTCTGGGAAACAAAGGACAATGAAACCTGGGATGCTGCAGTCCATGAGACTGCAGAGTCAGACACAACTGAGCAACTGAACAACAACAACCTATTGACCTCAAACATAATTGCCTTCATCGCCAAGTACAGTCATGATGGAGATTAGGGCTTCAATATATGAATTTTAAGGGGGAGAAAATTCAGTCTATAATAGAAGGAGACTACACAGCGGGTAGATAGCAGGAGGCAGGCATGTTTGGGGCTATCTTAGAGGCTGCCTACCACATGCATTCTGGCAGTGTGTCTTCTAGACTGTTCATTGCTGTGATGATTTTTTGTGTCATTCAAACCAGATTCACCAGAAATCTTTCTTCAGTTTTCACCACTATGTTTGGTAATTTGGTTTTTTGCTCAGCATTACATTTCTGAGATGTATCCATGATGGTAAGTTTGGAGCTGTCTTTTCAATATGATACTGCGTAATATTACTAGGATGGTTGCTGCTAGGTTTAATTACTGCATGAAGTTACAAACACTGAATATTCTTTGCCATGTTCTATGGTGTGTAAACATAAGAGCTTCTCTAGGGTGCATATATGGAAATGAAATTACTATGAATAAAGAGCACAAATGCTTTCAACTTTATTTGATGTTATCACACAGCTCTCTAAGGTGGTTCTGTTTATAGTATGGGGGTGGCATGTCGTCAGACTTGATTTTTGCTACTCTGATGGATGTAAAGTGGTACCTCATTGTTATTAATATTATTTACCCTTTTCTGACTACTAGTGAGGTAGAGTGGACTTCCCAGGTGATTCAGTGGTAAACAACTCACCTACCAATGCAAGAGATGCAGGAGATGCAGGTTCTGACCCCATGCACTGTATAGCCTACCAGGCTCTTCTGTCCATGGAGTTCTCCAGGAAGAATACAGTAGTAGGTTGCCATTTCCCTACTCCAGGGAATCTTCCCAGCCCAGGGATCAAACCTGTATCTCTTGCATCTCCTACACTGGCAGGCGGATTCTTTACCACTGCATCACCTGGGAAATCCAATCAGGACATTAGTCCTATTGAATTTCCACTTAAATTCAGACTCAATGGACATGAATCTAAGCAAACTCTGGGAAACAAAGGACAATGAAACCTGGGATGCTGCAGTCCATGAGACTGCAGAGTCAGACACAACTGAGCAACTGAACAACAACAACCTATTGACCTCAAACATAATTGCCTTCATCGCCAAGTACAGTCATGATGGAGATTAGGGCTTCAATATATGAATTTTAAGGGGGAGAAAATTCAGTCTATAATAGAAGGAGACTACACAGCGGGTAGATAGCAGGAGGCAGGCATGTTTGGGGCTATCTTAGAGGCTGCCTACCACATGCATTCTGGCAGTGTGTCTTCTAGACTGTTCATTGCTGTGATGATTTTTTGTGTCATTCAAACCAGATTCACCAGAAATCTTTCTTCAGTTTTCACCACTATGTTTGGTAATTTGGTTTTTTGCTCAGCATTACATTTCTGAGATGTATCCATGATGGTAAGTTTGGAGCTGTCTTTTCAATATGATACTGCGTAATATTACTAGGATGGTTGCTGCTAGGTTTAATTACTGCATGAAGTTACAAACACTGAATATTCTTTGCCATGTTCTATGGTGTGTAAACATAAGAGCTTCTCTAGGGTGCATATATGGAAATGAAATTACTATGAATAAAGAGCACAAATGCTTTCAACTTTATTTGATGTTATCACACAGCTCTCTAAGGTGGTTCTGTTTATAGTATGGGGGTGGCATGTCGTCAGACTTGATTTTTGCTACTCTGATGGATGTAAAGTGGTACCTCATTGTTATTAATATTATTTACCCTTTTCTGACTACTAGTGAGGTAGAGTGGACTTCCCAGGTGATTCAGTGGTAAACAACTCACCTACCAATGCAAGAGATGCAGGAGATGCAGGTTCAATCCTCAGTGTGGGAAGATACTCTGGAGGAGGAAATGACAACCCACTCCAGTATTCTTGCCTGAAAAATTCCTGGACAGAGGAGCCTGGTGGGTTGTATAGTCCATGGAGCCACTAAGAGTCAGACACAATTGAGTGACTGAGCACACACACACTCTGAAGTGGATTACTTTTTCATATTTAATGCCATGCTAGTTTTCTTTTCTGTAAATTGCTGTCTACATTCTTACTCATTTTCTAATAATTTGACTTTTTGCTTGTGGATTGGCAGTAGTTATTTATGAATTTCAGGTGATAATCCTAACATGCTTCCCAAATATTATCTCCCCAAATTGTTTCTTATATCTTTTGTTGAATGGATTTATCAATATTTTATTTCATGGTCTGTGCTAAATATCTTTTAAATATTTTAAAGTTTATCTTAGTATATTTAGATTTTAATCAATCTAGAATGGACATGTGTGTTTGTGTTTATAACAATGAGGTAGGTTCTTTTTTGCTTTGTAGTTGTAAAATATTCCAACTATATAGGAAAGCATACTTTAAAAAAAAAAATGTCTTGTTGCAGGACCAATTATTGAGTAGTTTATTATTCCTAGTGGACTTTTTAACAATGCCTCTGTCATATATCACTTTTCCATAGATGTACGCATTTCTTTTTTTTTTTTTTTTAACATTTATTTATTTATTTTGGCGGGGGTGGGGAGGGAGGGGGTGGGCGGGCCACTTCCACTGGTCTTTTGTTTGTCTAGTTTCATCCATCTTTGTTCTTTGGCTCCTGTGGGCCTCCCATCGTGGTGACATTTGTTGTCGCAGAGCACCGGCTCTGGGCGCATGCGCTCCAGAGCTCCGGCTCAGTAATTGGACACATCAGTCCAGCTGCTCCGTGGCTCGTGGGATCTTCCCAGGCCAGGGATGGAACCGGCGCCCCTTGCACTGCAAGGCGGTGTCCTTACCCACTGGACCACCAGGGAAGCCCCCAGATGTATGCATTTCTGAACTCTATTATGTTCTTAGGCTTTTAGTTGTTGATTTGTATCTTAGGATTTTAAATAATAAAACAGATGTATAATTAAACATTAGCTTACATAATCTGTACACCTCTCATTTTCATTTTTTTTTCATAAAAATTATAACTAATTGAAAATTACTTTAAGAAATTTTCAGTGCTTTCCTGGTGGGAAAGAGAGAGTGGGTAGAGAGTCCGCCTTGCAGTGCAGGGGCGCTGGTTCAATCCCTGGCCCGGGAAGATCCCACATGTTGCACAGCGGCTGGACTGGTGTGTCCAATTATGAGCCAGCACTCTGGAGTGCATGCGCCCAGAGCCGGTGCTCTGCAACGAGAGAGGCCACTGAAATGGGAGGCCCACACAGGCCAAAGAATAAAGATGGATGAAAGTAAATGAATAAAAAAAATAATAAAAGAGGCCAAAATTAAAAAAAGAAATTTATTTTCAGTTTAATGCCAAATTGCCATTTAATGGCAAATTACCAAAACTCTTCCCGTAAGAGAACAAAATAAAAATACTTGCTTTTAACACCTCTGCTTAATATTACACTGAAGGTCCAGACCAGTGTATAAAAAGCATTGAAAAATAAGTATCTAGTATAATCATAGAAAAGGAAAATGTTATTTACTGAGAGTTAATGTATACAAATGATGAATGGTGAATAGCTGTGATTTAGCTTCACCTCTATGTGTGGGTCTTCCACCAGGGTTTGCTTCTGAGGCTGCCTAGAGGACTTGGGTCTGCCCTAGTGAGGGTCAGCTGCTTAAGCCGCTGGGCCCTGGCAGAACCAGTCATTCAGGGTCGCTGGAGGCTAGGGCAGCTGGAACTGTAGTGCTGTATAAGGAAAAGGAAACCACTCCACCTTTCTTATATGGAGAGCTCCCTGGACAGAGAAATCTGGCAGGCCACAGGCCAAAGGATCGCAAAGAGTCCCACAGACCGAAGTGCCTCCTCGTGCACAGATGCAGGACTTTCATCTCTGGCAGCTCTGTCCCAGTGGGGCTGGGGCGTGGAGGTGGCGCGGTTTCTTGGACCACCAGGGAAGCCCCCAGATGTATGCATTTCTGAACTCTATTATGTTCTTAGGCTTTTAGTTGTTGATTTGTATCTTAGGATTTTAAATAATAAAACAGATGTATAATTAAACATTAGCTTACATAATCTGTACACCTCTCATTTTCATTTTTTTTTCATAAAAATTATAACTAATTGAAAATTACTTTAAGAAATTTTCAGTGCTTTCCTGGTGGGAAAGAGGAGTGGGTAGAGAGTCCGCCTTGCAGTGCAGGGGCGCTGGTTCAATCCCTGGCCCGGGAAGATCCCACATGTTGCACAGCGGCTGGACTGGTGTGTCCAATTATGAGCCAGCACTCTGGAGTGCATGCGCCCAGAGCCGGTGCTCTGCAACGAGAGAGGCCACTGAAATGGGAGGCCCACACAGGCCAAAGAATAAAGATGGATGAAAGTAAATGAATAAAAAAAATAATAAAAGAGGCCAAAATTAAAAAAAGAAATTTATTTTCAGTTTAATGCCAAATTGCCATTTAATGGCAAATTACCAAAACTCTTCCCGTAAGAGAACAAAATAAAAATACTTGCTTTTAACACCTCTGCTTAATATTACACTGAAGGTCCAGACCAGTGTATAAAAAGCATTGAAAAATAAGTATCTAGTATAATCATAGAAAAGGAAAATGTTATTTACTGAGAGTTAATGTATACAAATGATGAATGGTGAATAGCTGTGATTTAGCTTCACCTCTATGTGTGGGTCTTCCACCAGGGTTTGCTTCTGAGGCTGCCTAGAGGACTTGGGTCTGCCCTAGTGAGGGTCAGCTGCTTAAGCCGCTGGGCCCTGGCAGAACCAGTCATTCAGGGTCGCTGGAGGCTAGGGCAGCTGGAACTGTAGTGCTGTATAAGGGAAAAGGAAACCACTCCACCTTTCTTATATGGAGAGTTCCCTGGACAGAGAAATCTGGCAGGCCACAGGCCAAAGGATCGCAAAGAGTCCCACAGACCGAAGTGCCTCCTCGTGCACAGATGCAGGACTTTCATCTCTGGCAGCTCTGTCCCAGTGGGGATGGGGAGTGGAGGTGGCGCGGTTTCTTGGACCATGGGAACCCTTGCAGTGCTGGTTACGCAGGTGCAGGGCGGCTGTTGTTATAGGGAATATGGTGTTACTGGGGCTTTTTCTAGCCTGTGGCAGCTCTGCCCTAGTAAGGACTCAGTGTGAAAGAGGCACAATGGCGTGGGTTGCAGGGACACTGGTGACGCCAAGTGTGCAGGGCTCAGCCTCATGTGGGGTCACTGCTCCTTTCTATAGGATCCTGGTGCACACAAAGTTTTGTTTGTGCCACACACCACCCACCCCTCCCAACCCACCCACCCTGCCTATTTCACCCGTCCTGCTCAGCGGCCCTATAATCTGGCTAATGACGAACTCCTTCAAGAGAATTTACGCCACAGCAGTTCGCTTCTCCTCCTGCTTCTCCTCCTGACTGGTGCCTCCACAGGAAACACTCAGGAAACACCCACAGGCAGGGCCGGCGAGCCTGCGGGCAATTTTCTCCAGACACCTCTCAGTGTTCCAAGTGGCTCTCTGCAGCAGCCCAGAGTTTGTGCAAGTTTTTCCAGTATTCTCCTTTTCCCAGGTCCTCCATCCGAGCTGCCGTAGGGGAGGGGGCAGCAGAGTTTAGGCGATTCCCTTTTTGTCTGAGAGCTGCCTATGGGCAGAGAAGTGCAGCTTTCTCTGCATCGCTGGGCTCTTCAAGATTCCACAGCTCCCCCTAGGCCCCACCTGTGGACGAGCTTCCTAGGACAGGAAATCTCTTCCTGCTTCATGACTGCCTCCCTCCCTCAGGGTGCAAGCTTCCATCCTGCAATCCTCCGTGTCTTCTTTGCCCTTTTTATGTCTCTACCTTTTTCCTACCTCATTCCAGGGAGCCTGGCTTATCCCCTGGAGGCCTGGGGTCTTCTGTTGTCATCTAGGGGCTGGCTCTGGCTCATAGGAGTTGTTCCTTATCTTGATGAGTTGTTTTTTTTTCCTGGAATTTTATTTATTTATTTTTGGCTGTTTTGGGTCTTCATTTCTGTGGGGGCTTTTCTCTAGTTGCAGTGCACGGGCTTCTTATTTCAGTGGCTTCTCTTGCTTTGGCGCACAGGCTCTAGGCTCGCGGGATTCAGTAGTTGTGGTTCCTGGACTCTAGAGTGCAGACTCGATAGATAGTTGTGGCACAGGAGTTCAGATGCTCCTAGGCACATGGGATCTTCCTAGACCAGGGATTGAACCCGTGTCTCTTGCATTAGCAGGCAGATTCTTTACCAATGAGCCCCCAGGGAAGCCCTTGATGAGTTTTTGATGAATTTGTTGGGGAGCTGGTGATCTCCCTATTATTCCTCTGCCATCTTTTAATCATCTTCTGAATGGTGAATAAAAGTGAATGATTAAGCATACAAAAAATTATGTTCAGAACAGTAGCTTTGAGTTAGAGATATTCTAAGGAATTGCATATTTATATATTTGTGCTTTTAAAGTGTTTATCATATTAAATTATTATGGATTTCTTTTGAGAATTCATTGAGATAAAAATACTTAAAGCTAAAAAATGAAAAACACTTAAAATATTCTTCATTAAAATACTTTTCACAATAAAAGTGATCACGTCAGTTTATCTTTAGTGAGGGACGCACCATGAATGGGCCGTCTGTGAGTCATGTTCTGTTAAATGCCCTCTCCTTCAGGGTGGGCAAGCATGAGACTTGCTTCTGAATAATAGAATATGTCAAAAATGATTAGATGTCACCGTCTTGTTATACAACATCGCATGAGACATCATTTTAGCGGACTTGACTGAGAAACTTTCCTACTCGCTTTCTAGAGGCAAAGTGCTATCATGTGAACTGTTTATAGAGAAGATCATGCAACAGAGCACTGTAGGCGCTATCTGGAAGGACCTTAAGCAGAGGCAAGCAAATGAACTCTGCCAGTAAGCTGGGGGAGCTTGAAAGTAGGTTCTACCCTAGTTGAACCTCCAGATGAAAAGAACCCAGCTGACATCCTGATTGTAGTTCTATGATATCCCAAGAAGACCCAGCCAGGCCACTCCTGAACTCCACATCCATGGAATCGGTGAGATAATACATGTTAGTGTTCCTTGATGCCTTTGAACTGTGATGCTGGAGAAGGCTCTTGAGAGTCCCTTGGAATGCAAGATCAAACCAGTCAATCTTAAATGAAATTCACCCTAAATATTCATTGCTGAAGCTGAAGCTCCAATACTTTGGCCCCCTGATGCAAAGAGAAGCTCATTAAAAAATGCCCTGATGTTGGGAAAAGTAGAAGGCAGAAGGAGAAGGAGACAACAGAGGATGAGATGGTTGGATGGCATCACTACGTCAATGGACATGAATTTGAGCAAGCTCTGGGAGATGGTGAAGAATGGGGCAGCCTGGTATCCTGCAGTCCATGGGGTCACAAAGAGCCAGTGACTGAGTGACTGAACTGAACTGAAGCTGTTAAATTTGTGATAATTTGTTATGTATCAATAAAAACCAAACATATTTTTGATGTCAGTGATAGCCTGGAAGAGATCTTTTAAAATTATCAAAAAATTTGAAAATTTACAGAAGGAACTAATTATCTTGGATAATTATAAACCACTATGCCACTATATCTTAAACTGTTCTCATTTATTTAAAAAGTAATAATTAAATAATATATCATATTTTGCAGGATAACAGTGGATATCTGACTTATTTGAACTTGTAATTCCTCTATACAAAGCGTTCTTCCTTGTAGATAGTAATGTGTCCTGAAGCAAACTAAAGTCTTGTTGCATAGTCTTATTATTGAGCATGGTTTAGCTTAACTTCTGAAATCTAATATTACTGCAATAGCAGTCTTTTTATTTCTGTATATCCTGAATAAGGAAATAATTACTTCTGACATTTCCGCCCTTTGCTTTTTACATACCTGTGCTTTGAGTGCTCATGTGTTAAACTTTTCCTTTCGTTGTGATTCATTTTAGTCCATCACTGAAAATTCTCCATTTAAAACATTTACATTAAGTATGAAATTTGAATTGTTATATATTTGATCTATTTCCGTGTATGTGAAAATATTTTCTTGCCCTTGCCAGTTAAAAGCATGCGCAATCAGCATCACTTACAGGGATGGGCAGTATAGCTCACGATTGTTTCAGTGTAACTTGCTTTCCACTTATAAGCATTCCAGTCTTCTTGAGTTGTCCTTGTCAAACTGGCACTTTGGTTTGATGTCTTTGTGTGTAGAGATAAGTGCCATGTCTGATGCAAAAGAAACAAAAGGTGGAATATCTGGTCCCAATAAACTGTTACACTAGAGAAATATAAGAACAAATAAAAAGAAACATTTGAAACATCTTCAGCGGCTCTTTTAACCTAGCTCGTACTGGGCTCCTGTCTTCACTCCCTGGGTTGAGAAGATCCTCTGGAGAAGGATAAGGATACTCATGGTATTTTTGCCTAGGGAGAAGTCCATGGACAGAGGAGCCTGGCGGTCTACAGTCCATGGGGTCACAAAAGGGTCAGATACAATTTAGCGACTAAAGAATACCAAAAAGGAATTACACTTCCTCCCTGACTCAAGTTTCACTTCAATTCTTCCTTCTCAAAGCTTATGTTTTGCTTCCTGGAACTCCCAACTCCTGGTGAACAAATTCCCATTTCCCTTTCCCCTCAATATTCCTTGTGCTTCCTTCTCGCCAATCAAACAATCATGCCTGGGGACTTTACTTTGTTATTAACTTTCTTGAAGAAGATCTGTTCATCCTTCTGAAGAAGGGAAATGGGGGTCTCCTGTGTGTTCACTGCTGATTCCATGTAACTCTTTCACTATCTTATTAAAGCCCTAGTTTTGTAGAGGGTTGTAACATCTGTAGGAACAGGGTAGGCCCCTACTCCTACTCTGTTACTGTCTGTTGACAGGAGGTAAAGTCCACCTTTGGCATGTTGATCAGTTTTCCCCTAAAAGCACATTCTGGCATGATCCCAGGTAACCTGAAAGAGAGCACAAATGACACATTCAACCCAAGCGCTAGCCTCTCGGTTCCTTCCTCTTGTCCTCTCCAGTGACATTTCTAAACTCTCATCTGCCAGCCCCTTCACATAACTGCATTGTTCTGCCTCTGAAATACAGATACTGATTGGATTGTTTCACCACCTTTAAGCCTGTTGAGATTGAGGAACCAGTTATTCTGCTATCAGGTGAATATTAGGAATCCTCATCCAGTAATCTTTAATGGTCCCTTTTCAAGACAATATTGTTTCTAAGTCTGCTTTAATTTAGAACAAAGTTCTAAATTAATATGTTCATAGGAAAATGTTCATAGACATAAGGTTGAATTGTAGCACAGAAAGGTGTGGCAGTGAAAAAGGTCAAGTAAAAATAAAGACTGGGCAGTCTTTCTTTCAGAAAGAGGAAGCTGTGTGCATATTGGACAGCAGAGAAGAAAGGGTTGAAAATGTTGACCAAGGAGGAGATAAGTATGGGAGGAAAGTTCCTTATAAGTAATAAGAGGTAGATCAAAATAAAAAATGTAGAGAATGGAGGGAAAGGTTAATGGGTATGAGAAGCTAGAAACATATGGAGGTGGTGAAAAATGTTTTTATAGGGATTTATCAAGTATCCATGATTTCAGTGAACTTTTAGTTGTGGTCATTGGCTAAGGGTAAAGACTGAAAAGATGATCTGAAGGAGAGGAGAAAAAAAATTTGAAATCCTATACCATTTTCCTTCTCCTGCCTTTGAAACATTTTGCCACATACATTTTGCTCCCCTGATAGACTATAAGCTCTTTGAGAGTGGAGTTGGTCTTGTTCTTTTAAACTTCATTGTCTAACAAAGTGTTCTGCATAGAGTATGCTTTTGTTAAACTGGGCTGAATTTAAATGAACTGAGTGACTAAACAGACTGCTTAGAGCAACAAAATCTCCCTTGAAGTTGCATTGGGTGAATATGTAGTGTGACAGGTTGGTAGAGCTCTATGTTTTATTGCAGCTGTGTATTAGGACCCAGGAAAAGAACAGGAAAAGATGAATGGGTTAGCAAGCATGACAGAAGGTATGGGCTGATGATGAGGTTGTGGTGGATCCTGCATCCAGGTGGGGTATGGAAGTCATCATTATGGTGGGGGTGGGGGTGAACTGACAACAGAAATAGTTAGGGATGCAGGTTTGATGAACCACTTGATGGAAATAAGTTGTCTCTCTTTACCAAAGAAGTTGTCCTTGTAGGGCACCAACACCTTGTTATAGTTTGTTATTTGATTGACCAAATAAAGATTTTTATATATACATACACACATATATGTGGATATGTAATTGATAGAGCAAGTCAGCCTTTTGAATTTTAATTATTTTGAAGAGAATATAAAATTTGTTATATTGAACCAGGAGATCCGTTTCATTTTCTGGATAGGAAACTGCACCAAGGCACAGAGAAAAATGTGCCTATGGTTACTCTGCTATTTAGAGGTAATGTGAGATTTGAACCAGAGAAGACTGACCATAACTGTATTCATAGATTAATTATAACATATCATTCCCAAGACAGCCCTTAAATACTGCATTTCAGTGAAATGTAAAGGACAAGTTAGTCCTTTGGTTTAGGCATTCTAGTTTAGTTTCTCATATGGATATAGCTTTAACATTCTGTATATTGAACATAGATGGTTCAACAATTGAGAGGGATTTGCATACGGTTTGACAATATAAGCATTGCAGCAAATTTTTGTTCCCTTTGGGCACGCGCACGCACACACGCATGCGCACACACATGCACGCACACAGACACAAGTGTGTTGCTTCCCTCAGAATTTACAAAAGTAGTTCTCATATCAGTTCAGTTCAGTCACTCAATCTTATTCTCCTCTTTGCGACCCCATGGACTGCAGGATGCCAGGCTTCTCTGTCCTTTACCATCTCCCAGAGCCTGCTCAAACTCATGTCCATTGACTCAGTGATGCCATTCAACCATCTTGTCCTCTGTCATCCCCTTCTCCTTTGCCTTCTATTTTTCCCAACATCAGGCTTTTTTCCAGTGAGTTGTCTCTTCACATCAGGTGGTGAAAGTACTGGAGCTTCAGCTTCAGCATCAGTCCTTCCAATGAATATACAGGGTGGATTTCCTTTAGGATTGACTGGTTTGATCTCCTTGCTGTCCAAAGGAATTCCCAAGAGTCCTCTCCAACACCACAGTTCAAAGGCATCAATTCTTTGGCACTCAGCCTCTTCATGGTTGAGCTCTCACATCCATACATGACTACTTGGAAAGCCATAGTTTTCCCAAAGTCCTTTGACTATGCGGACTTCTGTTGGCAAGGTGATGACTCTGCTTTTGAATATGCTGTCTAGGTTTGTCATAGCGTTTCTTCCAAGGAGCCAGCATCTTATAATTTCATGGCTGCAATCACCATCCACAGTGATTCTGGAGGCTAAGAATGTAAAGTCTGTCACTGTTTCCATTGTTTCCCTCTCTGTTTACCATGAAGTGATGCCAGATGCCATGATCTTCATTTTTTGGATATTGAGTTTTAGGCCAGCTTTTTCATGTTCCTCTTTCACCTTCATCAAGAGGCTCTTCAGTTCCTTGTTTTTTTCTGCGTTAAGGTTGGTGTCATCTGCGTACCTGAGGTTATTGATATTTCTCCCTGCAATCTTGATTCCAGCTTTTGCTTCATCCAGGTTAACATTTTGTATAATGTCAATGTCAATACTCTGCATATAAGTTAAATAAGCAGGGTGACTATATTCAGCCTTGATGTACTGCTTTCCTAATTTGGAACCAGTCTGTTGTTCTATGTCCAGTTCTGACTGTTGCTTCTTGACCTGCACACAACTTTCTCAAGAAGCAGGTGAGGTGGTCTGGTATTCCCTTCTCTTTCAGAAATTCATATCAGTTCAGTTCAGTCACTCAATCTTATTCTCCTCTTTGCGACCCCATGGACTGCAGGATGCCAGGCTTCTCTGTCCTTTACCATCTCCCAGAGCCTGCTCAAACTCATGTCCATTGACTCAGTGATGCCATTCAACCATCTTGTCCTCTGTCATCCCCTTCTCCTTTGCCTTCTATTTTTCCCAACATCAGGCTTTTTTCCAGTGAGTTGTCTCTTCACATCAGGTGGTGAAAGTACTGGAGCTTCAGCTTCAGCATCAGTCCTTCCAATGAATATACAGGGTGGATTTCCTTTAGGATTGACTGGTTTGATCTCCTTGCTGTCCAAAGGAATTCCCAAGAGTCCTCTCCAACACCACAGTTCAAAGGCATCAATTCTTTGGCACTCAGCCTCTTCATGGTTGAGCTCTCACATCCATACATGACTACTTGGAAAGCCATAGTTTTCCCAAAGTCCTTTGACTATGCGGACTTCTGTTGGCAAGGTGATGACTCTGCTTTTGAATATGCTGTCTAGGTTTGTCATAGCGTTTCTTCCAAGGAGCCAGCATCTTATAATTTCATGGCTGCAATCACCATCCACAGTGATTCTGGAGGCTAAGAATGTAAAGTCTGTCACTGTTTCCATTGTTTCCCTCTCTGTTTACCATGAAGTGATGCCAGATGCCATGATCTTCATTTTTTGGATATTGAGTTTTAGGCCAGCTTTTTCATGTTCCTCTTTCACCTTCATCAAGAGGCTCTTCAGTTCCTTGTTTTTTTCTGCGTTAAGGTTGGTGTCATCTGCGTACCTGAGGTTATTGATATTTCTCCCTGCAATCTTGATTCCAGCTTTTGCTTCATCCAGGTTAACATTTTGTATAATGTCAATGTCAATACTCTGCATATAAGTTAAATAAGCAGGGTGACTATATTCAGCCTTGATGTACTGCTTTCCTAATTTGGAACCAGTCTGTTGTTCTATGTCCAGTTCTGACTGTTGCTTCTTGACCTGCACACAACTTTCTCAAGAAGCAGGTGAGGTGGTCTGGTATTCCCATCTCTTTCAGAATTTATCACAGTTTGTTGTGATCCACACGGTCAAAGGCTTCTTGTATATCTCCTCATAAATAATTTAAGATGAAGATTTTCTTCTGTGATAGGCAGTTAGATATCTCCTTTTGAATTTTTCCAGGAACCAGGTCTCAGCATTTCTGAAACTTATCATCATTCCCCTGTGACTCCCCTTCTCCCCATGAATAGCACTACCAGGCACCAGTTGCCCAAGCAGAAACCTACCTACCATCATACTCTCTTCTCACTCCCAGTCTTTAATTTCTAAGATATTGTAAGTCCATCAACTTCTTGAAGTTTATCCTGCCTTCAAATTGGTTATCTTTCCTTCAGATTTGGCACATTTTATACACTATTGTTCTTTCTAAAATGCATTCTTATCCTGTCCTTCCTCTGTTTAACATCCTTGTTTGGAATCACAATGCTTAACCTGGGCTATAAAGATCTCATGTTCTGGCCTCCTTATCTTTTCAGTTACACAAATATATATTGTTGTTTTCTACCGCATATTCCACTTCTCTCACCCCTTCTGATACATTGTGGTTGTTCATCCAATCCTTGCCTATGAAGTTTCCTTACACTCGGATCTTTTCTCTTTGCCCCACTAATTCCTACTTGTGTGTAAAGTCTTGGCTTAGACGTCAGCCATGGTATCCTTTCCTTCTGCAAGGCTTTCCTGAGCTCCCCACTTCATGTTAGATGTCTCTTTTATGTGCAGCACATACAAACACACCCACACTCACACACACCATGGACACAGTGCATAAGAAGAGTAAAGAAATAATTGGAAGACTATTTAAAATAATAGAAATTGTGAAATAAGTTGAGAGCCAGTTTATTCTATTTGTTCTACTTTCTCTAAATGCAACTTTTATCTTCTTTGCATGAAGCTTCTTCTGGGTTTTTCTGGTCAGAAATGACACTTCCCTTAATATCTGCTTGGTCTCTCTCCTTCTTCTCCTTTGGGAATGATCATCGTTGTTGGTCTTTCATTCAACAGTTGGACTCACAGCAGGTTGTATTTGAGTTCTTTCTTGACTTATGAAAAGAGCAGTTAGCCAGAACATGCATATTTGTTTGATTTATTGTCTCTGTGTCATAACACTTAAGCACTCTCAAAGAACCAAATAAGAACAAAAATGTTCAAAACAAGTGTATTAGAATAGTTATGCTTTGAGAAGAATCATTTACATTCATTGACAACTACTGAGTAAATCATTGGCATAACTATTTCTGTATTGAATAAAAACATTGTTTTCTTCTAAAATGAAACTATTTGGGGAGGAATTTTTATTTGTATACCCTTCCTATATCCATTAATGACTAAGAATATGTCATTGAGTGACCTTTAAAGATAACTTTTGCCTAGATGCTATCATGAGCTTGCATTTGGGGAATTTGTCCTATTAATGGTTTTGTAATAAACTTTGGGAAAGTCAAAACTTACCTATTCTGTTTCTTTCTGTGGAGCAGAGACTTCTTACAAGTTTAATTTTCTATTTTGACACAGCATTCACCAACCATACAGTACTTAATGTTATAGTATTAAGAACCAAGAAATTCATTAGAATTGGAAGGAATAGCTACAGTATCCAAATCAATGAATTGTTGCTGAGTCTTTAACATCTCCAAGGGGAAACCAAGCTTATAAAATCTTGCTAACCACCTTGCATTGAGCTGTCACCTCCAATGTACTTTTGATACACTTGCTTTTTGTTAAAGGGGAAGATGGCAAACAGAAAGTGTATCATTTCATTCACACGGACTTTGTCTGGAAGTGCGGCTGTGATATGATTTCTGTCAGAAACAATCTGCTTGATTTTCCTGTGTCTTTGCTTGGGAACATCAACATTGGACACAGTGCATAAGAAGAGTAAAGAAATAATTGGAAGACTATTTAAAATAATAGAAATTGTGAAATAAGTTGAGAGCCAGTTTATTCTATTTGTTCTACTTTCTCTAAATGCAACTTTTATCTTCTTTGCATGAAGCTTCTTCTGGGTTTTCTGGACAGAAATGACACTTCCCTTAATATCTGCTTGGTCTCTCTCCTTCTTCTCCTTTGGGAATGATCATCGTTGTTGGTCTTTCATTCAACAGTTGGACTCACAGCAGGTTGTATTTGAGTTCTTTCTTGACTTATGAAAAGAGCAGTTAGCCAGAACATGCATATTTGTTTGATTTATTGTCTCTGTGTCATAACACTTAAGCACTCTCAAAGAACCAAATAAGAACAAAAATGTTCAAAACAAGTGTATTAGAATAGTTATGCTTTGAGAAGAATCATTTACATTCATTGACAACTACTGAGTAAATCATTGGCATAACTATTTCTGTATTGAATAAAAACATTGTTTTCTTCTAAAATGAAACTATTTGGGGAGGAATTTTTATTTGTATACCCTTCCTATATCCATTAATGACTAAGAATATGTCATTGAGTGACCTTTAAAGATAACTTTTGCCTAGATGCTATCATGAGCTTGCATTTGGGGAATTTGTCCTATTAATGGTTTTGTAATAAACTTTGGGAAAGTCAAAACTTACCTATTCTGTTTCTTTCTGTGGAGCAGAGACTTCTTACAAGTTTAATTTTCTATTTTGACACAGCATTCACCAACCATACAGTACTTAATGTTATAGTATTAAGAACCAAGAAATTCATTAGAATTGGAAGGAATAGCTACAGTATCCAAATCAATGAATTGTTGCTGAGTCTTTAACATCTCCAAGGGGAAACCAAGCTTATAAAATCTTGCTAACCACCTTGCATTGAGCTGTCACCTCCAATGTACTTTTGATACACTTGCTTTTTGTTAAAGGGGAAGATGGCAAACAGAAAGTGTATCATTTCATTCACACGGACTTTGTCTGGAAGTGCGGCTGTGATATGATTTCTGTCAGAAACAATCTGCTTGATTTTCCTGTGTCTTTGCTTGGGAACACAGAGTGGCCTGTCTGTTTTCTATCCGTGGGTGCTGGGCTATGCTGCCTTGTCAAACAGCATTTGTCTTCACTCACTACCTGCTCGTTGAGTGGAGCTTGGCCTCGTCGTGGTGGCAGAGAAAGCCTTAGGCTGCTCAGCATCTGTCTCTTCATGTAATTAACTGCAGCCCTGGATAGGGAGCAAAACAGAGATTTTGTGCTGTGAAAGAGTAATGTGTCTAGACAGGAGTTTCTAAGCAAGGAAAAGATTTGTTAGTGTTTCTGTTCAAACAAGAGGACACAACATGTTTTGAAGGCAACATGACCGTTTGCTTCTAAAACTTTCGAGAACTTACCTGAGGTACTGTAAATGCTCTTTCCAAAGCCTTCCCTTGACAATTTTAGCATCAAAATAAATAATGATATTGAATTACAAAGTACTGAGTAAAATGACTCATGAGTCAACACTTATGTAAATAAATCAACAAAGAAGATGGGTTTTTCTTCAGAGTAATATACTAATTAATAGATGTTGGAGTGAAAATGACAGTTACACAATGGGGGTGCAATTGGTTGGAACCAGAATCATCAACAGATTCTAATACTAGTGGATGAAAATTTGATGAGGATCCGGACACAGGTAAGTCTCAAATTGTCTCCTTGCAAATGACGTGTATTACATATACCTAGGTAAAGGATATGCAGCAGCTTTTTGGCTTCTTTTTGTAACTTTGAAACTGTATAAAAATAAGTAAAAATAAATAAGTACCAGAAAATAGCGTCCTCTTGTACTCTTTTGGTTTCTTTCCCAAGTAACTGGAACATGGCTCAGGCTTGGCTCCTTTAACATAGTATTAGGAAAAATGCATTATGCTTCACTCCCCAGTTGCCAACAAAGCTTCATTAATGTAACATGTTCCAGAGTCAAAACCTGCTCTCTCTTGGGAGAAGAGTGACATTCTGAATACTTGCCTCTCACGGAGACCCACTTAGAGACTTGCAATCCAAAAGGCTTTCTATGTGGAATATGAAGATCTGCTTGTGTGGCTCACTGACACATTTTATAGTACCCTTTGACTTTACAGAAAACGGTCCTGAAATTTAGAAAATGAATGCTTGTGATTCTTCCTATGTCATTCTTAATCTTGCTTTCAGGAACCAGAAGGCAGAGAATCCTCCTCTTCCAAGACCTCATTGTGAGGCCATAGCAGCCCTGATAATTTAAAGAGAAAAGAGACTAATATTATAATAAAGGATGAAAACTTGCTTAATGAAACTGCTCAGCATCTGTCTCTTCATGTAATTAACTGCAGCCCTGGATAGGGAGCAAAACAGAGATTTTGTGCTGTGAAAGAGTAATGTGTCTAGACAGGAGTTTCTAAGCAAGGAAAAGATTTGTTAGTGTTTCTGTTCAAACAAGAGGACACAACATGTTTTGAAGGCAACATGACCGTTTGCTTCTAAAACTTTCGAGAACTTACCTGAGGTACTGTAAATGCTCTTTCCAAACCCTTTCCCCTTGACAATTTTAGCATCAAAATAAATAATGATATTGAATTACAAAGTACTGAGTAAAATGACTCATGAGTCAACACTTATGTAAATAAATCAACAAAGAAGATGGGTTTTTCTTCAGAGTAATATACTAATTAATAGATGTTGGAGTGAAAATGACAGTTACACAATGGGGGTGCAATTGGTTGGAACCAGAATCATCAACAGATTCTAATACTAGTGGATGAAAATTTGATGAGGATCCGGACACAGGTAAGTCTCAAATTGTCTCCTTGCAAATGACGTGTATTACATATACCTAGGTAAAGGATATGCAGCAGCTTTTTGGCTTCTTTTTGTAACTTTGAAACTGTATAAAAATAAGTAAAAATAAATAAGTACCAGAAAATAGCGTCCTCTTGTACTCTTTTGGTTTCTTTCCCAAGTAACTGGAACATGGCTCAGGCTTGGCTCCTTTAACATAGTATTAGGAAAAATGCATTATGCTTCACTCCCCAGTTGCCAACAAAGCTTCATTAATGTAACATGTTCCAGAGTCAAAACCTGCTCTCTCTTGGGAGAAGAGTGACATTCTGAATACTTGCCTCTCACGGAGACCCACTTAGAGACTTGCAATCCAAAAGGCTTTCTATGTGGAATATGAAGATCTGCTTGTGTGGCTCACTGACACATTTTATAGTACCCTTTGACTTTACAGAAAACGGTCCTGAAATTTAGAAAATGAATGCTTGTGATTCTTCCTATGTCATTCTTAATCTTGCTTTCAGGAACCAGAAGGCAGAGAATCCTCCTCTTCCAAGACCTCATTGTGAGGCCATAGCAGCCCTGATAATTGCTTAAATGAGAAAAAGAGACTAAATATTATAATAAAGGATGAAAACGGTATTGAAGACAATTACATGAAATTCTTTCCTGGATATTTTGGGTACTCATTTAATACAGAGCACTGTGATGCTTGAATGAATGAATTAATAATTTAACTTAAAAGTTGGAATTAAGCAATTTAATGTGTATGTGGAGGAGTAGTTATTACTCTCAACCAAAGGGTTAGGTGCCCTAATGTGCTTCTTCATGCAACCGTGTCCTGAGCGTTGCACTTGGAGTTGAGGATGGGCCTGACCACTCCTTCATAGCCAGAGCTGATGGGACTTGTTATTTGGAGCCAGTGACTTTGATGTATTTTTTTTTCTGGTTGGTGACCGACAGAGGTCCAATGATTTCCATCCCAAGGGGCAAGTAAGTCCAGTATCAGTGTTCTTTGCAACTTTGTCTAGCTCACCAACACTCTGAGGTGAGGTCTTTGCTGTGTTGCCAACCTCTCTGATAATTATTTAATTTATTGATATTTGTATGTTGGGTATACACTGAAAAAATACTTTGAACTTTTACTTTTATTTAGAAATGTGCAGTTTTATACCCTGCCACTTATCACTTTTCTTTTTGTACAATATTACTCCTAGAGGTCTCTTCATAGACGAAGTGTCTAGGAGTCATACCGTCCCAAAATCCTTACTTTAATGATTGGGAAATTCTTTATGGATTAAAATTGGGTACCGGAGATCCCCAAGTATCTGGGGATCATGCTTGTTGATGGGTTGGAATTTGAAGCAAAGGCTTCAAGTTCTCAGGCTAGTGTTCAATTCAACTTTATGGATTAAAAATTGGGTACCGGAGAAAATCTTGCCTCTCACGGAGACCAACTTAGAGACTTGCAATCCAAAAGGCTTTCTATGTGGAATATGAAGATCTGCTTGTGTGGCTCACTGACACATTTTATAGTACCCTTTGACTTTACAGAAAACGGTCCTGAAATTTAGAAAATGAATGCTTGTGATTCTTCCTATGTCATTCTTAATCTTGCTTTCAGGAACCAGAAGGCAGAGAATCCTCCTCTTCCAAGACCTCATTGTGAGGCCATAGCAGCCCTGATAATTGCTTAAATGAGAAAAAGAGACTAAATATTATAATAAAGGATGAAAACGGTATTGAAGACAATTACATGAAATTCTTTCCTGGATATTTTGGGTACTCATTTAATACAGAGCACTGTGATGCTTGAATGAATGAATTAATAATTTAACTTAAAAGTTGGAATTAAGCAATTTAATGTGTATGTGGAGGAGTAGTTATTACTCTCAACCAAAGGGTTAGGTGCCCTAATGTGCTTCTTCATGCAACCGTGTCCTGAGCGTTGCACTTGGAGTTGAGGATGGGCCTGACCACTCCTTCATAGCCAGAGCTGATGGGACTTGTTATTTGGAGCCAGTGACTTTGATGTATTTTTTTTTCTGGTTGGTGACCGACAGAGGTCCAATGATTTCCATCCCAAGGGGCAAGTAAGTCCAGTATCAGTGTTCTTTGCAACTTTGTCTAGCTCACCAACACTCTGAGGTGAGGTCTTTGCTGTGTTGCCAACCTCTCTGATAATTATTTAATTTATTGATATTTGTATGTTGGGTATACACTGAAAAAATACTTTGAACTTTTACTTTTATTTAGAAATGTGCAGTTTTATACCCTGCCACTTATCACTTTTCTTTTTGTACAATATTACTCCTAGAGGTCTCTTCATAGACGAAGTGTCTAGGAGTCATACCGTCCCAAAATCCTTACTTTAATGATTGGGAAATTCTTTATGGATTAAAAATTGGGTACCGGAGATCCCCAAGTATCTGGGGATCATGCTTGTTGATGGGGTTGGAATTTGAAGCAAAGGCTTCAAGTTCTCAGGCTAGTGTTCAATTCAACTGTTGCCACTCTTGTAACAGTCAAGAACCTGTCCAACTTCTTGGAAATTCTCAGAAAAACAAAAGCATACTAATTTTTAAGTAGCATGTCTGAAGAAATTAAATTAATATAAGGTACTTTGCAAACTTTTTGTTTTGAAATAAGATTAGGCTAGCAGAAGAATTATAAAGTTAACCACAGAGTTTGCATATCCCTTTCACTCAGCTTCCCCTGATGCTGACCATCATACATTGATCAAAACTAAGAAGTCATCTTTGATACCAATAGTATTAACTTTAACTAAGCTTTATTCAGGTTTCCCTAGTTTTTTCATTAATGTCGTTTTTTTCAATTATTGAATCCAGTGCAAGATATCATATCACTTGTAGTGGTCATTTAGTGGCCAAACTTCGTCTCCTAAGTTTCTCAGTGTTTCCTCGTCTTTCATAACCTTGACCTTTGGAATAGTGGTTAAGTGTCTTATAGAATGTTCCTCAGTTGGGGCTTGTCTCAGGTTTTCCTTTGATTAAAGTTACATATTTGTATTAAAAATATCACGTAAATGATTTGTCCTTTTTATTGCTTTATTTATTTATTTTTTTGTCCATACTGCATGGCACATGGGATCTTAGTTCCCCAGTCAGGGTTCAGACTCATGCACTCTGCAGTGGAAGTCTAGAGTCTTAACCATGGGACTGACAGGGAAATCCTTTCTTTTCATTGCTGTATATCAGGGTGTACATGATATCCACATTATGTATTACTGGTGATATTACACTTGGTAACTTAGTTAAGGTGGTACTTACCATATTTCTGAACTGTAATGTTACTTTTTTCCCTTCTCATACTTTTATCTATCAAAGACAGATAGTTCAGCTCACACTTCGAGGGAGGGGGAACTTCCCCGTGGTGCAGTGGTAAAGAGTCTGCCTGTCAATTCAGGAGATGCAGGTTTGATCTCTGGATTGAGAAGATCCCCTGAAGGAGGAAATGGCAACCTGCTCCAGAATTCTTGCCTGGGAGATCCCTTAGACAGAGGAGCCTGGTGGGCCACAGTCCATGGGGTCACAAGAGTCAGACACAACTGAGCATGCACGCATACACCACTTGGAGGGAGGGGTATTTAAAAGTTGGTAGACATAATTAAGATACCACAACTAATTACCTAATTGAGGGGGGGTATCTTAAAGCCATGCAAATATCAAGTTTTTCCTAAGTGTTGTTAACTAAGTTCGTACTTATCAGTGAATCTCACCTGTTGCAATTATTACTGTGATGTTCTTTCTAATGGGGATTTTTTTATTACTCTCATTTGTCAACATTTATTAATTGGAATTTTATATAAGGACAATTAACCCATTCTCCTTCATTTGCTTATTTTTTATTCCACCTCTTAATTATGTTCATATGGGCCCATTGATATTTATTTTGTTCTTTGGGTAATAGTCCAACACTATCATTTATTTATTTTTGCTCAAATTAACCATTGTAAGCTCTTTCAATTTGCCTCCTGTATCCTTTTGACATTTACCATACTTTTTTTCCCCCTTCTTTTAGATTTTTCTTTTTTACCATACTTTTTTCCCCTTCTTTTAGATTTTTCTTTTTTCCCTTTTCCCTTAGATTTTCTGACAGTGAAAGATGCTCCAGGATCATATTGTATGTTTCCTGCTCCCATAGAATCAGCCATTTTCACTGGAGAAAGCTATTTAGAAACCAAGGTCTGGGTGTGAAGTGTGCTTATTGCTATTGGGTTGTCTTTTTTTCTACACCCCCCTCAGCAGAGAGATGCATAAATATATGTATACATACTATCTCTGTAAACATATAGATTTATATTCATTCCTATATTTATCTGTTATACATTTATAATATAGTTAGGTTGATTTACTGCAGTCTGTATTCCATTCTGATTCCCCTAAACCCTGGGTGTTTTTTTTTTTTTTCTTATAGTTTGCAAACAGTAAAAGTCATTCTTTCTGGTGTACAGTTTCATGGATTTGGACAAATACATAGAATCAAGTACTCACCACTTGTGTGCCGTTGGGAAATATTTTCTTATGTAGTTAATATGGCAAATTATGTTGACTGATTTTCAAATGATAAACAGATCTTGAATTACTATAGTGACTATCACTTGGTTAGGTATTGTTTCATTTTTTTAATTTAATAGATCTGATTTGATAATAATGTGGAGCAGGGCACGCAACACAACTGGAGCAGCATACACCACTTGGAGGAGGTAAAATTACCACAACTAATTACCTAATTGAGGGGGGGTATCTTAAAGCCATGCAAATATCAAGTTTTTCCTAAGTGTTGTTAACTAAGTTCGTACTTATCAGTGAATCTCACCTGTTGCAATTATTACTGTGATGTTCTTTCTAATGGGGATTTTTTTATTACTCTCATTTGTCAACATTTATTAATTGGAATTTTATATAAGGACAATTAACCCATTCTCCTTCATTTGCTTATTTTTTATTCCACCTCTTAATTATGTTCATATGGGCCCATTGATATTTATTTTGTTCTTTGGGTAATAGTCCAACACTATCATTTATTTATTTTTGCTCAAATTAACCATTGTAAGCTCTTTCAATTTGCCTCCTGTATCCTTTTGACATTTACCATACTTTTTTTCCCCCTTCTTTTAGATTTTTCTTTTTTACCATACTTTTTTCCCCTTCTTTTAGATTTTTCTTTTTTCCCTTTTCCCTTAGATTTTCTGACAGTGAAAGATGCTCCAGGATCATATTGTATGTTTCCTGCTCCCATAGAATCAGCCATTTTCACTGGAGAAAGCTATTTAGAAACCAAGGTCTGGGTGTGAAGTGTGCTTATTGCTATTGGGTTGTCTTTTTTTCTACACCCCCCTCAGCAGAGAGATGCATAAATATATGTATACATACTATCTCTGTAAACATATAGATTTATATTCATTCCTATATTTATCTGTTATACATTTATAATATAGTTAGGTTGATTTACTGCAGTCTGTATTCCATTCTGATTCCCCTAAACCCTGGGTGTTTTTTTTTTTTTTCTTATAGTTTGCAAACAGTAAAAGTCATTCTTTCTGGTGTACAGTTTCATGGATTTGGACAAATACATAGAATCAAGTACTCACCACTTGTGTGCCGTTGGGAAATATTTTCTTATGTAGTTAATATGGCAAATTATGTTGACTGATTTTCAAATGATAAACAGATCTTGAATTACTATAGTGACTATCACTTGGTTAGGTATTGTTTCATTTTTTTTTAATTTAATAGATCTGATTTGATAATAATTTGCTGAGAGTTTTCTGCATCTCTGCCCACGGGAAATTATGGCCCATAGTTTCTGTTCTGGGTAGATCTTTGTCTGAGCTTGCTATTGGGATTATGCTGATCTCATAAAATAAGCTGGGGAATACTCTTCTATTTTATGGAAAAGATTTTATTGCATTCATGATTTTATTTCTTCTTTAAATGTTTTGTAGGATTTTGTATATTTTTAGAAAAAGTAATTTAATATAATTTCTTGGCATGAAATTTCATTGCAATTATATATATATATATATATATATATATATATATATATATATAAATTTTGGCCTCTTGTATTGGTCTTTTATTTATTTATTTTCATCCATCTTTATTCTTTGGCCTGTGTGGGCCTCCCATTGCAGTGGCCTCTCTCATTGCAGAGCACTGGCTCTGGGTACATGTGCTCCAGAGTGCTGACTTGTAATTGGACACACCGGTCCAGCCAATCCACAGCATGTGTGATCTTCCCAGGCCAGGGATTGAACCGTTGCCCCTTGCACTGCAAGGTGGACTCTACCCAGTGGACCACCAGAAAAGCCCCTTCATTTCAATTTTTAATTAAACAAAGCTTGCTTAGTAATTAGAAAAGTCAAACCTACTCTGTGACTGAAAATCAAAATTAACTTAGTTGTGTTAGAATTTTGTTACCAAATACACAAACTGTTCTGACTTCCTCATGATTTTTGCACCGAACAGTGGGATAAAAATCAGTGCTTAGTTTCTTAGAATATAACATGTTAAAAACTAGTTTTAGTTTAGGTTTTTTACATCGACTAATATTTAATATTGACAGTCAAGAACTAGTAACTTTCCCTGAAATATTACACACTGTCATATAAAATGCCTAAAACCAGATGTCTAACTTTTGGGGCTTTTTGGTCTTACGGTCTTCTTTGTGATTAAAGTTTTCAGTTTTGTGTGTCTCAGTACTATGATGCATCGTAATGTGTACTCTCTGAGCCTCCTCAAGTTCTGATTTAGCAAATCAGCTGGGAGACTTCAGTTATTCCTGGCTAATACTTAGAGGCAGTTTCTTGATAAACAGATCTTGAATTACTATAGTGACTATCACTTGGTTAGGTATTGTTTCATTTTTTTTTAATTTAATAGATCTGATTTGATAATAATTTGCTGAGAGTTTTCTGCATCTCTGCCCACGGGAAATTATGGCCCATAGTTTCTGTTCTGGGTAGATCTTTGTCTGAGCTTGCTATTGGGATTATGCTGATCTCATAAAATAAGCTGGGGAATACTCTTCTATTTTATGGAAAAGATTTTATTGCATTCATGATTTTATTTCTTCTTTAAATGTTTTGTAGGATTTTGTATATTTTTAGAAAAAGTAATTTAATATAATTTCTTGGCATGAAATTTCATTGCAATTATATATATATATATATATATATATATATATATATATATATATAAATTTTGGCCTCTTGTATTGGTCTTTTATTTATTTATTTTCATCCATCTTTATTCTTTGGCCTGTGTGGGCCTCCCATTGCAGTGGCCTCTCTCATTGCAGAGCACTGGCTCTGGGTACATGTGCTCCAGAGTGCTGACTTGTAATTGGACACACCGGTCCAGCCAATCCACAGCATGTGTGATCTTCCCAGGCCAGGGATTGAACCGTTGCCCCTTGCACTGCAAGGTGGACTCTACCCAGTGGACCACCAGAAAAGCCCCTTCATTTCAATTTTTAATTAAACAAAGCTTGCTTAGTAATTAGAAAAGTCAAACCTACTCTGTGACTGAAAATCAAAATTAACTTAGTTGTGTTAGAATTTTGTTACCAAATACACAAACTGTTCTGACTTCCTCATGATTTTTGCACCGAACAGTGGGATAAAAATCAGTGCTTAGTTTCTTAGAATATAACATGTTAAAAACTAGTTTTAGTTTAGGTTTTTTACATCGACTAATATTTAATATTGACAGTCAAGAACTAGTAACTTTCCCTGAAATATTACACACTGTCATATAAAATGCCTAAAACCAGATGTCTAACTTTTGGGGCTTTTTGGTCTTACGGTCTTCTTTGTGATTAAAGTTTTCAGTTTTGTGTGTCTCAGTACTATGATGCATCGTAATGTGTACTCTCTGAGCCTCCTCAAGTTCTGATTTAGCAAATCAGCTGGGAGACTTCAGTTATTCCTGGCTAATACTTAGGGGCAGTTTCTTTCTCAGAGCAGGCTGCAGCCTGCTTTGGGGGCCTGCCTTGAAAATCATGAGTCTGAAAAGTCGGGATGGTATCCATCCTGGGTAGGGCTGCCTCATTAATGTGTCTTTACATGATCCTTTGGAGATCAGGTCTTCCACCCAACTGTAGAGAGATTACCCTGTTGAGCAGCTTGCCTTGGTTTGTCTTCAGTCATTATTTGTTAGCCCCCTTGTTTTTTAAGGAATTCACCTGTAGCCAGACTGGCATCATTTCAGGGCCTTGTTCTCCTGAAAGTAGCATTTAGGCTTATATCCATTTTAACACATGGATGAATTTTTATTTTTTAAAAAATAGAACACTTCTTTTTTAAATGACTTGATGTTCCTCATTTTATAGTTAACATATATTCAAATAAGTTCTATACAAAGACATCATTTTATTTATGTCTTTCATATGGTAACCTGAAGAGAGAGCAGTTTATATCTTACTTTGTGCAATATTTCTTTCTTAGAAAACATGAGGCAGTGAGCATATCTCTTTCATCTCTGCATTCCCAACAACAAACACTAGTAGGTGCCAAGAAATGCTCACTGAGTAAATGATAAGTATATAGATGAAGTATATGGATTTCCTTCTTGTTTTTATCAATTCCCATTTTCAGTAAGTTTATTTTTTCTCCCCCAATTTTTAAGAACCTCTTCTCTTTTTTCTAATAATATGTAATACAATTTATGACTTTATTTAGAAAAAAATTACTTATATGTTTATTGGTAAAAATCTTTTCTAAATAAACCTCTTCCTGTGCTGTGGACATCAGATACCTCCAGAGTATATATATTTTTCAAGCCAGGGAAGACAAGAGAAATGAGAAAGACAAGATCTAGTCTAGTTGGTTTTAAGTGACAGTAGATGCTGGTGGTGTGGCTCGCACGAAATAAATATCTCATCTGAATCTTCCTAGTCCAGGCATCCTGACCCAGCAGTCACTAAATTTTCCTTCACATCATTTATGAGCCTTATGATTTTCACTGTACTGCTGCTCAGTCACCCAGTTGTGTCTGACCCTTTGCTATCTGTGGATTGTAGCCCACCAAACTCCTCTGTCCATGGGACTTCCCTGACAAGAATACTGAAGTGGGTTTCCATTTCCTTCTCTGGGGGATCTTCTCATCCCAGGAATCAAACCCATATCTCCGTTGAGAGATTACCCTGTTGAGCAGCTTGCCTTGGTTTGTCTTCAGTCATTATTTGTTAGCCCCCTTGTTTTTTAAGGAATTCACCTGTAGCCAGACTGGCATCATTTCAGGGCCTTGTTCTCCTGAAAGTAGCATTTAGGCTTATATCCATTTTAACACATGGATGAATTTTTATTTTTTAAAAAATAGAACACTTCTTTTTTAAATGACTTGATGTTCCTCATTTTATAGTTAACATATATTCAAATAAGTTCTATACAAAGACATCATTTTATTTATGTCTTTCATATGGTAACCTGAAGAGAGAGCAGTTTATATCTTACTTTGTGCAATATTTCTTTCTTAGAAAACATGAGGCAGTGAGCATATCTCTTTCATCTCTGCATTCCCAACAACAAACACTAGTAGGTGCCAAGAAATGCTCACTGAGTAAATGATAAGTATATAGATGAAGTATATGGATTTCCTTCTTGTTTTTATCAATTCCCATTTTCAGTAAGTTTATTTTTTCTCCCCCAATTTTTAAGAACCTCTTCTCTTTTTTCTAATAATATGTAATACAATTTATGACTTTATTTAGAAAAAAATTACTTATATGTTTATTGGTAAAAATCTTTTCTAAATAAACCTCTTCCTGTGCTGTGGACATCAGATACCTCCAGAGTATATATATTTTTCAAGCCAGGGAAGACAAGAGAAATGAGAAAGACAAGATCTAGTCTAGTTGGTTTTAAGTGACAGTAGATGCTGGTGGTGTGGCTCGCACGAAATAAATATCTCATCTGAATCTTCCTAGTCCAGGCATCCTGACCCAGCAGTCACTAAATTTTCCTTCACATCATTTATGAGCCTTATGATTTTCACTGTACTGCTGCTCAGTCACCCAGTTGTGTCTGACCCTTTGCTATCTGTGGATTGTAGCCCACCAAACTCCTCTGTCCATGGGACTTCCCTGACAAGAATACTGAAGTGGGTTTCCATTTCCTTCTCTGGGGGATCTTCTCATCCCAGGAATCAAACCCATATCTCCTGCATTGTAGGCAGCTTCTTTACCGTTGAGCCATGTGGGAAGCCAAGTGGTGTAATTTGGTCTTTAGAATCGGACACTTAGAATCTTGACACTTTGCTTACAGAGAGTGTCCACCAAGCCCAGTGACCTTGAGTGGGGCCACTTTCTCTGTGTTGGTTCTGTCCTGAGATTACACTGACACCCAGGTGTCATGCCTCTCTCCTTCTTAAAGCAGGCTTATCACGCTGCTCCCTCCTGTCTTCCCTGGAAGTCCTGGGCGTCCATTATAGCCGAGCACCTGCTGCTTCCTGCCGGTCTCCTCATGGTTACTAAGGGTGTCCTTTAATCCTCCCTCCTCAAGCCCATTTGTCAACTGCCACACTCCCTGGAAGCACCTATTTTTATGCCAGCAATATTACAGCTTTCTCACATCAGCTTCTCTGCGTAACTCTCACTTAAATGTGGCTATATTCTCCTAGGAAGCTTCCCACCCCAGAATTATTTTGGAATGGCATAATTTCAAGTCTACTGGCCTGGAAAATGTCACAAGAATGGGAAGTTCTCACCCATGTTACTTTCTTGAACATAAGTTTGCTTCACTGCACTTGCATGATTAGCAGTATTGAAACTGTCTATTTGTGGCATGTCTTTACTAAATAACTCTTTAAGTACAATTCCACTGTGTAAATAACTTAATGCAGTTAATAAGAAGAAAATAAACATAGTATTGTATTATAAAAAACACATGTGTTTTATTACTGGTAGAATCTAAATGTCTTCAGATCTCGTTAGCCTGAGTTACAAATAAGGTCACACTGCAAATGTCTACATTTCCTGGTCAACAGCCCCATCTGCTAAATGGAGCACCTTAGCCCTTCTGGATCTTCTTCCCTACCTCTCCCTGGTTCAGTTCAGTTCAGTCGCTCAGTTGTGTCCAACTCTTTGTGACCCCATGGACTGCAAGATGCCAGGCTTCCCTATCCTTCACCATCTCCCAGAGCCTGCTTAAACTCATGTCCACTGACTTAGTGATGCCATTCAAACATCTTGTCCTCTATCATCCCCTTCTCCTTTGCCTTCTATTTTTCCCAACATCAGGCTTTTTTCCAGTGAGTTGTCTCTTCACATCAGGTGGTGAAAGTACTGGAGCTTCAGCTTCAGCATCAGTCCTTCCAATGAATATACAGGGTGGATTTCCTTTAGGATTGACTGGTTTGATCTCCTTGCTGTCCAAAGGAATTCCCAAGAGTCTTCTCCAACACCACAGTTCAAAGGCATCAATTCTTTGGCACTCAGCCTTCTTCATGGTCGAGCTCTCACATCCATACATGACTACTGGGAAAACCATAGCTTTAATTATACAGACTTCTGTTGGCAAGGTGATGACTCTGCTTTTGAATATGCTGTCTAGGTTTGTCAGAGCTTTTTTCCAAGGAGCAAGCATCTTTTAATTTCATGGCTGCAATCACCATCCACAGTGATTCTGGAGGCCAAGAATGTAAAGTCTGTCACTGTTTCCATTGTTTTCCTCTCTGTTTACCATGAAGTGATGGGGCCAGATGCCATGATCTTCATTTTTTGAATGTTGAATTTAGGCCAGCTTTTTCACACTCCTCTTTCACCTTCATCAAGAGGCTCTTCAGTTCCTCGTTTCTTTCTGCCTTAAGGTTGGTGTCATCTGCGTACCTGAGGTTATTGATATTTCTCCCTGCAATCTTGATTCCAGCTTTTGCTTTATCCAGATTGGCAGTTTGTGTAATGTACTCTGAATATAAGTTAAATAAGCAGAGTGACAATATATAGCCTTGATGTACTGCTTTCCCAATTTGGAACCAGTCTGTTTTTCCATGTCCAGTTCTGTTGCTTCTTGTCCTGCATACAGCTTTCTCAGGAGGCAGGTAAGGTGATCTGGTATTTTCATCTCTTTCAGAATTTTCCACAGTTTGTTGTGATCCACACAGTCAAAGGCTTTAGCATGGTCAATGAAGCAGAAGTAGTTGTTTTTCTGAAATTCCCTTGCTCTTTCTTGCATCCCCATAGTCTTTCATGTATATTTATGTATAGTCCTCTTGTTTCTCCTATTCTTTGACTGTAGCTTCCTCCTTGAGTACATACGTTGCAGAAAGGATGTGACCTGTACTACAAGTACATCCATGACCACATGGCTTTACTTCTCCTGGGAGCATCTTCCAGTGCGTCTCAACAATACAAATGCCTCAAGATGCCAAAAATCTCTTTGTCCTTTTCAGTCTGCACAGTGAAGACACTAGGTTGTGCTCCTCGGCATGTGTGCAGGCTCAGTTGTGTCCAATTCTTTGTGACCCCATGGACTGTAGCCCACTAGGCTCCTCTGTCCACAGAATTCTACAGCCAATAATACTGGAGTGGGTAGCCATTCCCTACTCCAGGGCATCTTCCCAACCCAGGGACTGAACTCACATCTCTTGAGTGCTCTGAATTGACAAGCAGATTCTTTACCACTGTGTCACCTGCTCCTTGGAGATTGTATATGTATATTTAAATGATATCTCACAGAAATAAGAATGAATTCACTTATGTCTCTCTTGGAGTATCTATGGCATCTTACAATGTGTACACACATTTGACTGAATACATAGGTTCTGCTGTAGTTGACATCCCAGCTCTGTCACTAGGATTCTGAAGCAACATTTATGGTCATTGTATTTTTACAGTATCTCCTGAGAAAATATCTCCAGATCAATGGCTTTTTATTAGCAGACTTTGGGGCTAACTGGAGTAGAGATACACCATTCTTCAGTTTTGTGTTGCAAGTGTCCTGGGCTCAGGCATGCATGTACACATGCATGAACACAACTCTTCACTTCTCAGCTCTCCAAGCAAGGAACCAAGTCTTCTTCTGACCTCTTCTCTCATTCAAGTCAACTTTTAGTGTCCTGAGAAGTTTCTAGTTCCTCATTCTAAGTCAACTGAATGGCTAGTCTCTCGTTTCTTTTCCACAGTTTGTTTGAACGGTAAGGTGATCTGGTATTTTCATCTCTTTCAGAATTTTCCACAGTTTGTTGTGATCCACACAGTCAAAGGCTTTAGCATGGTCAATGAAGCAGAAGTAGTTGTTTTTCTGAAATTCCCTTGCTCTTTCTTGCATCCCCATAGTCTTTCATGTATATTTATGTATAGTCCTCTTGTTTCTCCTATTCTTTGACTGTAGCTTCCTCCTTGAGTACATACGTTGCAGAAAGGATGTGACCTGTACTACAAGTACATCCATGACCACATGGCTTTACTTCTCCTGGGAGCATCTTCCAGTGCGTCTCAACAATACAAATGCCTCAAGATGCCAAAAATCTCTTTGTCCTTTTCAGTCTGCACAGTGAAGACACTAGGTTGTGCTCCTCGGCATGTGTGCAGGCTCAGTTGTGTCCAATTCTTTGTGACCCCATGGACTGTAGCCCACTAGGCTCCTCTGTCCACAGAATTCTACAGCCAATAATACTGGAGTGGGTAGCCATTCCCTACTCCAGGGCATCTTCCCAACCCAGGGACTGAACTCACATCTCTTGAGTGCTCTGAATTGACAAGCAGATTCTTTACCACTGTGTCACCTGCTCCTTGGAGATTGTATATGTATATTTAAATGATATCTCACAGAAATAAGAATGAATTCACTTATGTCTCTCTTGGAGTATCTATGGCATCTTACAATGTGTACACACATTTGACTGAATACATAGGTTCTGCTGTAGTTGACATCCCAGCTCTGTCACTAGGATTCTGAAGCAACATTTATGGTCATTGTATTTTTACAGTATCTCCTGAGAAAATATCTCCAGATCAATGGCTTTTTATTAGCAGACTTTGGGGCTAACTGGAGTAGAGATACACCATTCTTCAGTTTTGTGTTGCAAGTGTCCTGGGCTCAGGCATGCATGTACACATGCATGAACACAACTCTTCACTTCTCAGCTCTCCAAGCAAGGAACCAAGTCTTCTTCTGACCTCTTCTCTCATTCAAGTCAACTTTTAGTGTCCTGAGAAGTTTCTAGTTCCTCATTGCATAAGAGCAATCATGAATTGGTTTTATGTTTTGGCATCTCACAATGCTTGTTTAAGAAATGGCTTCCTAGATAAGAGTATGAGAAATATCTTTTTATTTTCATTTATTTATTTATTTTTGGCTATTCTCGGTTTTCATGCTGCTGCAGGCTCTTCTCTAGTTGCAGAGGGAGTAGGGACTACTCTCTAGTTGAGGTGAGCAGGCTTCTTGTTGTGGTGACTTCTCTTGTTGTGGAACTTGGGCTTTAGCACTCACGGGCTTCAGTAGTTGCAGCACATAGGCTCAATAGTTGTGACTCTGAGGCTCTAGAGTGCAGGCTCAATAGTTATGACTGACAGGCTTAGTTGCTCCACAGAATGTGGGATTTTCCCAGATCAGGGATTGAGCTTGTGTCTCCTGAATTGACAGGCAAAGTCTTTACCACTGAGCTGCCAGGGAAGCCAGAGTATGAGAAATGTCTTGATGTATAATATTATATGTTGTTTAAATAGGATGTTTTATCCAATGCTCTGCGATACATTCTGGAACAGATTTGAGCAGAAATAGTATATTCTGCCTGTCTTAGATCCAGAAAGCACAGATGTGCTTATTTCTGATGTGCAAAGCCCAGAAGAGAGTGTAAACCCACTTAAATAAGCTTTAAATGTATTTATGATGATGATTTTGATGTGATGTTGCTAAATTTCTGTGTATTAGTGAATGAGGATAAGGACTACATCAGATTCTCAGGTTTATTCTTATTTTTTCAAAGTTCCCAAGGTCAGTGATAGGATTCTCAGATTGAATTTGGGAGCAGAGAGAGATCTGTGTTAGTTTGGATTGTTGTGTGTGTGCGTGTGCGTGTGTGTGTGTGTGTGTGTGTGTGTGTTTTAATATGAGTGCTCTTGATTCTGAAGCAGGGAGTCACTCACATTAAAGTGAATATTGAAAAATAACTGCTTTTTCTGCACCATGTGCCATGGAATTCCAATGGTCATTTCTTTGTTCTTATATGATTTTTCCAAGCATTTCATGCATTTAACCTCATATTTCCTGCTTGGAAACACTTTTTTCTCTTGGTCTCTCTCCTACCTCACCAGACACTTCTTTCTGACTGCCTGTTCTTTCTTGTCTTTTGTTCCAACCCTCAACATTGAGAACCCAGGGCTCCGTCCTCTGACCTCTCCTCTCTTACTTCCACACTCCATGGATGATTTCATCTGCTTCCAAGGCTTGAAATGCCACCACAATTCATAGCGCTAATTCATAGCTCTAGTCCCAACCTTTGTAAGCTCATTGATCTAGTTCTGTATGAGACATTTCCATGTGGAGGTGGAATCTCAAACTGAACACATCCCAGGTGAAAGGTGATTTTTCCTTTCTCAGGCTTGTTCCTGTTCTAGTCCTATTCACCTGTCAATGTCCTCTGGTGGAACACCTGGGCATCTCTTCTTTTTCCATCAGCATTTCGATCACCATCACCATTCCTATCCCAAGACCTAATCCATCCTCGAGTTCAACAGATGACTCTGTTCATTAATGTTCATCAATAGATTTGAAATCTTTCCATTTGTTTTGATTTCCACTAAATTCTAGTTCTGGTCACTGTCATGTGTTCTGTAGCAACTGATTCCTACCTGCTCTTTCTGCTTCTGTTTCTGCTCCTGTATTATCCAGATTCCATTAGTGTCCAGTCTTTTAGTTTTTAAATTGAAATTTAACAGTCTCTACCATGTCTGGAATACTATCTCAGCTTCTTACCTTGGCTCCCATGACTGTTGTCCCCACTCCATTTTGCTCCAGCCTCCTAGCTTTCCTTCTGTTCCTGGAATATACTAAGCTTTCTTCCATCTAGTGCCATCTCGCCAGTTGTTCCTCTGGCCTCAATTGCTCTTCCCAGGTGCTTCACATGGCTCTTTCTTTGTTATCATTCACATCTTAGCTTAAATATAGTCTCTTAAGAGAAGCCTCCCCTGCTAACCCCACATAAATTAGTTACAGAGTCACTCTCATGTTAACATATTTTAATTCTCTGCATAACACTTACCATTTTCAGACCTTCTTTATTTATGTGTTTGTTATAAGCTCCATAATAGCAGTAAGCTTCTCTGTTCTGTTCATGGCTATATCCCAAGTGCCCAGAACAGTTCCTAGCATTGTAGGCATGCAAGAAATATCTATTTGAATGGCCCATTTTCATTTCTGATTTTATCTACAGAATCATATATGTCATTTAAAGAAATCGATATTATTTATTATGTGTTTTAAAAAATACAGTAGGAGTTATTTTCAGTAGTCACTTAATAATAAAAAATACTATTCTTTTGGTAGTATTTTTCAGTACAGTGAATTCTGGTTATGAACAGAGCTATTTATATTCTTATAGATGTTGGAATTTCTTAGATTTGTGTTACTCTAAGTCCTTAAATGGAAAATGGTTCTTCTCATCCTGGAAAAGAAAGCACTGACTGCTTGCCAAAGATTTTCTTCCCTCTTCTTTAGTTATCAAGAGAAGAAATGGGTCTAGCCCAAATACTAAATTCCCTTATCTCTGCTGCAGATGAAGGTGGCCCCTGATATAAAAAGAGGAAGTCATAAGATGAAATCTTTAGGGAAACTATTTACAAGACTTTGACTAACGTATTTAACAGGTAACCTTTTGCTCCCACCTTTTCCTTCCTGCTGTTTGGGAAATGGCTGTAATGGCTGGAGCTGTAGCAGCCATTTTGTGATCATGAGACAACTACAAGGAAGTGATGTAAGAATAATGGAGAGAAAAGAAGACAAAATCTGAGTTTCTAATGACTTAAAAATTGATTTACCACTTAGATGCCTAATTTATGGGTTTATGCATAAGAGAAAAATAAATTTCTATCTAAAGTAAAACCTTATATGTATATATGTTGTTCCACTATTACTTGAGTTTTCTGCCATATTTGGCTGAACCAAATGATAATTTCTTCCCATAAAGAAAAATATGGCATCCCTTTGAATGCTGAATATATGAGGATATCAGTTTTAATAAACTCTTTCACTGAATGATTTTAATTAAATTTTACATAAATTATTTAATTTGGGAATTTATTTTGTAAATGTTGTTTTCCATGTTAACATATTTTAATTCTCTGCATAACACTTACCATTTTCAGACCTTCTTTATTTATGTGTTTGTTATAAGCTCCATAATAGCAGTAAGCTTCTCTGTTCTGTTCATGGCTATATCCCAAGTGCCCAGAACAGTTCCTAGCATTGTAGGCATGCAAGAAATATCTATTTGAATGGCCCATTTTCATTTCTGATTTTATCTACAGAATCATATATGTCATTTAAAGAAATCGATATTATTTATTATGTGTTTTAAAAAATACAGTAGGAGTTATTTTCAGTAGTCACTTAATAATAAAAAATACTATTCTTTTGGTAGTATTTTTCAGTACAGTGAATTCTGGTTATGAACAGAGCTATTTATATTCTTATAGATGTTGGAATTTCTTAGATTTGTGTTACTCTAAGTCCTTAAATGGAAAATGGTTCTTCTCATCCTGGAAAAGAAAGCACTGACTGCTTGCCAAAAGATTTTCTTCCCTCTTCTTTAGTTATCAAGAGAAGAAATGGGTCTAGCCCAAATACTAAATTCCCTTATCTCTGCTGCAGATGAAGGTGGCCCCTGATATAAAAAGAGGAAGTCATAAGATGAAATCTTTAGGGAAACTATTTACAAGACTTTGACTAACGTATTTAACAGGTAACCTTTTGCTCCCACCTTTTCCTTCCTGCTGTTTGGGAAATGGCTGTAATGGCTGGAGCTGTAGCAGCCATTTTGTGATCATGAGACAACTACAAGGAAGTGATGTAAGAATAATGGAGAGAAAAGAAGACAAAATCTGAGTTTCTAATGACTTAAAAATTGATTTACCACTTAGATGCCTAATTTATGGGTTTATGCATAAGAGAAAAATAAATTTCTATCTAAAGTAAAACCTTATATGTATATATGTTGTTCCACTATTACTTGAGTTTTCTGCCATATTTGGCTGAACCAAATGATAATTTCTTCCCATAAAGAAAAATATGGCATCCCTTTGAATGCTGAATATATGAGGATATCAGTTTTAATAAACTCTTTCACTGAATGATTTTAATTAAATTTTACATAAATTATTTAATTTGGGAATTTATTTTGTAAATGTTGTTTTCCATGTTCTCAGTTGATAGAAGCACTGTGATTTAATGAGGAGGAAGTAGTCTTTGGAGTCAGATGCTCATGGGTTTGAAACAGCCTTGTCACTGGTCTGACCTCTGGCAAGTGTCTTAATATTTAAGCCTAACCTTCCCCACCTCACCTTACTAATACCTCATAATTTTAATGAGAATAAAGTGAAATGAGGGAAATAGTTTATCTTTTGTGTAGGTTGTTCTTTTTCATAGGTATCTACATGTGTAAAAAGTCATCAGGCTATATATTTAACATTCACACATTACTTTATGTCAATTATATTTTAATTTAAAGAAAAACTGTCAAAAGCAGGCATGCCATAAATGGAAAAAAAGAAACTCAGATACTCTAATATTTTAATACATTATATTATTTCTACAATAAAAACATAAGATAATCATTCTAGGGGGATTTATGTAGGATTTTAATTTTAAAATTCAGAAACTGAGATGAATGCATTCTTCTGGAAGTATGTACATATAATACATCATGCTGTAATTTTCACTACTAATTTCTGACTCTCCTTCTAGTGTTTTTTACCCTAAAATCTGTAAGACTCAGAATTATTGCCAAGCTGTACTGTGATTTTGTGCCCTGTGCTGAAGTTTTGACATTGGGAAACAGAATTAAAAAAACTGTGTTTTTATTTAAATTAGGGAGTCAGTATACCCTTCCTTGGGATGATTACCAAGGAATGATTGTTCAGATGAAAGGAGGGGTCATCCAGTTTCTGTAAAAAATACTGTGGTCAAGGTTAAAGGTATGGGCTGTTTGGGATGCTTCAGCCTTTACCAGGAGCTCTGGATTCTTGATCTGCTCCTTTAGGGACTGACTTTATTTCTTCCTTAAGTTTGTGAGTTGTCATCCCTAAAGATTTTCTCCTTCTCCAGTCCCTGGTCCCATTTGTCCTCAGTTGTGCTCAATCACACTTGGAAGCGGCTCCCTCATCATTTGGGGGAGTCTAAGAAAATAAATATTGTTCACATAAGTTTTCTGCCATATTTGGCTGAACCAAATGATAATTTCTTCCCATAAAGAAAAATATGGCATCCCTTTGAATGCTGAATATATGAGGATATCAGTTTTAATAAACTCTTTCACTGAATGATTTTAATTAAATTTTACATAAATTATTTAATTTGGGAATTTATTTTGTAAATGTTGTTTTCCATGTTCTCAGTTGATAGAAGCACTGTGATTTAATGAGGAGGAAGTAGTCTTTGGAGTCAGATGCTCATGGGTTTGAAACAGCCTTGTCACTGGTCTGACCTCTGGCAAGTGTCTTAATATTTAAGCCTAACCTTCCCCACCTCACCTTACTAATACCTCATAATTTTAATGAGAATAAAGTGAAATGAGGGAAATAGTTTATCTTTTGTGTAGGTTGTTCTTTTTCATAGGTATCTACATGTGTAAAAAGTCATCAGGCTATATATTTAACATTCACACATTACTTTATGTCAATTATATTTTAATTTAAAGAAAAACTGTCAAAAGCAGGCATGCCATAAATGGAAAAAAAGAAACTCAGATACTCTAATATTTTAATACATTATATTATTTCTACAATAAAAACATAAGATAATCATTCTAGGGGGATTTATGTAGGATTTTAATTTTAAAATTCAGAAACTGAGATGAATGCATTCTTCTGGAAGTATGTACATATAATACATCATGCTGTAATTTTCACTACTAATTTCTGACTCTCCTTCTAGTGTTTTTTACCCTAAAATCTGTAAGACTCAGAATTATTGCCAAGCTGTACTGTGATTTTGTGCCCTGTGCTGAAGTTTTGACATTGGGAAACAGAATTAAAAAAACTGTGTTTTTATTTAAATTAGGGAGTCAGTATACCCTTCCTTGGGATGATTACCAAGGAATGATTGTTCAGATGAAAGGAGGGGTCATCCAGTTTCTGTAAAAAATACTGTGGTCAAGGTTAAAGGTATGGGCTGTTTGGGATGCTTCAGCCTTTACCAGGAGCTCTGGATTCTTGATCTGCTCCTTTAGGGACTGACTTTATTTCTTCCTTAAGTTTGTGAGTTGTCATCCCTAAAGATTTTCTCCTTCTCCAGTCCCTGGTCCCATTTGTCCTCAGTTGTGCTCAATCAACACATGTGGAAGCGGCTCCCTCATCATTTGGGAGGTGCCAATTTTCTGGGAGAGGCAGGCTAGTTTTCATGTTACACCAGCAACTATCCTGGACTTTAAAAAAAAAAAAACTGCTGTGTGGTTGCCAGCTGACCTGCTTTAAGCCAGACAACTGCTGCTTAAAGTCAGGGGTAGAGTTTGTAAATCCTTGGGGGTTGAGACTTGCTCTATGTCGACCTTTGTTTGAGGATATGAAACGTCCAAGTTATGAAGGATGTGACTTGCTTCCACTCCTGAATGGAACCACAGGAGAGGATGCTCTGTTCTGGCTAGTTTAAACCAAATGTCAGACCAGATGCATGCGTGTGTGTGTATGTGTGTGTGTGTGCATGCATCAAAAGTTGTACAAGTCTAGTTGTTCTCCTATTTCTCAGCAATTGCTCACTGGGCTAAAATTAGTGATTTGTGTGTGTGTGTGTGTGTGTATGTGAAACTCCATCTTTCCCAGGTTATTTTTGAAGGAAGACAATGAGAAGGTAAGCAGGAATCTTTTTTGTGTGTGGCATTTGGTGTTGGCAAATTATTGTTGGTGAGGGAGAGAAGAGGCCCGTGACACAGTTCCACACACACATGGCTACACACACACACACACACACACACACATGCTCTCACACACAGCCATCTCACATGGGGTGACTGTAACTATGGATTTAGATATCTTTATTTCTGTCTTCGTGAAATAAACTCTAAAAGCCATGGAATAAACTCCATTTATTTTTGCTCTTTTTACCTCCTCACCTGTACACTACACAGTAATTTAGCTCCCCAGGATAGCTTTTAAGATTCTAATCTTGTTCCTGTCCGGCACTTTTCTCACAGCAGTGAGGAAAGGATTGGCATTCCTCCACTATTGTATATAAAGGAGAACCCGTTCTTGGATATAAGAGCATTGTTTATGTTGAAATTCCCTTAGCTTAGCTGAACCTTCGATTATATCGCCCATTCAGATAACCAGATTTTTACCCCCTGTGGTCTGTTTCCATTCTCTGACAATTGTCAACAATTTATTTCTGCTCTGGCGATTATTTTTGTGAGTGAGAGAAAAAGAGACATCTGGGAAGATTTTGATAACTGAGCTATGTGTATAAAACTCTAAGCACACTTTTCAAAGATACCATGTGAGAAAATATAGCTTTTGCTAAAAAATAGCAAATTGAACTTAGTTACTGCTGAGGTGGCATTTGTAAGCCATGACTATATGAAGTGTACTGTTAACTTGACCCAAGATACCACGGAGAACATCTATACTTATAGTTCATAGTAGAAGATATTCTACTGTCTAGAAGTCTAGAAGATATTCTTATTTGAGAAAATTCAGTATGGTTTTTATATTTTTTAATGAGGCCCAAATGGAAACTAAAGAGGTGTATTATCTTAGTAGGAGTTTTGGTGAATTGAGAAATAGGATTATATAGACCTAAACATGCTATGTCAATTTTATGCAACATAATATTGATAGTATAAACCTCTATCACAAACTAAGATTTATCACTTAATTCTATGAAATTTTTGTTTCCCCTGTACATTTGCTCTGTTTATTAGACACTTCCATACGGAAGCAATAGAAAGTTGGCAAAGGCATGTAGTGGTCAGCATATTTTATTTAATGGGGAGCACTTCAGATTATGCATTCAGAAACTAGAAAAATATTATATGGTATGCTGTCATTCCCAAGGCTGAGTATTTACAAAAACCACGGAATAGTCAAAGCAAAGGCAATTTTTTATTTTGTTAAGTTCCACATTTATGGCATTGTGTACGAAATGCACATAAAAGACATTTTCTTATCTATTCCTGTTATATTAGATAAGTTCATGCCCTGCTCTTAGCTCTTTTCCAACACAGCTGTAGAGTAGTTTAAAGCCTATTTTTTAAATAAGTGATGCTCAATTTGTCTTTGATGATCCGGATGATTCAGGTGAGATGGGAGCACGGTCGGGCCCTTATTTGCATAAAAATTAATCACAGAAAAATGTAAATCGATAAAATTTTGCCTGGCTTTTTCCCCCTATTTGAGAACCCGTGGATGGCTCCCAGAAGCAATCATCTCAGTATGGGGCCGCATTGGATGCTGTACAAATGATCACATTTGTGTTGAATACTCACTCATTTAAATGTCAGCCCTGATGGGGCGGTACATCAGTAGAAAAAAAATGAAAAATAAATACACAGCAGCTGAGGACTATCAAATCCGTGGGCACTCTTTAGAGATATATGATCTAATGTGAAAAAATTGCAGATTAATTATCCTTTTTGCAAAATGGTAATTGTTTTACTATCACACCAGAAAAAAATCTGCAATTTATTTGGAATCAAACAAAAAACAGTAATGTTAAATACGTCATTACATCATTGTGTTTATTAGAAGCCTGCAATTTATTCCTAAGGCTCCTTAGGTCTTTAAAGCTGCATAAAATGAAACAAAAGAATGTTGCTGTTAATTTCCAAACAAATGCTTATCTTTCAAATCACCCTGATTTGTGTGAAAAAGGAGGTAATGTTATGAAGTTTGCTGGATATTGTGTATTAGCTTAATTCCATTGTGCTGCTGACATTTGTGAGTCACAGATCCTGTGAAAAGGTTTTTTTTCCCCCCAGTAGCATGTAACTTTAACTCACCGTGGAAGAAATTGTGGAGTATATTCTTAAGAAAAGATGCTTTAAGAAAAACAACAGCAATACTAATAATGGGGAGGTAGAAACTGTGAGATTCTCCCAAATAGAAATTCTTTGGGTCTTTAGTACACCATTAACATTCATGACTTTTCACACATGTAATTTATGTGCATATTTGAAATTAAGAATTTATATTTGGCTATTTTACGGAAAACGATAAAACCGTAAGTTTTTCTTAAAAACAGGTATAAGTGGTGTCATTTTCACTCCAAGAGATGGGTAGAAGGCATTATTATTAATATTTTTATGGTTTCCATGATCCATTTATCTTGGTTTGTGGATAGGTCTCCTTGGTGTTGCTTTGGTATTCTCAGTATACAGTTTGCCTGCAGCTTTCTAGCACAGATGAATATTAGGTTCTTTCTTCTTATTCTATAACTTTAGCATAGATTTAAATGATTGAAACTTTGACTGCATCTTTACTACCCATGGAAGACAAAGTTTAAACAAAGTTTTTCTACCTGCTGACTTATAAAACTCCTACTGAATTAATATTACATTGACCAAAGTCAACTGTGGTAAGACTCTAAAACTATTTTGAGATGGTTGAAATCTACTGTTTTTATCAGAATTGGTTTGTAGTTAGCTTAGAGAATAGCCTTTAAAGTTTAAGTTGACCAACACTTAAGAGACCATGCTTGTTTTAGAGATTAAATATAATCTGTCATATACTGAAAATAGCTAATCCTGTGGGTCACGTCATTTAATAGTAACATAACATTTAACTCTGAATGTCAGCCTTTCCAGAGTGCTGGCTATGAGGTGGACACTGTTCTGTCCCTTTACAGATAATGATGTGTTTAATTTCGATCGTGACTCTCTGAAGTAGGTATCTTGTTATCCCAAGAGTGACACGTCCAAGGTCACCCAGCTAGTCAGAGGTGAAGCCAAGATGTGATCCTACGGGTCTGGCATCAGACAACTTGCTCCCAACTACTCTGCTCTGCTGGCAAATGCTTAGTGAGCACCTGTAGGTGCCAGGGCTGCTGCCAGGAGAAGTCTTGGCAAGAGAAAGTACTTTATTTTCATGACTTTAGAACTTCCTTTTCATAACTGAAGCTTGAATATACTCTCATATCAAACTATGTCAAGTGACATATTTAAAATTTTTTACTTGGTTGAGAACTTCATCTTAAAAAGTTATGTTTCATGTCATCATTTGCTTCAAAGTATCTTTTTGGTCACTTAAAGACCATGAGATACCAACTGTCAGTATTTTTCTAAACAACATTGTTACTGTTGAGATGAATTATTAAAAGCACTAAAAGAGATCCTTCTCCAATTTAAGACTTGGCTATTGTCAGAATCTCTGGGAAGCCTATGTGCCCCCGTTCATGTCTCTTTCCTGGTATAGTTCACTGGTTCATGGTAGGGCATTATTTTCATTCATTTATGTATCTATAGAACTATCCATTTTCTTTTGTTTTTTGCATTTTTGTCAGTATACAGTTTGCCTGCAGCTTTCTAGCACAGATGAATATTAGGTTCTTTCTTCTTATTCTATAACTTTAGCATAGATTTAAATGATTGAAACTTTGACTGCATCTTTACTACCCATGGAAGACAAAGTTTAAACAAAGTTTTCTACCTGCTGACTTATAAAACTCCTACTGAATTAATATTACATTGACCAAAGTCAACTGTGGTAAGACTCTAAAACTATTTTGAGATGGTTGAAATCTACTGTTTTTATCAGAAGTGGTTTGTAGTTAGCTTAGAGAATAGCCTTTAAAGTTTAAGTTGACCAACACTTAAGAGACCATGCTTGTTTTAGAGATTAAATATAATCTGTCATATACTGAAAATAGCTAATCCTGTGGGTCACGTCATTTAATAGTAACATAACATTTAACTCTGAATGTCAGCCTTTCCAGAGTGCTGGCTATGAGGTGGACACTGTTCTGTCCCTTTACAGATAATGATGTGTTTAATTTCGATCGTGACTCTCTGAAGTAGGTATCTTGTTATCCCAAGAGTGACACGTCCAAGGTCACCCAGCTAGTCAGAGGTGAAGCCAAGATGTGATCCTACGGGTCTGGCATCAGACAACTTGCTCCCAACTACTCTGCTCTGCTGGCAAATGCTTAGTGAGCACCTGTAGGTGCCAGGGCTGCTGCCAGGAGAAGTCTTGGCAAGAGAAAGTACTTTATTTTCATGACTTTAGAACTTCCTTTTCATAACTGAAGCTTGAATATACTCTCATATCAAACTATGTCAAGTGACATATTTAAAATTTTTTACTTGGTTGAGAACTTCATCTTAAAAAGTTATGTTTCATGTCATCATTTGCTTCAAAGTATCTTTTTGGTCACTTAAAGACCATGAGATACCAACTGTCAGTATTTTTCTAAACAACATTGTTACTGTTGAGATGAATTATTAAAAGCACTAAAAGAGATCCTTCTCCAATTTAAGACTTGGCTATTGTCAGAATCTCTGGGAAGCCTATGTGCCCCCGTTCATGTCTCTTTCCCTGGTATAGTTCACTGGTTCATGGTAGGGCATTATTTTCATTCATTTATGTATCTATAGAACTATCCATGCTTGTATGCATGTGTCTATTTATTAAACCCAGACTCCTCTTAAGTTTGCAGGTTTTGGATAAAAGCAGCCCTTCTATTCCATGATAAAACAGACTCCTTGCCCATGGTGTACTCATCTCCTCTTCCCAGGCCCAGCTATATCTAACACTTAATGGCACCCATAAGATATAGTGGGTACACCATGCACCCAGTTTCCATGTCCAGTATCTCCTCCACCCTAAGCAGAGCAGTCCCTTGGACACCTTTCAATACTAGGGGCTGCATGCCAGCAAGAGGTTTGCAACCAGAATAGAGCTGGGACGGAGCCTATTCCAGTTCTTGGAAACAAGCTTGGGGCTATTTGGCCAGAAAACCCTGAGATTTCAGACAACTGCCTAGAAGTTTTTGTTGGGGGAGGCACATGGCCTCCAGATGGACACCTCCCGTTGGCTCCATGCACTCCTCTCCCACTGAGTGAAGCAGGAGGAGGTCCAGGGCAGGGCTGCTTTTTGCCCAGGTCTCTGGTTGGTACTATATTCTACAACTGCTTACTCAGTGCAGGCTCTGTGCTAGATGCTGTCTGGACATTGGGGACACACTAACAAAACAGACAAAATCCTCATGAAGTTTACAGTGTAGTAGAAATAGATACTTTTCCCTATGCACTGAATTGTATGCTGTTCCCAGTGTCACACTGTGACAACTGTAGGGTTGTCCACATGTGTGTTTATTAAGTTTGCTTTGTATAATGCTCTGCGTTAGAAGAAACATATAGAAGACCATTTTTCAAGACGTTCAGAGACTTTGGGAAGTCCCTATTGCTTCTGGTCTCTCAGAGGAAACTGTTTTTTCTTTAAAAGAACAGAAAGAGGACCATCTTGCATCCTGATTTTAACAGTTCATTCAATAAACACCTCCTTTATGACAGTAACACTTGAACTGAATTGTTAGAATTGTTGCACAGACGAGGTTACTTTCTGGATAGTCAAAGCTGCTTATGTCCAAAGGTATGTTTTCCCACGTGGACTGGGCGATTCCCTGAGCCATAGGGACCTGAGTTTACTACAAGCCATTCTTATAACCAGGTGGGTAAGCCTTACTGGGTCTCATTTCCCTCTTTGAGAAATGATAGATTAAATGAAGTTGCCCACAAATTCTTTTCAGATCCAAGAGATGAATGGTCTGGTGGCTGGTGTTTGTGCTGGGGTTGTCGTCTGATCACTTCAGGCTCTGCTTCCCTGGTCATGCTGCCTTCTTCTCTTCCATGGGGTCCAATTACCCCCACCTATCTTATATAATGACACATGATCACATTTAGAACCCACTCCTACTTGGATAATTCAGAATAATCTCCTTGTGTCAATAACCTTAACTTAATCACCCCTGCCAGCTCTGTTTTTTGCCTTGTAAAGTAACATTCACAGGTTCCAGGGAGCAGGGCATGGGTGTCTTTTGAGAGGCCCTTTTGTAGCCCACTACAGATCATATTGTGCTGACCCCATTTTGCAAAGGTTGCAATGGCTTTGGCCAAACAACTAAATGTTTATTTGAGTGTAAAACAATCAATAATGATGGAATTTTAGGACCTAAGTTTTGAGAAATAATTTTGAGTAGGAGGACTATTCTGTTATCTAGCAAAAGACATTTGTTTGGGGCCTAGATGCTGTCTGGACATTGGGGACACACTAACAAAACAGACAAAATCCTCATGAAGTTTACAGTGTAGTAGAAATAGATACTTTTCCTATGCACTGAATTGTATGCTGTTCCCAGTGTCACACTGTGACAACTGTAGGGTTGTCCACATGTGTGTTTATTAAGTTTGCTTTGTATAATGCTCTGCGTTAGAAGAAACATATAGAAGACCATTTTTCAAGACGTTCAGAGACTTTGGGAAGTCCCTATTGCTTCTGGTCTCTCAGAGGAAACTGTTTTTTCTTTAAAAGAACAGAAAGAGGACCATCTTGCATCCTGATTTTAACAGTTCATTCAATAAACACCTCCTTTATGACAGTAACACTTGAACTGAATTGTTAGAATTGTTGCACAGACGAGGTTACTTTCTGGATAGTCAAAGCTGCTTATGTCCAAAGGTATGTTTTCCCACGTGGACTGGGCGATTCCCTGAGCCATAGGGACCTGAGTTTACTACAAGCCATTCTTATAACCAGGTGGGTAAGCCTTACTGGGTCTCATTTCCCTCTTTGAGAAATGATAGATTAAATGAAGTTGCCCACAAATTCTTTTCAGATCCAAGAGAAGAATCGTCTGGTGGCTGCTGTTTTTACTTGGTTTGTAGCCTCATCACTTCAGTCTCTGCTTCCCTGGTCATGCTGCCTTCTTCTCTTCCATGGGGTCCAATTACCCCCACCTATCTTATATAATGACACATGATCACATTTAGAACCCACTCCTACTTGGATAATTCAGAATAATCTCCTTGTGTCAATAACCTTAACTTAATCACCCCTGCCAGCTCTGTTTTTTGCCTTGTAAAGTAACATTCACAGGTTCCAGGGAGCAGGGCATGGGTGTCTTTTGAGAGGCCCTTTTGTAGCCCACTACAGATCATATTGTGCTGACCCCATTTTGCAAAGGTTGCAATGGCTTTGGCCAAACAACTAAATGTTTATTTGAGTGTAAAACAATCAATAATGATGGAATTTTAGGACCTAAGTTTTGAGAAATAATTTTGAGTAGGAGGACTATTCTGTTATCTAGCAAATGACATTATGCAAATTATATCTTACTCTATCTATGTTTAAGAGAAACCGTGAATTGGTTATATTCTCTCACTTCAAATTTAAGAATTCAATTATTTTGGTATCAGTTGATGGGGAATTGATAACCCAGATTCAGTAGATGGATTTCAAATATAGTCTAGATTAGCGCATTCGTTCACTCCTTTATTCAGTAAGTGGGTAGAACATGCCCTAAGGGCCAGGCTCTTGCCTGAGTTCTGGGAAATCAACTTCCCATTTGTTTCCACGTTGATCGCCCTCCTACCCCTACCCTACAGGAAGAATCAGTGATTCTGTATAGCTCTCTGAAATGCCTTGTATAAGCCCCCAAGATTGCCCCCATCACCTGTGTCACTGGTATTTGTTTGATTGGTCTATTTTCTCACCAAACTGGACTTCTCATGGACATAAACTGTCTCAGTTCCTTGGGTCCCCATCACCCAGCAGTAAAAATGTGTCAGATGGTGCTTCCCAAGATTAACTTTAGACAAAGGATCCTTATTACTTGATTACATTTGGGAACTTCCTATTGGGCTCTCCTGAATGGGAAGGTGGTTCATAAGGTAAAGAATCCCCCGCCTACAATGTGGGAGATCTGAGTTCAGTCCCTGGGTTGGGAAGATCTCCTTGAGAAGAGAAGGGCTACGCACTCCAGTATTCTTGCCTAGAGGAGTCTATGAACAGAGGAACCTGGTGGACTACAGCCCATGGAGTCTTCCTTCTCTTCCATGGGGTCCAATTACCCACCTATCTTATATAATGACACATGATCACATTTAGAACCCACTCCTACTTGGATAATTCAGAATAATCTCCTTGTGTCAATAACCTTAACTTAATCACCCCTGCCAGCTCTGTTTTTTGCCTTGTAAAGTAACATTCACAGGTTCCAGGGAGCAGGGCATGGGTGTCTTTTGAGAGGCCCTTTTGTAGCCCACTACAGATCATATTGTGCTGACCCCATTTTGCAAAGGTTGCAATGGCTTTGGCCAAACAACTAAATGTTTATTTGAGTGTAAAACAATCAATAATGATGGAATTTTAGGACCTAAGTTTTGAGAAATAATTTTGAGTAGGAGGACTATTCTGTTATCTAGCAAATGACATTATGCAAATTATATCTTACTCTATCTATGTTTAAGAGAAACCGTGAATTGGTTATATTCTCTCACTTCAAATTTAAGAATTCAATTATTTTGGTATCAGTTGATGGGGAATTGATAACCCAGATTCAGTAGATGGATTTCAAATATAGTCTAGATTAGCGCATTCGTTCACTCCTTTATTCAGTAAGTGGGTAGAACATGCCCTAAGGGCCAGGCTCTTGCCTGAGTTCTGGGAAATCAACTTCCCATTTGTTTCCACGTTGATCGCCCTCCTACCCCTACCCTACAGGAAGAATCAGTGATTCTGTATAGCTCTCTGAAATGCCTTGTATAAGCCCCCAAGATTGCCCCCATCACCTGTGTCACTGGTATTTGTTTGATTGGTCTATTTTCTCACCAAACTGGACTTCTCATGGACATAAACTGTCTCAGTTCCTTGGGTCCCCATCACCCAGCAGTAAAAATGTGTCAGATGGTGCTTCCCAAGATTAACTTTAGACAAAGGATCCTTATTACTTGATTACATTTGGGAACTTCCTATTGGGCTCTCCTGAATGGGAAGGTGGTTCATAAGGTAAAGAATCCCCCGCCTACAATGTGGGAGATCTGAGTTCAGTCCCTGGGTTGGGAAGATCTCCTTGAGAAGAGAAGGGCTACGCACTCCAGTATTCTTGCCTAGAGGAGTCTATGAACAGAGGAACCTGGTGGACTACAGCCCATGGAGTCACAGAGAGTCAGACACAACTGAGCAACTAACATTTTCACTTTCTCTTATGAATATTTATTATTTTTTTAGTGGTCTTACACCTCATCACTTCTTTTTCTTAGATAACTGCTGTTTTCCTTTGTTTTTTGGAGTCTCTACTGTGTTCGTCTTTATGTCTCAGTTGCTTGTTCTTTTTTCTCATCTGTATCCTAGGATCTTTGTTTGATGCAGAACTAAAATGTGACTCACAATTGACAATCCGAAGACCTTAAAACCTGTTTGGGAAAATATGCCTGAAGAGGAAATAGTTATAAAAAGTTACCACTCACTTTCTCATGACTGTCAATATCTTGAGACCTTTCCTGAATAGTGATGCAGTGATAACTAAAGTCCATCCCATGATTCCCTGGGAACCCCTACAGAGCCACCTTATATCAGGCAAGTGGGATCTATCTTCTTAATGTCAATATTCCTGAAGAGCTATTGCTTGCTCTTTCTAAGAGCATTTCTTGAAGAAGTCAGAAAAGGTGACCACTGGAAAAACCAATCTGGGTTGATCCACATTTGGTACAGAAACTTCATTATACATGAATGGATGAAACAGCAATGAGAATTAGGAAAGAGATGAGCCATCAATAATGGCAGCAACCCATGAAAATTCCTCAGAGTTAAATAGAGAGAGCAGTAAAAGGTTCAGAGAAAGCACAGGAAAAAGTAAGACTGATGTCATGGAAATGACCAAGACTATACTAGAAAGCATGTAAGCTAAGCTTCTCTGACAGTCCCTCCAGAAGGTCTAGGCTTATACAGAAGTTCATTTTACTCTGCATGATGGTTAACAGATAGGGGGTGGTAGGAGCTGGTAGGCAACTCTTTATTCTAATCCTGTGGTTTCATCTACGGGTCTAAAGTGAATGTGCCTGCTCCTTTTTTCTTTTTTTTCTCCTCTTCCTTATCCTTTTTTTTTTTTTTAAACTTTTATTTTACTTTTAACTTTTACAGAGCTTTTTTGTTTACAGATATGTATGTTCTCAGATTAGTCATATGTATATCCCCTATCCCACCCCTCCAGACCATCATACAGCACCCCTGCAGGATCTGCTTTTCTCACAGAGCAATGACTAGAGCTATTTTCTTCACATATGATAGAACTGGCCTTCATGCTACTTCCTTTACACCTCTCACCCACTGTTCCTTCCCCACATGTCCATATGTCCACTGTCCATGTCTGTCTTTCCATTGCTTCACTGCATGTGCCATCATCACCATCCTACTAGATTCCATATATATGTGTTAGTATATTGTACTTGTCCTTCTCTTTCTGACTGACTTCACTTTTTATGATAGGTTCTAGATCCAGCCACCTCATTAGGACTGATTCTTCTGCATTTCTTTTTACAGCTGTGTAGTATTCCATTGTATATATGTACCAGAGCTTTTGGATCCATTCGTTCGTCAATGGGCATCTAGGTTGCTTCCATGTTCTAGCTATTGTATAGAGAGCTGCAGTGAACATTGGGGTACAGGTGCTTCTTTCGGATTAAATTTCATCAGGGTTTAAGCCTCTTTCTTTCTCCTAGTCAGTGGGATGGAAAAAAGGGACCAGGGAAGCACAGGGCCAAATTGTTTAAAAGGTGAAATCTGAGTATTGTGCCTCATGCCTGTGCAGAGCTCATTTGGCTGCTACACCTAAGTGCAAGGAAACTTTGTCTTAGCTGGGCATCCATGTGTCCATCAGAAAATCTATTATTACTAAGGGGAGGGGGATTGATTTGGAGGATAACTATTCCTTCTGGATATGAATAAATTGAGGCAATCAAGAGCCTTAAAGAGTGAAGCACTTTGCTTTAAGCAAAAGAGTTGGCTCAACTTGACTGAGACTGGGAAATGAAAAGCTATAATATGAAGCACTGTCTTCTAACTAGAACTCCATGTCTTTAAAAATCATATTTGTTGGAACTATTATATAACACCAAATGATTACATTCTTTCTCCATCTCTTGAAATGGCACCTTTCTTCTTCCCTCTCATTATCCCAAATTATTTATTCTCCGAGTATACAAAACTCATGAATGCTTTTCAAGGATTCTTCCCCCATCCTGACAGTTCCTTTCTGTAATGGGAAGCTCACATTATTTTCTTTCCATTAGGTCTATCTGTTATAACTCTTATCAAAGTGCTATCTTTTTTTTTCCATTACATATTTCATTGTTTTCAAATACTTTCCCAGGGATGTAATTTTTGCTTCTTCTTAAAATGCAGTCATTTCCCTGAGGGCAGAAGTCCCCTCTTTTGTGTTGTCTCTAGTGCCTAGAATAGAGCAGAGGAGAGAAAGCAGGCACACCATAGACCATGATTACGTTGCTTTATTTGCACAATAAATAAATATAGAAACTTCAAGTGGTGGATACCCCAAAGATCTCAGAGACCAGAGCAAGCCCATGAGGGCCAAACAGGTGATGAACAGACTAAAGAACTCAAAGATCATATAGGTTTCCACCACAGACAAATATTCTGAAGGAGCAACGATTTTTGTTTGTTTGTTTACAAATCATGCACTTGGAGATTTTACTGTACTTGCAAAGAAGAACTTTATTTTAACACAACTATGAAACTCTCTGACTATGGGAGATAATGATAGGTTTTTAGCACTGAATATAGATTACTTCTATGTATCCAGAATCTAAATAACCAGGAAGCTCAACCAGCTGGAAAAACAAAACAAAATAGAGCAGGTCAAAGACTTTATTTGGGAAAAATAAAGCCTTGCAGGAGATGTCAGGCGTGACTTTATATTCATCTGTATATCCCTTTATTCTTCTAGATTAAATACATACATATTCCTGGCAATTACCATTAATGTACTTTAGGTTTCCACTGTATTTTACAATTGATGTTTTTAAATCAGCTTTGAATTGGGCTGAAAAGCCTAATTGATCATTTTCAATTAAGATGAATCTAATATACAGTTGTGGTGATTATTATGAAGTATTCTTTTCAGTGTAATTGTTGGAACAATTTCTCATTCTTAAAAATTCCCAGGTATAAAAAGTGGAAGCATGTTCATTGCATTCCCCCTTTTAGCCTTCGGTTGCCATTAAAATCCAGTCTCTGTTTCAAGTACTTTGCTAGTTATCAAAATCATGAAAAAAGATGAAGCAAATGGGAATATATAATAACCGAAGAACAAATTTCATGTGTATTGATTAGTTTCTATAAAATATTCCAGGAACTAAGTGAGTAGAATATTATCTAATATGCAGAAATGACTTGATCTTTGTACATTTTGGCTTGTAAGTTAACATACTGCAGTCTTTAGTGCCTCATTTTTGTTAGTGTAAAGTTATTTAAAATTTAAATCTTAAAGACAATTTGCTTAAGCTATTAAACTTAGCTTTAATAGTCAGTGTAAATTGCAAAATAAATGTAGTCTAAAATATTGATACGGTGGTACTGGTAAAAACCTAGAGACTAATAACTGGTAGGTTCAGATTTCAGTTATGTATTTCATCTTTTAACCCTTCTACAATGTCTAAGATGTGTTTGTATGTGTAGTTCCTGATTTTGAATGATTTCTTCTCTGTCAAGAGAACTAGACTCTTAGAAAGCTTGAGTTTAAAATCTATGGAAATGTATTGGGCTATTATTAAAACCAATCAAAATAGGTACTTATTGTTTTTCTTACCATTTTTGCAATCTGCCCATTTTTCTACAATCCTTTTCTTTTTTCAGAGATGGTATACTGAATGTTGGTCTTATAGCCTGATTTCTATCAAGATCCACCTATGCAATATATCATTGTTTTGTATAAATAACATACTTTCACTGTTCTGAGCAACCATGTGATTTTAAATTAATTATAAATGAATTCTAAATGGTCTAATCTTGTGGCTTAAACTTAAAAGCTGAAAAATGACTAGTTAAGTAAATAAAGAGGTCCTGTGCAAAGCAAAGACTTAGAGGAGTTCCTTTGACAGTTGTGGGCTGTGCATCTGGTCATTTTTACATAAATGTCTGTTAAAGAATACCGATTTAAGTTGGAATTTGCCAGAGTGTTTATAATTTAGATCCAAATTATATACTGTATCATGTTTCATTACTATGTTCATTACATTGTTGGAAACAATATAATTGTGTCCTGATAGAATATGAAAAGAGACAGGAACACATTTAGGGTTCTTATTATTTTATTATTGATTTCTAAGAGTGCAAAATAATACCTTTCTGTCATAGTGCATGCAGTCTGCACAGTTTCTCAGAGCCTGCCACAGACTGAAGTTCTGTCAAAGGCATAGACTCCAAAAATATTATCTGAAGTGTTTTGGTTTCCCATTCCCTTATAAGATTAACTGAATAGAACATTCTAGTGGGGGATGCCCCATTAATCAGACAAATTTATATGATCAATTCTGGGCTTAGTTTTTGAGGGAACAGAGACTATCAGCTAAAATGTTGAGGAATGATACTAGGTTTTTCATGTTTTATGTTTATATGAATCCAGGAAAATATTTTAACTTTGTCATACTTCTGTCCATGGAGGCAGATACTTGTGAAATATCATAAATAGAATTTCACTTTTAATGGAAAGGCAGGGTTTATAAAGATAGTATTTTAAATAAGCAAGCTTGCCTTTGAAACTTATCTGGCTACCTTGTAGCACGTACGTATATGTGTGTTGTGTTATCAAGCCCTTTGAAAACATTAATTGCTTTATTTAGCATGTTTCGGTTATAAATGACAATTATTTAATACCCTCTTTTATACTGAAGAGAAGAATGGAAAATATTAAATATAAATAAGTTCTGAGAGAGGCAAGGAAAAGGATGCCTGCAAACATTGTACGAATCATTGTCTCCACCTAGTGCTGACTTTTAGGAATTAAGATTTCAGGGTCCTTAAGCTATAAAGTTCTAATGTATACTATGCACATGTACAGTCATTATAGTGTGGCCAGCTAGTGCCATTACAGTTCAGGATCCATCAGCTTTTCATTTATAAAACATAATATTAAGAGGTCTATTGCTTCTATGTAAATGCTCACACTGTGCTGGAACTCTGCTGTAGAATGGCCTTTGCTCTATGTTAATGTTTATTAACAGTTTACATTGAACTCAACCAGCTCTTTTTCAAGACACCCTGATGGGTTGAAGTTCTTTAGGCACTGCAGTCAGAAGGAAAATCTTTTCATCAACAACCTGTCCTTTATAGTAGTTGCCCTACAGGCATCGGACCAATGGCATCTAAAAACTCAATTGATATGACAGATCTTGGATTTTCATAGGCTGTATTTCCCACCCTCTGACACTCAAGGAAGTGGGAAAACTGAAAGTACTAGTTGCTCAGTCATAGTCGACTCTTTGTGACCCCCATGGACTTTAACCTGCCAGGCTCCTCTGTCCATGGGATTCTCCAGGCAATTATTGGAGTGAGTAGCTATTCCCTTCTCCAGAGGATCTTCCCAACCCAAGGATGGAGCCCGGGTCTCGTGCAATGGATTTTTTACCACTGACATTCAAGAGAAGTCTAATAATTTTGACTAAGAATGGGAGAAAAGGAGAATATGTTTTCATGGAAGTCAAATGAAGTCAAGTCAAAGAAAGTGTTTTAAAAACAATCACGTTGTTGGGACTTCCCTGGTGGTCCAGTGGGTAAGGACACCAACTTACAGTGCAAGGGGTGCAGGTTTGATCCCTGGCCTGGGAAGATCCCATGTGCCGTGGAGTGGCTGGACTGATGTCTCCAATGACCGCGCCGGAGCTCTGGAGCACATGCGCCCAGGGCCGGTGCTCTGCAGCAAGAGAGGCCACTGCAATGAGAGGCCCACACAGGCCAAAGAACAAAGATGGATGGAAATAAATAAATGAAAGATCAATAGAAGTGCCCCCGTCAAAAAATGCTTTTTTCTTTTTTTTTTAGAAAAAGGTTCACATTGGACACTGCTGTTCATTCAGTCATGTTTTTAGAAATGATCTTGGACTTTGATAATGTTAAAACCCTAATGGGGCATTTTCATCGACATTTCAGAGATGAAAATCTAATTGGAATTGGCTTAAGAGAAAAAGTGGGGAGAAGAAGAGATGAGGAACTTGTCTGGTGGCTCAGCAGTTAAAACTCTGTGTTTTCAGTGCAGGGGTGTAGGTTCAATCCCTGGTGAGGTATCTAAGATTCCCACAGTCTGTGTGGTATAGCCAGGAAATAAAAATAAAGAAAATAATTTTTTTTAAAAAAGAAGAGGTGAATAATTTAAGATATTTGCTATAAATGAGCACAAAGAAATAAGGCAGCAACTGGAAGTGTTTTCTTTTATAAGTTATGGAGCTGTCAGACAGTTTGCAGATTGAATGACCAGAAAGGATGGAAAATTAATAGTTCAGGGTGGGAACAAAGTCCAGATGAGAGAGGATAAAGATCTAGGCACAAACAGAAGTGTCGGCCTTAGATCAGACCATGAACAGCTCCACCATAGAGGAGATCAGGCTCTCAGCTGGTAAAGAGCATGTCTTTCCTGTCACCACCAGCCTGAGTCTCCAGGCCCTCAAGGCTCCCAGCAAGCTTACAGGAAACCTGGGTCCTTGAACCGCAGACGCTGCTGGGTGAGCGCGGGAATTTGTAGGCTCAGATGACCATCACACGAGCTAGAAAATTATGCGCAATGAGCTGCTCCTCGTTCTCATTCATTAATCAGTGATTTATCAAATTAACAATTGTCCCTCATTTCATTTGTAGGCTATAACTTAACTACAGAGATTATTCTTTCTCCATAGTGTTAACTTTTGTTGACGAATATTGATTTAGGAATTTTGCACCTTTAAGTATGACTGTTGATCTACTTAAGTTACCAGTTGACTGACTTTATTATGAAACCTGGCTCCCATTCATGGAATGAATTAGCTAGTTTTCTATATCTTTATGGATTAGAATGTCTCATATAGTATGAAAATGATTGGTCCCATGCCCTGTGAAGTTATACGAGTAAGAGCATATTTTCTATTTCAAATCTTTGAGAGTTTTAAAAATTATTTCATTGCAAGTTTTGCATTTAGTAACATATACATACATAATATATGTTTTTAATCTTCTCTATGCTAAATATTTAGCTTGATTTTTCTATTTGGCCTGTTTATTTTTAATCTAAATTTACTTGCATGAGATTTTCTATTTTACTTTTTGTTTCAAAAAGTTTCTTTAAGCATTCAGTTATTATTCTATTTTCTAATTATTTATACTTGAATATTTGCTACTTTCTTTCATCTCTTTTCCATGGGATATATTTTAAATAAATTATTAAATGAATCCTTTATTAATTTATCCTCTCTATTTAGCCCTTAGAAAATAAGCATTTCACATTATAAATTTATCTTTGAATATAATTTGAAATATATTCTTTATGTTTTCCATGATTCTTATTTTTATTACTTGCTAAATAGGTATTGATCATGTTACTTCTGCCACTATCTGGTATAATATCAATAATGTTTGGCATAGAGAATGGGTTTTTAAAATGATTTTGAGGTTGAAATTGTAGAATTTAAATTGCATTTTAATCTAATTTTTTTTCATTTGCTACAAAGTGTAGCTTGTTCAGTTTTCATTTTAAGTTTACTTCGTTAGTGTGTAGAAATATTACAAATGTTGCAAGAATTATTGAGAGGGACACCTTTCCTGTTAACAGACTAAAATATCCATACATTTACTTGTTTCAGCAGTCAAATATTTTATCCTTATTTGTTACTTAAAACAACTAACCTAGCTGCTCATAATCTGTGGGTCATGTAATGATATCTCCCACAGCGATTATGTCTGTGCTGATTTCTTTTGGAATGTCTAAAAAGTTTCACTTGATTTTGTTCTTTACTGGTATGTACTGTAAATTGACTATTATTCTACTTCGCCCTTTGCCTCAAATTTCACTGTCGATTATAAGATTGCCAATTTTTTCTGATTTTTAAAGATGTATTCTTTCATTAACTATTACTTTTATTTATTCCTCTTGTTGGAGCTTCCAGGTGGGTTAGTGGTAAAGAATCTGCCCGCCAGTGCAGGAGATATAGGAGACCCAGTTTCAATCTGTGGGTTGGGAAAACCCCTGGGAGTAGGTAATATGTTAAATTTTTTTTTTCATTGCAAGTTTTGCATTTAGTAACATATACATACATAATTATGTTTTTAATCTTCTCTATGCTAAATATTTAGCTTGATTTTTCTATTTGGCCTGTTTATTTTTAATCTAAATTTACTTGCATGAGATTTTCTATTTTACTTTTTGTTTCAAAAAGTTTCTTTAAGCATTCAGTTATTATTCTATTTTCTAATTATTTATACTTGAATATTTGCTACTTTCTTTCATCTCTTTTCCATGGGATATATTTTAAATAAATTATTAAATGAATCCTTTATTAATTTATCCTCTCTATTTAGCCCTTAGAAAATAAGCATTTCACATTATAAATTTATCTTTGAATATAATTTGAAATATATTCTTTATGTTTTCCATGATTCTTATTTTTATTACTTGCTAAATAGGTATTGATCATGTTACTTCTGCCACTATCTGGTATAATATCAATAATGTTTGGCATAGAGAATGGGTTTTTAAAATGATTTTGAGGTTGAAATTGTAGAATTTAAATTTCATTTTAATCTAATTTTTTCTCATTTGCTACAAAGTGTAGCTTGTTCAGTTTTCATTTTAAGTTTACTTCGTTAGTGTGTAGAAATATTACAAATGTTGCAAGAATTATTGAGAGGGACACCTTTCCTGTTAACAGACTAAAATATCCATACATTTACTTGTTTCAGCAGTCAAATATTTTATCCTTATTTGTTACTTAAAACAACTAACCTAGCTGCTCATAATCTGTGGGTCATGTAATGATATCTCCCACAGCGATTATGTCTGTGCTGATTTCTTTTGGAATGTCTAAAAAGTTTCACTTGATTTTGTTCTTTACTGGTATGTACTGTAAATTGACTATTATTCTACTTCGCCCTTTGCCTCAAATTTCACTGTCGATTATAAGATTGCCAATTTTTTCTGATTTTTAAAGATGTATTCTTTCATTAACTATTACTTTTATTTATTCCTCTTGTTGGAGCTTCCAGGTGGGTTAGTGGTAAAGAATCTGCCCGCCAGTGCAGGAGATATAGGAGACCCAGTTTCAATCTGTGGGTTGGGAAAACCCCTGGGAGTAGGTAATAGTAACATGCTCCAGTATTCTTGCCTAGAAAATTCCATGGAGAGAGGAGCCGGAAAGACTACAGTCCATCGGGCTGCAGAGTTGGACACAACTAAGCAAACTTGAGCTCATGTCTCTTGTACACAGTAACTTATTGGATTTGGCTTTTTAATTCAAGCTGAGTTTTTGCCTACCTAATAAGAAAGTGTTAGTCATTCAGTTGTGCTGGGCTCTTTGTGATCCCATGAACCATAGCCTGCTAGGCTTCTCTGTCCACGGAATTCTCCAGGCAAGAATACTGGAGTGGGCTGCCATTTCCTTCTCTAGCCTAATAAGAAGTGCTCAGTGAATATTTTAAAGTGAT
>JAIOJX010000006.1:20998586-21192586 GCA_022376925.1 Tragulus kanchil | reverse complement strand
TGAGGAGTTGTTTACTAGAGCTTAAATTTTCCATAAATTTGCATTTAAATAAAAGAAACCTTTAAAACATTTTCATTGAATTTATAGTGTGGAAAGAAAGGCCAAAGATCTGGGGAAGCAAAGTGATACAAAAGGCAAAGGCATAGAGTCTAGGATCAAAGGATTTGAGTTTCTGCATCACATGAATGATGTGACTTTTGCAAGGTTATTTTACATCTTTGATTCTCATCTCTCTTATCTGCAAAATGGAAATACTGAGCGCATAGCTTCTACACACTTTTGAGGGTAAAAGAGGATCAGAAATAAAGCACCTGACACATAACAGTACGTGTTTAATAAAATAAGCTTTTCTCTACTTCCTATGATTGCCTTTTTCTTCTAAAATTAAAAGTCATCATCATAGTCTCTTCTCTGTCAAATGATTAGCCTTATTAATTAATCTTCACCCTCCATTGAACCTATACTCACTATAACTATTAAAAAATAGCTACCAACGTAAATAAAGCATAGGTACAAATGAATGAGAAAAAGCCAAATTTTAATTCACAAACATATTCTGGAAAATATCATTTATGCATTAATGTGTGTGTGCGTGCTAAGCCATTTCAGTCATGTCCAACTCTTTGCAACCTTACTGACTGTAGCCTGCCAGGTTCCTCTGCCTTGGGATTCTCCAGGCAAGAATACTGGAGTGGGTTGCCATGCCCTTCTCGTTATGCATTAATATTGTGCATCTAATATGCCAGGGGTCATGCTTATTATAAACTTTTATTTATTCTCCTGAAAATGCTGGTTGTCTAATAGGAAAGCTAGAAAACATCACAAAAAGTTCCAATATAAAGTTAGTATTGATATGTACCATGAGAAGGCATCAAAAAGACTGTGGCTATTCAAAAAGAAAGAGGATCCTTTCATCTTCAGAGAACAGTAATGTTTTCTTTTAGCAGAAAGCACATTAGTCATTACTTGAAAGACTGATAGTATATTGAAATTGCAAAACTAAAGAGAAAACATCATCAGTGCAAGCAGTAACATCAGCAAAAACATTGAGAAATACACTATTTCAATTACCCTGGCCAAAAATCTAAAAGCAACCCTTAACTCCTGACTCTTTCTCTCACACCATTCATCCATACAACTGACCATGAAATTCTTTTTTCTCCCTCTTGTGCATGTGTGCTTGTGCTCAGTTGCTAAGGTGTGTCTCACTCTTTGTGACCCCATGGACTGTAGCCCGCCAGAGTATTCTTTCCATGGGATTTTACAGGTAAGACTACTGGAGTATATTGTCATTTCCTTCTCCAGGGGATCTTCCAGACCCAAGAATTGAACTCACATCTCCTCCATTGGCAGGTGAATTCTTTACCGCTGAGCCATTTGGGAAGCCCCACTATCTGCATCTTTAAAAAATCCCCAAATCCTTCTAAATACTTCACCTCCCTAATCCAAAGCACTTCATCTTCACACTTATGCTATTGTAAATAGCCTTTTAAATGGCCTTCTTGCTTTTACTACACTTGGCTTTTTCCCAAACCCAACCTGAACTCAACATAGCAATTAGAATAATCCTTTTAGTATGAAAATCAAAGCATATTTCTTCTCTGCTCAGACCCTTGGATTAGATCATCTTTTCAGTCAGAGAGATAGTTACACAATGGCCTATGAGGTGTGTGTGATCTGCCATGCTCCATCCATACCTCTTTACATCTCTGACACCAGATCCTACTGATCTTTCTCTTAAATCATGCTAGCTATATCCTTATAATTTATTCCTTTGTTTACTTCATGTCTTTCTCAAATGTACCTGCTTGATAAGACCTATCGTGATTTCCCTACTTGAAATTGTAACAATACCTCTAACATTCCCAAACTTTCTTACTTCATGGATGTCACCTTCTCATTTAATCCGAATGTTTATTATTTATGTTCTATCTTCCTATAATGGAAGATTGAGTTCTTTAGAGGCTTGCTTATTTGCTGGTGGGGCCATTTATGTATTTCTAGCATTTAGAACAGTGCCTGGCACACAATAGATGCTCAAACAATAATTAATAAATAAAAATGATTAAAGGATCTTTCTCCTTTCCCTTTCTACCATTTCATTTTACTTCGTCCTTTCATTCTGCTTTACCTTCTAATAGAATTGGCAACATATAGAGGTTCTCAGTAAATGTGTCACGAACTCAGTTCCACAGTTTAATGGATTCCTCTATACCAATAGAGCTTACACATTAGTAGGATTAAAACACACACACACACAATTTGCTTATATTTATTGTTATCAGTGGAAAAGTTTATCTTCTTTTAAAAAAAGAAAATGTGTCTTTTGTTAGCAGCAGAAAGTGGAATCTGAACTCCCTGGCTTTTAAACTGTTTTCCACATCTTTCTTATGGTTCTGAGGATGTGCCAAAAGGGTTGCGGAAAGTTTAAAAGTCATAAGACATTTTGACCCCAACCTATCAAGGGTCTTAGCTCATCCTTTCCCAGTTTCTTCTCACCAAGGTCAACTATGCTGTTTTCATTTTCCATATTGAGCTTTTGACCACAATTTTGTTGAAATAAAGCATTTTAAATAAAAGAAAACTTGAAAACACCTAAATTAGGTCATTTTCTTGACTCTGTACTTATTTTGATCTGTACAGACACCATTTTTCCCTTTCAGTCTTTGCCAACTCTGGAGTTAAATGGAATCACATTGGATATCAAAAACAGGAAATTTTTATTCTTTCCCAAATTGACACTTCCTATATTTTTTAAAGTGGGGCAAATGAATTTTTTTTGACCTTATGTCAAACTACAGTTTTATTTTACTTATATATTTTATCATCCTGTCTTCCTCTTGATAGATGGAAAGGCTGAATGATCCTTGCTAAAATAATGTCCAGGAAAATTCACATTTGCTATTAAATAAAACCGATAGAGGAGGAAGAAAGGAATTAAAATGACAGAACTTATCATGTCATAATCTGTCATTCTGTCACATTCTTTAATTTGATGTCTGAAAAAACAAAAAGCCCCCACCTACAGTTATGCTACAACTAGCAATTTTGAGTCATCCAAGAATATTTAACATCTCATATTCTAATACCTTGCTGAGTACTTTTCATTTTCATGTATTTTTAAATTTCCCTTTTCTGGTTTGTTAATTGTAGTTGACAAAAGTGTACCAATATGTATCATGATCTTTCCTATTTGTCTGATTCCTATTTTTAGGAAAAATAAAATAGGAGGCTTTCTGGATTTCCTTTCTGCCCCTCCTCAACCACCAGTTATGATGAACACTCCATTAGACAACTATGACAAACATTCTAGAATCTTCCAACTACCAAGGGTGGTGATTCCTAGCCTTGCTTTTGTTGCAGGAAGGGGAACCCCTTCCAGGGACTGAAAGTGGGCTCTTGTCTAACACTCGGAAATGAATTGTTAGAGGAGACACATGTGCTGACAAAGCAAGAGTCTTTATCGGGAAGGGGCACCCAGGTGGAGAGGAGGGTAAAGGAACCCAGGAGAATTGCTCTGACATGTGGCTTGCAGTCTTAGGTTTCATGGTAATGAGATTAGTTTCTGTGCTTTCTCTGGTCAATCACTGTTACTCAGGGTCCTTCCTAGTGGGGTACCCATTGCTCAGCTAAGGTGGATGCCAGTGAGAAGGATTCTGAAAGATGGAAGGACAACTGACATCTCGTTATGACCTTTCTTGAACCTTTCCAGTTAGTGGTGGCTTATTAGTTCCATGTTCCTTACTGGTACTGCCTGTTGTAAAATAACTCATGCAAATGATTACTTTGGTTTCTGGCCAGGGTGGATAGTTTCAATCAGTGTGTTTCCCCTAATAGTTTCACATTAGAATTACCTTGACAGCATTTAAATACAGATGCTCAGGCCCCAGTTAGGACTTGTTAAATAAGAAACTCTTGGAGTGAAGACCAGGCACTGGATTAACAGTGCCCTGGATTATTCTGGTGTCTGGCTAGTGTTGATAAAAATCACTATTCTAGGAGGATTAAGTAGCTATCATTCCAGGTAGCTATTTCCAAGTTGGTTGCCAATGCCTAATGCTTAAAGAAAAAAAAAAAAAAACTTCAAATGCAATGAAAATGGAATATGACTTAGAATAACTTAGAGTGGAGCCAGAGGTAGATTTGCTGTGAACTTGATGAATCTTAAGGTTCAGTGTCTTGTTTGGTTTCTACCCCTGTGAGGCATGGAGTTGCTAAAAGTTGGGCAGGGTTCAGGTATGAAAAGCCAAGTAGCAACCAGTAAGCCCCTCTAAGAATTATTTGTAAGTCGCCTAAAGAGATCTTAGACAAAGAAGCCTGAGTCATTTAGTCTACTGTCATTTACTGTGATTTTTTTTCCTTACCTGAATATTCTTTTCAAGTCTAATTTTATATTTGTATTTTTTTTCATTCCTTTCCTCAGAGAAAGACCAACAAATTGTATGTGTTGAAATCTCACAAAACTTGGCTCAGTGCCTTAGTGAGATGCGTTTGATGAAAGTAGAAGGGATTGCTGGCCAAAGTTCTAACTATGGGCTTACTAGGTGGTGCTGGTGGTAAAGAATCCTCCTGCTAACGGAGGAGACATAAGAGACTTGGGCTTGATCCCTGGGAAGATGCCCTGGATGAAAGTATAGCAATTCACTGCAGTATTCTTACCATGGAGAATCCCATGAACAAAAGAGCCTGGTGAGCTATAGTCTATAGGGTCATAAAGAGACACACCTGAAGCAACTTAGCATACACAAACAGTCCTAAGCACAAAATTACATATCAGAAATGCAGGGTGAAGAAGGGCATATTGATCCTTTTCTGTACAATAATGGCAACATTTCAATGATTGTAGTACCTTCACCCTTATAAAAGGCTTTTTAAAAATGTTTAATCTAAAGAATGTGGTATTTCTGAGTTACTTCTTGATCTTTTGATTCTAGTAATTTTCATATACATCTTTAAATGCCATTCAAATAAGAAATGGCTCAAAAATTTCCACTTGATGAGAGTCCCATTTGATACACACAATTGCTTTTTCCTCCTTGAATTCAATTAAAAAGACCTAAGATTCATTATTACCATCATCATTATAATTATCACAGTTTACAATGTTTTCACATAAATTAGCTGATTTATTACTTATATCTATGAATTTGTTATTGTATCCCATTTTTAGAGAGATAAATTCCCGACCAGCATCCAATATTCAGAATTGAAACTCAGAATTTATCAGATACAAAAGCCTTTTCATTAAGTTTTTTTTTTTTTTTAATCCCAACCAAGCCTATGTTTCTACATTGACCTGAAATGCAAGGATTACCTATTTCACTTTCAACTTGAAGATCTCTCATATTTCAAGATCTTGACTGAATGTGATTTTTCCACAAGATATCAATTCTAGTTCGATAACGAGTGACTAGCTGTGTCTGACTCTGCAACCCAATGGACTGTAGCTCACGAGGCTTCACTGTCCATGAAATTTAACAGGCAAGAATACTGGAGTGAGTTACTACTTCCTACTACAGGGGATCTTCCTGAACCAGGGATCAAACCTGAGTCTTCTTTTCATAAATTTTCCAGGAAAGATTACTGGAGTGGGTTGCCTTTTCCTTCAGGGGATTTTCCCAAATCAGGGATTGAACGTGTATCTCCTGCGTCAGAGGCATATTTACCATCTGAGCTACCAGGAAGCCCCTCAGTGCCATTAGGGAAGGTTTAAAAAAATTCCATTCTGTTTATTTCTCTTAATTTTCAACTGGAAAATATATCCTGAATTTTCTGTGACATAGAAGAACTGTGAAAAAAATCTTTGCTTTATATAATAAAACACCTGCTTATGTATTTTATTGTTTAGTATTTCTGTACCTGGGTAAAATTGCCCACCTTCACCCACCTGAGAATGAAGAAAACAATTCAACTGTGCATTTCTTAGGGAAACTTTTCTTGATTTTCTCTTTTCCTTATGATAGCTATTTCTATAGCTGAAATAGAGATGTGTTTAACTTCAAGTAAAGGGACAACTCAAAGTACAAAGGATTAAAGAAATATGAGTGTGTTTTTTCTTACTTGTTAAGAAATCTAGAACATGAAGTCTATTGACATTCCATGGATCAGAAATGTCAGGGCCAGTCTCAGAGATTTTCTTGGCTTTTCCCTCAGAGTTTAAAGATGGTCACTAAAAGCACCAGACTTATCCACATTCAATTAAGACCTAAGATTCATTATTACCATCATCATTATAATTATCACAGTTTACAATGTTTTCACATAAATTAGCTGATTTATTACTTATATCTATGAATTTGTTATTGTATCCCATTTTTAGAGAGATAAATTCCCGACCAGCATCCAATATTCAGAATTGAAACTCAGAATTTATCAGATACAAAAGCCTTTTCATTAAGTTTTTTTTTTTTTTTAATCCCAACCAAGCCTATGTTTCTACATTGACCTGAAATGCAAGGATTACCTATTTCACTTTCAACTTGAAGATCTCTCATATTTCAAGATCTTGACTGAATGTGATTTTTCCACAAGATATCAATTCTAGTTCGATAACGAGTGACTAGCTGTGTCTGACTCTGCAACCCAATGGACTGTAGCTCACGAGGCTTCACTGTCCATGAAATTTAACAGGCAAGAATACTGGAGTGAGTTACTACTTCCTACTACAGGGGATCTTCCTGAACCAGGGATCAAACCTGAGTCTTCTTTTCATAAATTTTCCAGGAAAGATTACTGGAGTGGGTTGCCTTTTCCTTCAGGGGATTTTCCCAAATCAGGGATTGAACGTGTATCTCCTGCGTCAGAGGCATATTTACCATCTGAGCTACCAGGGAAGCCCCTCAGTGCCATTAGGGAAGGTTTAAAAAAATTCCATTCTGTTTATTTCTCTTAATTTTCAACTGGAAAATATATCCTGAATTTTCTGTGACATAGAAGAACTGTGAAAAAAATCTTTGCTTTATATAATAAAACACCTGCTTATGTATTTTATTGTTTAGTATTTCTGTACCTGGGTAAAATTGCCCACCTTCACCCACCTGAGAATGAAGAAAACAATTCAACTGTGCATTTCTTAGGGAAACTTTTCTTGATTTTCTCTTTTCCTTATGATAGCTATTTCTATAGCTGAAATAGAGATGTGTTTAACTTCAAGTAAAGGGACAACTCAAAGTACAAAGGATTAAAGAAATATGAGTGTGTTTTTTCTTACTTGTTAAGAAATCTAGAACATGAAGTCTATTGACATTCCATGGATCAGAAATGTCAGGGCCAGTCTCAGAGATTTTCTTGGCTTTTCCCTCAGAGTTTAAAGATGGTCACTAAAAAGCACCAGACTTATCCACATTCAAAGCTAGAAAGGAGATAGAGCTGTGATTTCACCAGAAAAAAACAAAGCCTTACCAAAGCAGCAATTAAAATTCCAATCAGATCCAATTTACTTTTGTCACATGATTACTCCTAACTATAAAAAAAGACTGTCAAACTGAGTAACTTCAATCCCTGGATCAGGAAGATACCTTGGAGAAGGGAATGACAGGAGAGAAATGGGTTGAGTATAGTAATGAATTATCCAACCATCGATGTTAAACAGAGTTACTCTTCCTATCCTGATTGCAATATTTTTCCATATTTTCCCCTTTAATGAATGGTTTATTTGGTGAGGAAAGAGAGTGCCTTTCATCCCTGAACAAAAGATTAGTACCTGAGGCAGAGGAAGTACTCACTTCCTGTTGATTGAATTGTACCCTGTAGTGCTATCATTAAGTGTCATTTTGGCTAAGCTGACACTGCACTTCTCAGAACCCTCTTTCCTGTATGGCCCAGGTTTACTGTTGGTGCAAAAGTGCAAATTGTGTGAGATTTGGGAAGTAGAGTAAGCCATTATTCTCAGAGGCTGTCTTGATTACACGGAGGGAGAGACAGGTAAGGAGATGCATGCAAGTTTGAGTTTCTTTGCTCTTCCCTCCAGTAGAAGACAGAGGTGCTAATGAACCTGGTTTATCCTCTTCCCTTCCTATCCTGTGTCCTGTTTTTTCCACAGTTGCTAGCTCTGCTGACCAACAGCAGCAGGAAATAGCCCTCCACCAACTTTTCCACCCATTCCCTTTGTAATCTAACCCCATGGGTAGGATGAGCCTGAATTCCAAATCTCCCTACAAACTGTGCCCCAGTGCCCCTGCTTCAGGAGAGCTCATTAGTGACGTTTCCCTGATCCTCCAACTTCTCTCTGAAGCCTATTTTCTCTCACATTGTCTAAACTTTAATTTCTGCAAGAGATTATTCAGTGCAATCTACTTTCCTGTTTCACCCTAATTGATAAAAGAGAAACTAAATGACTCTTATTCATGCTTCTTTTTTTATCATAACCTATAAAAATTTTCCTTGTGCTGACAGAGGTGTTAATTAACAGAAATATTGTAACAGTTACAACATTTTAGATATTTGCTATATACCTGGGCATCTGCTCTTGAAACTTCAGCAAGAATTACAGGAATTATGAAGCACTCCATGAATAATTGCAAAATAATTTTGTTTTAGAGAATTTTTTTTTTCTTTTAAGGGAACTCTTAAGTGTCACAACCATTTTATTTCATCTTTCAACTCTTAACATTTCATATAGGATGAGAAAGAATTTAAGATGAAGGTAACAGATCATATTGAGTGGATTCATTTTCTTCAGACAGCGTTTGTAGCATCCTTCATGACTTACTGCTCACTTTTCCTCGACCATACTCAGAATGGTGCTTCACTTTTTATTTGTGACCATGTGTGGTTAGGAAATAGAAAGTAGTTCACTGTCGACATCAGCAACCTTCTCTCTTAATACTTTTTAAAGTTTTTAATTAGAGGATAATTGCTTTACAATGTTGTGCTGATGGCTGCTGTTATAATAATGTGAATCAGCTCTAAGTATACGTATATTCCCTCCCTCTTGAACCTTTCTCACACTCCACGCCGATCCCCCTTCTCTAGGTCAACACAGAGCACTGAGCTGGGCTCCCTGTGTTATGCAGCAGCTTCCTACTAGCTATCTGTCTTACACATGGTATTGTGTATGTCGATGATACTATCTCACTTCGTCCCACCATCCTCTACCTCCACTGTGTGCACAAGTCCGTTCTCCATGTCTACATCTCTCTCTGTCTCTCTCTTAATGTCTAAAGATTCAAGCTCTCAGAAAGAGGGATGGTGGTCAGGGAACCCAGGACCATATTTCAATCAATTAAATACAAAACTCTATGACTGCAGCTTGCATTGTCACATCCGGAAAGCATCGAAGGAAGTCTGACTAGTTTTACCTGGAGGATGCTTTTCAAGAATCAGTAGAGGGCTTCCCCTGGTGGTCCAGTGGGTAAGGACACCGCCTTGCAGTGCAAGGGGCGCCGGTTCGAGCCCTGGCCTGGGAAGATCCCACGTGCCCCGGAGCGGCTGGACTGATGTGTCCAATCACCGAGCCGGAGCTCTGGAGCGCATGCGCCCAGAGCCGGCTCTGCAACAACAGACGCCATCGCGATGGGAGGCCCACATGAGCCAAAGAACGAAGACGAATGAAAATAGAGAAATGAAAGACCAATAGAAATGGCCAGCCCGCTCCCCTCCCTCCCCAACCTGACCCCCGCCCAAAGTAAATAAATAAATAAATCTTAAAAAAAAAAAAAAATCAGTAGAGAAGATAAAACATTGGAAAAGATGTGCTAGATGCTTGCTATTATTTTATAACTTCAAACACAGGTAAACCCAGAGCATTCTATCAGTCACTCAGCTAGAAGCTCAGCAGGGAATATAAAAGGTTTTTTTATAGTAGGCTTCCCCCCCCCCCCACCCCGGGGAATGAATAGCTGGAGAACATCATTAATTATGTAGGGTCACTTTTGTATCATTTGGGGGACAATATACAGGCCTAAGTATTTGACCCAGGTAATGCTAGAAAGAAGAATTGTCAAGATTTACACTGAAAAAGAAATGAGTAAAAAATATTCACATGGTTTAATAAATACACATACAGAGCAGCGATGGAGAAACAGACATAGAGAACAGACCTATGGACACTGGGGAGAGGGAAAAGTGGGTGAGAGGCTAGGAAAGAGTATCATGGAAACCTACATTATCATATGTAAAAGAGATAGCCATTGTGAATGCACTGTGAAACTAAGCTATCTTACATAGGGGCTATGCAACAACCTGGAGGGAAGGGGGAAAATGGGAGGGGAATCAATGGTGAGGGGTCAGGGATATACCTACTGGATTTGGGATTGTATGGACAATAAACAACAACAATAAACAATAAAACTCTTGTAAAAGAGTTGCATTTTGTAAAAGCAAAATAAAAAAATAATATCCACATGGTTTAAAGAAGTAAAAAAAAAAATCTCATCTATACAATGTCTTATGTCTATTCCCAGGCACATCTCCAGATGCCAACAATTTTTGTTATGTATCTCTCCAATGTTTCTATGCAAGTATAAGAAAGTATAAACACACATTCTCAGCTTCCTTTTGTACATCAAAAAATACTCTATGCTTTGATCTGAATCCTGCTTTTTAAATTAATATTACATAGAACTCTTCATATGTATAAATAGAGAATTTTAACTTTTTTTCTAGCACAACATAGTATTTCATTTCATCAATGTACCACAGATCATTTAATCATTCTATTGATGGAATTTTGGCTTGTTTCTGATGTTTTGTTATTACAATGCCAAATGAATAACCTTGTGCATATGTCATCGGATATATGTGAAGATGTATCTATTGAATTCCAAAGAGTGAGATTACCAAATCCAAAAATAAAGCAATTATCAATTAGAGGCACACTGTCAAATTGCCTTTGTAAGCCATTGTACTAATGTGCCATCTCACCTGAGAAATATGAACTGAGTCTAGTTTCTCATAACCTTACCAAAATAGCTGCTGCCAAATTTTGAGATTTTTGTGATTTGAAAAATGAAATCTCATTTTAAAATTTAGTTTTAATTTGCAGTTCTTTTATCACACCAAGAAAGAGCAATTCATTCCAATCTTAGTGAGATATGTAAAATTTTAAAAATGCCTTTTGGTATGTAAGCATTGATCATGCAATTTATTTCAATACATAGATTTATATAATACATTTCCTAACATTGACCCAATATTGCATTTCTGTTATAAAACACAATTGGTTATGACGTGTTAGTTTTTTAATGGGCTAATGAATTTTATTTGCTAAAATTTTGGTTGAGATTTTTATATCAATATTTATAGTAAGCTAAATCCATAATTTCTGTCTGTATGTGCAGTCTTTGTCCTATTTTGATAGCAAGGCAATAATAACTTTAAAAGAAATTTTTAAATTGGCTTCTATATTTATGTCCAATCTGATCACTATGAAAGATATAGTAATCACTGGAATGATCTAATTTTTAAAGATATGATTGTATACTCCTACAAAGACAGATCAGTCTATGTTTTTCAGTGGTTGAAAGGGATAAGAAAATCAGCCTATGAATATAATTTCTTAATTCTACATTTTTTCTTCTGAAGAAAAAAGATGTCATCAGGTAAGCAACAACAAGGTACCTGAGTAAAGTTTACTAATTATAAAATTGAGGAAATAGAGAGACCTTTTCTTTGGTCATTTTAAAGTGTCAGTCTTTCCATTTAATTCTCACTAAAACTCAATTAGGTAAATATCACTATCTCCATTTTACAAGTGGACAAAATGAAATTCCAAGAAGTTATGTAACTTTTTTAAAGAACATAAGCAGCAGAGCATGATTCAAACTCTTATCTCTATGACAACAAAGCCCAAATATGATAGATTTCACTATTTTTATTCTCTTCTGCTTTCCAGAGATGTAATGTATAGTGAATGTGTAAATTAGGAGATATAATTATTCTATTTTAGGAATCAGTGAACTAAAATAGACAGGAACTGGTGAATTTAATTCAGATAGTCATTTATATATGGACTATTGTTGGCAAGAATCCCTTAGAAGAAAATTCTAAAAAATTAAATTTTGGGAATCTCAAATGAAGAATGAACTGAGTCTAGTTTCTCATAACCTTACCAAAATAGCTGCTGCCAAATTTTGAGATTTTTGTGATTTGAAAAATGAAATCTCATTTTAAAATTTAGTTTTAATTTGCAGTTCTTTTATCACACCAAGAAAGAGCAATTCATTCCAATCTTAGTGAGATATGTAAAATTTTAAAAATGCCTTTTGGTATGTAAGCATTGATCATGCAATTTATTTCAATACATAGATTTATATAATACATTTCCTAACATTGACCCAATATTGCATTTCTGTTATAAAACACAATTGGTTATGACGTGTTAGTTTTTTAATGGGCTAATGAATTTTATTTGCTAAAATTTTGGTTGAGATTTTTATATCAATATTTATAGTAAGCTAAATCCATAATTTCTGTCTGTATGTGCAGTCTTTGTCCTATTTTGATAGCAAGGCAATAATAACTTTAAAAGAAATTTTTAAATTGGCTTCTATATTTATGTCCAATCTGATCACTATGAAAGATATAGTAATCACTGGAATGATCTAATTTTTAAAGATATGATTGTATACTCCTACAAAGACAGATCAGTCTATGTTTTTCAGTGGTTGAAAGGGATAAGAAAATCAGCCTATGAATATAATTTCTTAATTCTACATTTTTTCTTCTGAAGAAAAAAGATGTCATCAGGTAAGCAACAACAAGGTACCTGAGTAAAGTTTACTAATTATAAAATTGAGGAAATAGAGAGACCTTTTCTTTGGTCATTTTAAAGTGTCAGTCTTTCCATTTAATTCTCACTAAAACTCAATTAGGTAAATATCACTATCTCCATTTTACAAGTGGACAAAATGAAATTCCAAGAAGTTATGTAACTTTTTTAAAGAACATAAGCAGCAGAGCATGATTCAAACTCTTATCTCTATGACAACAAAGCCCAAATATGATAGATTTCACTATTTTTATTCTCTTCTGCTTTCCAGAGATGTAATGTATAGTGAATGTGTAAATTAGGAGATATAATTATTCTATTTTAGGAATCAGTGAACTAAAATAGACAGGAACTGGTGAATTTAATTCAGATAGTCATTTATATATGGACTATTGTTGGCAAGAATCCCTTAGAAGAAATAGGGTACCCCTCATAGTCAACCAAAGAATCTGAAATGCAGTACTTGGGTATAATCTCAAAAATGACAGAATGAACTTGGTTTGTTTCCAAGGCCAATCATTCAACATCACAGTAATTCAAGTATATGCCCCAACCACTAATGACAAAGAATGTGAGGTTGAATGGTTCTGTGAAGATCTAAGAGATCTTCTAGAACAAACACCAAAAAAGAAAACAAAAATGTGTCTTATAAGGGATTGGAATGGAAAAGTAGTAAGTCAAGAGATACCTGGAGTAGCAGGGAAGTTTAGTCTTTGAGCAGGGAAAATGCTAATGGGTTTTGACACTGGTCATAGCAAACACAGTCTTCCAAAAACACAAGAAGTAACTCTACAAATCAGCATCACCAGATGGTCAACACTAAAATCAGATTGATTGTATTCTTTGTAGCCAAATATGGAAAGCCTCTATACAGTAACCCAAGAAAGACCTAGAACTGATTGTGTCTCAGATCATGAGCAGCTTACTGCAAAATCAGGCTTAAATTGAAATAGGGAAAAACACTATCCTAATCATAAGGAATAAATCAATCAAATCCCTTAAGATTATACAGTGGAAGTGATGAATAGATTCAAAGGATTAGATCTGGTAGACAGTGTGCCTGAAGAACGATGGATGGAAGCTCATAACATTGTACAGGAGATGGTGACTAAACCTATCCCAAAGAAAAAGGAATGAAATAAGACAATTGTCTGAGAAGACCTTACAAATAGCTGAGAAAAGAAGAGACGTGGAAGGCCAGGAGAAAGGGGATAGATATACCCACCTGAATGCAGAGTTCCAGGGAATAGTATGGAGAAATAAGAACGTCTTTTTAAGTGAACAATGCAAAGAAATAGAGGGAAACAATAGAATGGAAAAGTGATCTCATCAAGAAAACTGGAGATACCAAGGGAACATTTCATGCAAATATGAGCACAATAAAGGACAGGAACAGCAAATATCTCATGGAAACAAAAGAGCTTAAGAAGAGGTGGCAAGAATACACAGAACTATACAAAAAAGATATTAATGATTTGGATATCCACGATGGTGTGATCACTCACCTTGAGTCAGACATCCTAGAGTATGAACTCAAGTGAGACTTAGGAAGCATCATTACAGACAAAGTTAGTGGAGGTGATGGAATTCCAACTGATCTATTTAAAATCCTAAAATACGATGCCATTAAAGTTATGCACTCAATAGGTCAGCAAATTCGGAAAATGCAGCAATGGCCACAGGACTGGAAATGGTCAGTTTTCACTCCATTCCCAAAGAAAGGCAACGGTAAAAATGTTCAAACTACTATGCAATTGCACTCATTTCACATACTAGCAAGGTCATGCTCAAAATCCTCCAAGCTAGGTATCAACAGTACATGAACTGAAAAATTCCAGATATACAAACTGTATTTAGAAAAGGCAGAGAAACCAGAGATCAGATTACCAACATCCCATGGATCATAGAAAAAGCAAGAGAATTCTAGATAAACATATACTTCTGCTTCTTTGACTATACTAAAGCCTTTGACTGTGTGGATCAAAACAAAAACAAATTGTGGAAAATTCTTAAAGTTGGGAATACCAGACCACCTAACCAGTTAGCTGAGAAATCTATACGCACGTTAAGAAACAATGGCTAGAATTGGACATGGAACAATGGACTGGTTCAAAATCGGGAAAGGAGTATGACAAGGCTGTATATTGTCACTCTACTTATTTAACTTATATGCAGATTACATCATGAGAAACACAAGGTTGGATGATCACAGGCTGGAATCAAGATTGCTGGGAGAAGGATCAACAACCTCAAATATACAAATGATACCACTTTAATGGCAGAAACTGAAGAGGGACTGAAGAGTTTCTTGATGAGGATGAAAGAAGACAGTGAAAAAGCTATTTTAAAATTTAACACTCCAAAAACTAAGATTATGGCATCTGATCCCATTACTTCATGGCCAATAGATGGGGCAAAATTGGAAACAGTGACAGATTTTATTTTCTTGTGTTCCAAAATCATCACAAGGCAGGAACCACAACCATGAAATTAAAGAAAGCTTGCTCCTTGGAAGAAAAGCTATGACCATACCTAGACAGCACATTAAGAAACAGAGACATCACTTTATCAACAAAGGTCTGTATAGTCAAAAGCATGGTTTTTCCAGTCATCACTGAGAATGTGGTGAGTTAGTTGGACCATAAAGAAGGCTGAGCTTGGAAGAATTGATACTTTTAAACTGTGGTGCCAGAGAAAACTTCTGAATTCTCTGGACAACAAGGAGAACAAACCAGTTAATCCTAAAGGAAATCAACCCTGAATACTCATTGAAAGAACTGATACTGAAGTGCCAATACTTCGCCATCTTATTTGATGAGACAACTCATTAGAAAAGATTGAGGGTAGGATGAGAGAGGGCAACAGAAGACAAGATTGTTGGATGGCATCATCAAGTTAATGGATGTGAGTTTGTGCAAACTCTGGAAGATAGTGAAGGACAGGGGAGCCTGACGTTCTGCAGTCTATGGGGCTGTAAAGAGTCAGACACCATTTAACAATTGGACAACTACAATTATTCTATTGTTATTAAGATGTTCAAAATCAAATTACTATTCAGCAGGTTATTGTCTATAACGGCATTCATACCAACATCCCATGGATCATAGAAAAAGCAAGAGAATTCTAGATAAACATATACTTCTGCTTCTTTGACTATACTAAAGCCTTTGACTGTGTGGATCAAAACAAAAACAAATTGTGGAAAATTCTTAAAGTTGGGAATACCAGACCACCTAACCAGTTAGCTGAGAAATCTATACGCACGTTAAGAAACAATGGCTAGAATTGGACATGGAACAATGGACTGGTTCAAAATCGGGAAAGGAGTATGACAAGGCTGTATATTGTCACTCTACTTATTTAACTTATATGCAGATTACATCATGAGAAACACAAGGTTGGATGATCACAGGCTGGAATCAAGATTGCTGGGAGAAGGATCAACAACCTCAAATATACAAATGATACCACTTTAATGGCAGAAACTGAAGAGGGACTGAAGAGTTTCTTGATGAGGATGAAAGAAGACAGTGAAAAAGCTATTTTAAAATTTAACACTCCAAAAACTAAGATTATGGCATCTGATCCCATTACTTCATGGCCAATAGATGGGGCAAAATTGGAAACAGTGACAGATTTTATTTTCTTGTGTTCCAAAATCATCACAAGGCAGGAACCACAACCATGAAATTAAAGAAAGCTTGCTCCTTGGAAGAAAAGCTATGACCATACCTAGACAGCACATTAAGAAACAGAGACATCACTTTATCAACAAAGGTCTGTATAGTCAAAAGCATGGTTTTTCCAGTCATCACTGAGAATGTGGTGAGTTAGTTGGACCATAAAGAAGGCTGAGCTTGGAAGAATTGATACTTTTAAACTGTGGTGCCAGAGAAAACTTCTGAATTCTCTGGACAACAAGGAGAACAAACCAGTTAATCCTAAAGGAAATCAACCCTGAATACTCATTGAAAGAACTGATACTGAAGTGCCAATACTTCGCCATCTTATTTGATGAGACAACTCATTAGAAAAGATTGAGGGTAGGATGAGAGAGGGCAACAGAAGACAAGATTGTTGGATGGCATCATCAAGTTAATGGATGTGAGTTTGTGCAAACTCTGGAAGATAGTGAAGGACAGGGGAGCCTGACGTTCTGCAGTCTATGGGGCTGTAAAGAGTCAGACACCATTTAACAATTGGACAACTACAATTATTCTATTGTTATTAAGATGTTCAAAATCAAATTACTATTCAGCAGGTTATTGTCTATAACGGCATTCAGTCAGCTCATCGACCAAGAGAAAAAGGTTATGGAGACCTGCTAGTCATTGAGAGCTCTTACTTGCAAGTGAGAAAAATAAAGCTATCCTTTGCCGGTAATAGTAGTACATATTGGCCAGACTGGCCCCATACTGAGTCACTCTATTATGGTCATTATTATCTCTTTTCTAGTATCATATTGGGCCAATTTCTAATTAACTAGCTAACTAAAAAAGTATTTTAATAAGAAATGCAACATATAAGCTATGTTTACTTGCTTAAATAAATTTCAGAATCTTTTGGTGAAGAGGACTGTAGAATTGTTTTATGGATTTCTTAAGGCTGAGCTTCATATGATAATGGTGAAATAGTAGTGAGAGACTCCCCCAAATCATATATTGGCTTGTCCCTTTTCTCCCCAATAACATTTGTACTCTAATTACTCTTCATTTAAAACCCTACTGACCGTAATTCTATAATTTTTAGCCTGCAAACTGTTTCTTGTAAGCCTATAATATCTTTTTAAAATATTTTTATTACTTAATCTGATTTTTAAAAATGTTTACTGAGTTTTGTTGTTCACAGACATGTATATTCCCAGATCAGTCATATGCATATCCCTATCTTAAAGTTTTTAAACATAAATTAAACTCTATGAATTTCAGGTTAATATATATATGCCCTCTACCATGTTATCAAATTATGTAGCTCCTAAATAGCAGCTGAAATGAAAGGTATATGAAAATAACTGAATTTATCTCTGTACAAAGCACATAGCATATTGAGTTTTCTCCTTATTATGCGGCTGTCAATTATCTCAGATTCAGCAGCAACTTTGCACATTAACCTCAATAATTTCATATGGCATGTACCCTTCTGACGCTTTGGAGAAAAATAAATCACTATCAATGGCTTAGTGAATTAATCAATCTCTATTGTCTCCCCTTCTAATTGGTAAATGCCAGAGAAAAATAAAGCATAATCAAATCACTCTATTGATTGTTCATTAAATTCATTTATCTGATACTTCAATTGGTTAAATATGATAAGTAACAGCTTTATATCAACACATGCACAGATACATACTCATTGTTTTCAGAAGATCATATAATTGCATACTGTGACTATTTTCCACAGGAATGATAACAGTTGGGTTTATATAACAAAAAGAGACTAGAAATAAAAATGTTCTTACTTTTCAGAAAGTTAAAATTATGGCTCTCATATAAACATAAAATGTGCACAGATTAAAAATGTAGGGAGACATCACTATACAGCTACCAGAAAGAATAAAACAGAAAAAAAACCCAACCCAAACCTGACAATATTAATTGCTTGTCAGCTGCAGGAATACATTGCAGTTAGGAATGCAAATGGTACAGCAACTTGGAAGATATACTATGGCCCACCCACCTAATGGAATATTATTCATCAATAAAAATAAATGAGCTGTCAAGTCATGTTAGATATATGTGAATCACAAATGCATATTGCTAACATGAATAAGCCAGCCTAAAAAGACTACGTAGTGATCCATTCATAAGATATTCTGGAATAAAATACAAACATAAAGAGATAATAAACAGATTAGCGGTTGCCAAGAGTTTGAGAGATTTGTATGTGTGTGAGGTGAGTGTGTATGTGTCAGGATGTGGATGTGTGTGTTACTGGCACAGTCATGTCTTGACTGTTTGCAATCCCATGGACAGTATTCCACCAGACTCCACTGTCCACGGAATTCTCCAGGAAAGAATACTAGAGTGGGGTACCATTCCCTTCTCCAGGGTATCTTCCCCACTCAGGGATCAAACCTGGATCTCTTGCTTTGCAGGCAGATTAAGGTATTAAATAGTGAAGACACAAGAGATTCTTTTTCAGTGTTATGAAACTATTCTGTATACTATCTTAAGAGTGGGTACATGCATATGCTTGTCAAAATTCATGAAACTTTACAGCACAAAGAATGAACTTTAATATATACGCTTTAAAAAAAATATTACTTAGAAGGCTGAGGGATGCCAGGAAGGAATCCAGAATCTAATTGAATTACAAATGTATGAAACAACCTTCACTGACAGGAGTAGGAATAAAAGGTGCTGACCTAAGTAAGTCTGAAAATACGTGGAGTCTGAAAGTCAAAAGCCAAAGCAACAGTATATGTGTTCCATACTTGAGCTGACAAAGCTGTTTCCTTTTGGCATATAGGTTAACAATTCTGAAATCACTATACCTGTACTGAACAATGATATTTTCACGAATTAACAGTTGGGTTTATATAACAAAAAGAGACTAGAAATAAAAATGTTCTTACTTTTCAGAAAGTTAAAATTATGGCTCTCATATAAACATAAAATGTGCACAGATTAAAAATGTAGGGAGACATCACTATACAGCTACCAGAAAGAATAAAACAGAAAAAAAACCCAACCCAAACCTGACAATATTAATTGCTTGTCAGCTGCAGGAATACATTGCAGTTAGGAATGCAAATGGTACAGCAACTTGGAAGATATACTATGGCCCACCCACCTAATGGAATATTATTCATCAATAAAAATAAATGAGCTGTCAAGTCATGTTAGATATATGTGAATCACAAATGCATATTGCTAACATGAATAAGCCAGCCTAAAAGACTACGTAGTGATCCATTCATAAGATATTCTGGAATAAAATACAAACATAAAGAGATAATAAACAGATTAGCGGTTGCCAAGAGTTTGAGAGATTTGTATGTGTGTGAGGTGAGTGTGTATGTGTCAGGATGTGGATGTGTGTGTTACTGGCACAGTCATGTCTTGACTGTTTGCAATCCCATGGACAGTATTCCACCAGACTCCACTGTCCACGGAATTCTCCAGGAAAGAATACTAGAGTGGGGTACCATTCCCTTCTCCAGGGTATCTTCCCCACTCAGGGATCAAACCTGGATCTCTTGCTTTGCAGGCAGATTAAGGTATTAAATAGTGAAGACACAAGAGATTCTTTTTCAGTGTTATGAAACTATTCTGTATACTATCTTAAGAGTGGGTACATGCATATGCTTGTCAAAATTCATGAAACTTTACAGCACAAAGAATGAACTTTAATATATACGCTTTAAAAAAAATATTACTTAGAAGGCTGAGGGATGCCAGGAAGGAATCCAGAATCTAATTGAATTACAAATGTATGAAACAACCTTCACTGACAGGAGTAGGAATAAAAGGTGCTGACCTAAGTAAGTCTGAAAATACGTGGAGTCTGAAAGTCAAAAAGCCAAAGCAACAGTATATGTGTTCCATACTTGAGCTGACAAAGCTGTTTCCTTTTGGCATATAGGTTAACAATTCTGAAATCACTATACCTGTATACTAGAAATGAACAATGATGTTTTCCCAGTGTTGGAGTGCAATGTAAGAACATGTTTATAGAGGTGATATTATTTCACTCTGTAAGGACATACAGAATTCCAGCAACAAGAGAAAGAAGAAAAGACATTTCAATGAGAATAGTTTCAGTCAGTTGTTCTCAAACTTAGCTCTCAGAAACTCTTTGCATTTAGAAAAGCTATCTAGCACTCAAAAGAGCTTTGTTTTTTAAAGCGCATTATATTTATTGATATTTTCCCATTATGAATTAAAACTTCTAAAAATTTAAAATTTACTAATTCCTTTTAAAATAAAATAACAAACCTATTCATTGTATGTAGACTTGAACTTTCATAACCCATTGAGGGTGAATGTGGCTGCAGGACTTGCATTAGCCAAGAAAATGTAAGCAAAAGAGACATGTGCTATTAGAATCGGAATATATTAAAAAACAATTTCCCACACTGTCTCTTTCCATTGCCACTGCCGTGAGCAACATTTAAAATGCTGCTGCTTCCACAGTCTACAAAGAGATGCACAACATTTGCCCTAGTAGAATCATGACAGATACAAACCATGCACAATACTTAACCCTCTGATGTTAAAAGCCTCTGAAATTTGGGTAAAAGGGGTTGCTTGTTACCAACACATAATGTAACCTATTCATTCAAGATGAAACAATCCTTTGGCTCTTAGAGGTACAAACTATTTCTTTGTCTGTTTAAAACAGTTAAGTCTAACAAAGACTTCTCTGTAACCATCAAAACTTTATTTTTTGTAAAAAGAGTGGGTACATGCATATGCTTGTCAAAATTCATGAAACTTTACAGCACAAAGAATGAACTTTAATATATACGCTTTAAAAAAAATATTACTTAGAAGGCTGAGGGATGCCAGGAAGGAATCCAGAATCTAATTGAATTACAAATGTATGAAACAACCTTCACTGACAGGAGTAGGAATAAAAGGTGCTGACCTAAGTAAGTCTGAAAATACGTGGAGTCTGAAAGTCAAAAGCCAAAGCAACAGTATATGTGTTCCATACTTGAGCTGACAAAGCTGTTTCCTTTTGGCATATAGGTTAACAATTCTGAAATCACTATACCTGTATACTAGAAATGAACAATGATGTTTTCCCAGTGTTGGAGTGCAATGTAAGAACATGTTTATAGAGGTGATATTATTTCACTCTGTAAGGACATACAGAATTCCAGCAACAAGAGAAAGAAGAAAAGACATTTCAATGAGAATAGTTTCAGTCAGTTGTTCTCAAACTTAGCTCTCAGAAACTCTTTGCATTTAGAAAAGCTATCTAGCACTCAAAAGAGCTTTGTTTTTTAAAGCGCATTATATTTATTGATATTTTCCCATTATGAATTAAAACTTCTAAAAATTTAAAATTTACTAATTCCTTTTAAAATAAAATAACAAACCTATTCATTGTATGTAGACTTGAACTTTCATAACCCATTGAGGGTGAATGTGGCTGCAGGACTTGCATTAGCCAAGAAAATGTAAGCAAAAGAGACATGTGCTATTAGAATCGGAATATATTAAAAAACAATTTCCCACACTGTCTCTTTCCATTGCCACTGCCGTGAGCAACATTTAAAATGCTGCTGCTTCCACAGTCTACAAAGAGATGCACAACATTTGCCCTAGTAGAATCATGACAGATACAAACCATGCACAATACTTAACCCTCTGATGTTAAAAGCCTCTGAAATTTGGGTAAAAGGGGTTGCTTGTTACCAACACATAATGTAACCTATTCATTCAAGATGAAACAATCCTTTGGCTCTTAGAGGTACAAACTATTTCTTTGTCTGTTTAAAACAGTTAAGTCTAACAAAGACTTCTCTGTAACCATCATTTTTGTGGGAGGGAAGAGTTTATGGTTTTCTGATCATCACAGGAAAACAGCTTTATCCAGGATCCAACATTTAGGGAAGATGCTTTCACATGCATCTCGTCATATCTTTTGAGTAGAAAGTATTCTTTCTACTTATTTTACAGATGTTATAAATAAAGTTTAAGACTTTTGTAAAAATATATAGATTGTATGACCAGTAAATAATTGACTCTCAACTTGAGTCAAATTCTAACTTTGATTTTAAACACTTCCCATATGCTACAATTCCTTTGGTTAATATAAAGACAGAAAATTGACTATTACCAGCTAAGGGGAGTTCCTTATTATCTTTACTCTCTTTTTAGGCAGTTTCCTGGATCTTCTGAAACTAGTTTTTAAATAAAGGTGATCTTTTGTTCTTAGCTCTGCAAAGCGGTTGCTCTTTATATTATTCTGCCCTAGATAACTGAATTTATACAAAACAGTACTTCCAGATAAATTCCAACCAAAACTGCTTTTCTTGCCTTATGGAGAAGGCAATGCAGAGGGGGAAAAAAGGGAGATACAGGGCTATTTTTATATGTCACGCAACAAGATAGATTCTCATCCATTTGGTAAAAAATAAGGAGACAATTATAATCATGTCAATCACTTTCCTAGTCTTTTAACCAGTGTAAAAAGACTGAACACTTAAGTTAAAACAAACAATTCTTTGTAAATTTTACCTTTATCACTTCCTGGATGGACATGCTACTCAGATAATCTTCGTTTGCATTTTCCCATTTATGCAAGCAAGAAAATGGTAACCCTTTATCAAGGTTATAGCAAGGTCTTTTTTTTTGTAATTGCACTGTTTGCCATAATGGTGATTATGTTGTATTTTCTCCAGATCCCTGATTAAAAAGAACAGCAATACTTATTCTGAAAAGCTCCAGTTAAACAACCCTTTTAAACACAAAGGTCTCAAAATACATGTTCTGTTACATTTGGAATGAACAGACAGCAGAAAGTGGCTTCATCCATTTCACGGACCAAATATATCAGAGCGGAGGATTCTGTGATTAATTTGGCTGTGAGGGTTGTTATCCACCTTCCAAGTGACCAAAACAGCCAGACTGGATACATTATGTTCCATTTCCTAAATCTAGAGAAAGCTTTAGCTGAAGGAATGTGAGCAATTTATTTATCTTTACCTTCAGTTACTAGTGCTCTGGGCAATGGCCATAGAAATTGTAGACACAGCTGAAGCTTCCAACCCTGAAGCCACATAGTCCACAAGCTGCTTACTCATTCGGTAAAAATAAGAGGTAAGATGTGGAATGGCTTTTCTTCTTAATAAGTTATATTTATATTTTCTAATTACAAAAGGGAATAATTTAACCCATGCTTTGAGGTAATTTTAGAATATACAGAAAACTAAGAAAGTATAACCAGAAACCGCATATCATAGTGAAACAAACCCTGATCTCAAGTAACAAATTTTTGTCAAGTGAAAATATTTTAACTGATTTTCTCTCACTATAAAATTAAGATATTGATATTACTATTTGGTTCTTAAAGAAGGTACAGTGGAATACTAAACCAACAAACAATGTGTAAAGTAGATCGCTGGAGGGAACCTGCACTGTTGCACGGGGAGCTCAGCTGACCTAGGGGAGCGGAAGGGAGGCCCAGGAAGGATAGGATAGGATGTAAGTATACATATAGGCTGATTTACTTTGCTATACTGAAAAGGAGAATTAATACTTACACTCAATTAGAAATAACTTCATGCTTGTTCTGCTTATGTAAGATATGCTTGCTACACTGAGACGACTGTAACCATAAGACGTACTGATGAGAATGGAATGTTCTTTTCCTGCTTCTGTGAGTTTCTGTTTGGAAATCCCTACTCATAACCATTAACAACTCCTTCATTTTGTAACTACTACCAATCAGAGAGAAAACCTATAAAAGAAGAGCTCACATTGAACTTGGAGCCCAGAAATTTAGAGTGTTAGCTCCTCTGGGACCACTGGCTTAATCAACCTGAGTTCTCCAACCCTCCTAGTGTGGTGCTTGGTTTCTAGATGGTTTGATTTCTGCAACAATACAGCAGGAACTAACACAACATTGCAAAGCAATTATGGTCCAATTTTTAAAAAAGATTTTAAAAAAAAGCAAGAAATATTGCTTATACTGTTGATTTGTGACAATGCTTTGTTAATTAAATATGTCAGAGATTAAATTTCCAAAATATTTTATGGACTGCTGTATTTTTTTTGGTAAAGATATATCATGTTATATCTGTTTCATGTTATACCCTTTTCTGAAGGATACTTGATGAAAAATTGTTTCTTTATTCTAGACATTACCACAATGAATCATTCAATTCATATGTTCACTTTATTTAGTAAAACTCTAAAACTGGAGAATCTTAGCCAAAAGCTGTAAATATTTAAAGCTTTCAAACTTTCCTCTGGAAACAGCATAGATGCTGAAGTTAAATAATACAGGCCATGTAAAAAAAATGTTCACTCTATTATACTTTTGCCAATAGTAAATATTGTCAATCTTTAAATATTTCATACTTTGTCAGTCTACAACATAACACACCAACAAAAAACATTTCTTAGCATTTCTTTGACAGTTAATGACCTTAAACATAGCATGTTTATATTCATTGTTATGTATTGCTTTTTTGAATTGCCTGTTCAAATTCTTTCTCCATTTGTCTTTTTGAATTTTAGTGAATTTTAAGATCCATACATATCCTTTTATATTCTACAAATATTGTACCTTTCTAGTTTGCCATTTGTGTTACTTTTGCTTATGTTTCTTCCATATCATTAGGTAGTTTAAAATTTTTGTATCATTAATTTTTTATATATCTTCTGTTATTCTTTAAAACTTTTCTCAGTATTCAAGTTTCAAAATCCACTTTCTTATATTTACTGGTTTTTAACATGACTATATACATAATGAATTAGAAATCTAATGTAAAATAAAGAGATGTAAATTCATATTTTTAAATGTTGTACAGCTTTTCTAGTATTATTTATTGACTATTTCTTACTTTCTCTATAATTTTGAAGTGTTGATTTTAGCATGAAAATTTTTTCTACTTATACCTCAGTCTTATATTATTCTTGAATTAGTCTTATTAAATAGTGTGGGATAGTAAGCTATTTTTTTTCTCAAAAATAACCAGCTTTTATATCACCATTTATTTAATAATATATCCTCTTCTGTGTTTCACAAGGTCCGTTTTCTCTAATATTGAGTGTCTATATCTGCAGTAGTCTGTTTATGGACTGTTTTATTCCATAATTATATTTCTTTCTCTCTGTACTAATACCACAGTATGTTAATTACTATTGCTTTGTAATTAGTCTTAAGGTTTTGGAAGATATATCCTGACTTGAATTATCTTGACTCTGCTTGTCCACATACATTTTAGAACAGCTTGAAAGATTTGTATTGGGATTGAAATTTCATAAATCATTAAAATAATGAATGCAGTTTTATTATCTAGAAAATGAACTATCTATATCATATTTCAGCATTCTTTTATGCTTATAAATTACACATGTATGCACTTACCCATATATTATTAGATTAATTCTTACTTCATATTTTTTGCTAATATAAATGGCATATGTTTACATATGCTAATTTTGTTGCATTTGTGAAATTTATTGCAAAGATTTTATTGCAGTTTGCTTATTGAATGTTTAGCATACTGATGAACAAGTTTTTCTTTTAATTGTTTATGTGTAGCTTCTATTGTATTTTCCATGAAATAGTCATATCTATCAACCTGAAAAATTCTAACAATTTTTTCTCTTTTAGTTCATTTTTATGCTTTTAGTTTGTTTGTATTCCTGTATAGGATAGGGAAAGGGCTTTTCTGACAGCTCAAAGGTAAAGAACCTGCCTACCAATGCAGGAGATGTGAGTTCCTACCCTGGGGGAGGAGGAAATGGAAACCTACTCTGATATTCTTGCCTTGAAAATCCCACAGACATAGAGCTTGGTGGGTTATAGTCTATGGGGTGACAAAAGAGGCGGACATGACTTTGCAACCAAACAACAACATAGGCCAGAACACCTATCTTATCTCCTGTGGGGTTCAGAGATGTAATAATATGATTTATAATAACTTAGTAGGACTTCCTTGGTGGTCTAGTGGTTGAGAATCCTCTTGCCAATGTAGGGGACAAGGGTTCGATCCCTTCTCCAGGAGGATTCCACATGAGACAGGGCAACTAAGCCCGTGTACCATAACTGTTGAACCTACTACACTCTATAGCCTGTGAGCTGCAGTTACTGAAGCTTGCATGCTCTAGAGTCAGTGCTCCAGAACAAGAGAAGCCTCCACTATCAGCACAGTAAGGAAGACCCAGCAAACATAAATCATTAATTGATTCAGCAAAATAATAGTAGTAGTAGTAAGATACTTATTTATATTTTTTCATCTTCTCTTCTGGAACAGTACTCCTAAAACTCTTGAATTTTCTAATGTAGAGTGTGCTAAAGGTGAAAATAGTCTATCTTACTCATAAGAAGTCTTTCTTACTCTTTCAATCATTCCTGAGTTTATGTTAATAAATTAACTTTTGAAAAAACTCCTAAGAATGGGGGTTGAATGCCAGAGAAACCACCCTTTTGATCAATGGGTTGAAACTTTCACCTTTGCCATGTCCTCTGAGGAGGGGAGAGAGCTGAAGGTTGAATTAATCACCAATGTATAATGATTTAATCAATCACACTAAGTAATGAAGCCTCCTAAAACCCCCAAAGAAGATAGTTTCTAGGTTGTTGACTATGTAGCAGTGCCTGGAGAGTAGCACTCCAGAGAGAAAAAGTGGGAAGATCTCTGTGCTCCTTCCCACATACTTTGCCCCATGCCTGTCTTCCATCTGACTGACTGTTGCCGAGTTATATCCTTTTATAATAAATTAATTATCTACTAAATACGCCCTTTCCCCGAGTTTGGGTTCAGCCCTGGCAAATTAATTGAACTCATGGACTGGGTGTTTGAGCCTCAATTTTACAGCCTCAATTTTACAGTAAAAATTTTTTGGTAAAAACTGGTTTCTTTAGGTCTGAAGACCTTGCTCTGAGGTCTGATCCTGCCTGTAGGATCTGATGCTGTCTGTGACAGATAATTTAAGAATTGAGTTAAACTGGGACATGATCCAAACAACAACATAGGCCAGAACACCTATCTTATCTCCTGTGGGGTTCAGAGATGTAATAATATGATTTATAATAACTTAGTAGGACTTCCTTGGTGGTCTAGTGGTTGAGAATCCTCTTGCCAATGTAGGGGACAAGGGTTCGATCCCTTCTCCAGGAGGATTCCACATGAGACAGGGCAACTAAGCCCGTGTACCATAACTGTTGAACCTACTACACTCTATAGCCTGTGAGCTGCAGTTACTGAAGCTTGCATGCTCTAGAGTCAGTGCTCCAGAACAAGAGAAGCCTCCACTATCAGCACAGTAAGGAAGACCCAGCAAACATAAATCATTAATTGATTCAGCAAAATAATAGTAGTAGTAGTAAGATACTTATTTATATTTTTTCATCTTCTCTTCTGGAACAGTACTCCTAAAACTCTTGAATTTTCTAATGTAGAGTGTGCTAAAGGTGAAAATAGTCTATCTTACTCATAAGAAGTCTTTCTTACTCTTTCAATCATTCCTGAGTTTATGTTAATAAATTAACTTTTGAAAAAACTCCTAAGAATGGGGGTTGAATGCCAGAGAAACCACCCTTTTGATCAATGGGTTGAAACTTTCACCTTTGCCATGTCCTCTGAGGAGGGGAGAGAGCTGAAGGTTGAATTAATCACCAATGTCTAATGATTTAATCAATCACACTAAGTAATGAAGCCTCCTAAAACCCCCAAAGAAGATAGTTTCTAGGTTGTTGACTATGTAGCAGTGCCTGGAGAGTAGCACTCCAGAGAGAAAAAGTGGGAAGATCTCTGTGCTCCTTCCCACATACTTTGCCCCATGCCTGTCTTCCATCTGACTGACTGTTGCCGAGTTATATCCTTTTATAATAAATTAATTATCTACTAAATACGCCCTTTCCCCGAGTTTGGGTTCAGCCCTGGCAAATTAATTGAACTCATGGACTGGGTGTTTGGAGCCTCCAATTTTACAGCCTCCAATTTTTACAGGTAAAAACTTGGATCTTCATTTAGTATGTGCAGTGAAGACCAGGTTGCTCTTGAGGTCTGAATCCTTAGCCTGTAGGATCTGATGCTGTCTAGTGACAGATAATTTAAGAATTGAGTTAAACTGGGAGATACTATGTGGCATTTGAGTATTTCTTAGTGAGAAGAAACCCCTACACCTTTGATGGCCAAACATGTCAGAAGTGTTCAGCAAAGTGTTGGAGCTCCTCTATTCAGGGGATTCTCCAGGGAATATTGACGTGGGTTGCCATGCCTTCCTCCAGAGGATCTTCCCAACGCAGGTATCCAAACGGTGCCTCTTAACCTCTTCTGTAATGACAGGTTCTTTACCACTAGTGCCACCTGGGAAGCCCTGTATTGTGAATAGTGAAGGAAGAAAGTTTTTCTTTTTTTCCTTTCCAGAATATTATTAGTATTCTATGCTTTTCCTCTAAGCTTCTTTTGATTATATTTAGTGGCAACTCTGGGCTTCCCTGGTAGCAGCTGGTAAAGAATTTGCCTGAAATGCAGGAGACCTCGGTTTGATTACTGGGTTGGAATGATACCTTAGGGAAGGGATAGGCTACCTACTCCAGTATTCTTAGACTTCCCTGGTGGCTCAAGCTGTAAAGAATCTCCTGCAATGCAGGAGACCTGGATTTAGTTGCTGGGTCAAGAAGATTGCCTTGAGAAGGGAAATGCTACTGTTCTAGGTCCATGGGTCACAGAGCCAGACCAGACTGAGCAACTAGCACTTTCACTTTCAGTGGCAACTTCAGTTAGCAATATATGTCCTTAATTCATCCATGTATTTGGGTCAATATTTCACCACTTCACTGATCCCATGCTTAGTTCTCTCTCCTCATTTTCTTATATTTTTCATATTATATTCTACATTTCAAAATCTATTTTTCTAAAATGTAATAATTTATAATATTATCATTTAATTTATCCAGTTTCTTTCTTTTGTGTTATTGTTGTCATAGTTTATACTTTTTATATATTATTAACCTGACATTACAATTGTATTCTATTTTATTTTTTACTTTTATAGTCATTTTCTTTACAGAGGATTATGAAAAGAAACAAATATATTCACTTCTATGTTTAATACTTAGCTACTATTCTGAGGACTCTTCATTCCTTTCTGAGTTTTCTCTCTGGCATCTTTTCCCTTCAGCTTGGAAACATGCTATAGCATTTTCTGTAGTTCAGTAAGTACAGCTAAAGACAGTTTCTTGGGTTTAATTTGTCTGTAAATATTTTTATTTCACTCTATTTTTTACAGGATATTTTTGCTGAATAATAAATCCTGGGTAGATGGAGTTTATATGCATATATATATATATATATATATATATATATATATATATACAAAAAAATTCCATCTGGATAGATGGAATTTATATATATATATATAAATGCATATATATATGCATATATATATAAATGCATTTTTTCTCCTTAAATTGATTTTAAGATATAAGCTTTATTGAGCTTACACAAATTTGACTGTGATTGACTTTGCTGTGCCTTTTTTAAAATATTTATTTTCCTTGGAATTTGCTAAATTTCTTAAATCTCTAGATCAGTGTTTCTAATCACATTGGACAACCTTTAGACCTAAATTTTTGAAAATATATTCTTTCTTTCCAATTTTCAGTTTCTTTACTTTCCACATTCTAATTACATCTGCCACTGGAAAATTTGATATTATTTCATGGGCCCTTTGCACTCTTTCCATATATCTTTATCTTGAGAACATCTTTTGCTTGTTTTTAAGTTCTAGAATTTTCCATGTCATCATTTTTCATCATTTCCATTTTCTGTTGGAATCAAAGTTACGAAGATTGCCTTGAGAAGGGAAATGCTACTGTTCTAGGTCCATGGGTCACAGAGCCAGACCAGACTGAGCAACTAGCACTTTCACTTTCAGTGGCAACTTCAGTTAGCAATATATGTCCTTAATTCATCCATGTATTTGGGTCAATATTTCACCACTTCACTGATCCCATGCTTAGTTCTCTCTCCTCATTTTCTTATATTTTTCATATTATATTCTACATTTCAAAATCTATTTTTCTAAAATGTAATAATTTATAATATTATCATTTAATTTATCCAGTTTCTTTCTTTTGTGTTATTGTTGTCATAGTTTATACTTTTTATATATTATTAACCTGACATTACAATTGTATTCTATTTTATTTTTTACTTTTATAGTCATTTTCTTTACAGAGGATTATGAAAAGAAACAAATATATTCACTTCTATGTTTAATACTTAGCTACTATTCTGAGGACTCTTCATTCCTTTCTGAGTTTTCTCTCTGGCATCTTTTCCCTTCAGCTTGGAAACATGCTATAGCATTTTCTGTAGTTCAGTAAGTACAGCTAAAGACAGTTTCTTGGGTTTAATTTGTCTGTAAATATTTTTATTTCACTCTAGTTTTTACAGGATATTTTTGCTGAATAATAAATCCTGGGTAGATGGAGTTTATATGCATATATATATATATATATATATATATATATATATATATACAAAAAAATTCCATCTGGATAGATGGAATTTATATATATATATATAAATGCATATATATATGCATATATATATAAATGCATTTTTTCTCCTTAAATTGATTTTAAGATATAAGCTTTATTGAGCTTACACAAATTTGACTGTGATTGACTTTGCTGTGCCTTTTTTAAAATATTTATTTTCCTTGGAATTTGCTAAATTTCTTAAATCTCTAGATCAGTGTTTCTAATCACATTGGACAACCTTTAGACCTAAATTTTTGAAAATATATTCTTTCTTTCCAATTTTCAGTTTCTTTACTTTCCACATTCTAATTACATCTGCCACTGGAAAATTTGATATTATTTCATGGGCCCTTTGCACTCTTTCCATATATCTTTATCTTGAGAACATCTTTTGCTTGTTTTTAAGTTCTAGAATTTTCCATGTCATCATTTTTCATCATTTCCATTTTCTGTTGGAATCAAAGTTACCTTCCTTAGCTCACTTCACTGGACTTTTACATTTGAGACCACTGCTCCTCTCCTCTCCTCAAGGTTTTAACATACTTAGCAAGCCTCTCCATATCTGAAGACACAGGTACCTTTGGCTAGAGTATGAACTCATTTCCAGTGAAAGCTCCTGCTGCTCCCTTTGGGAAGCAATAGAGCAGTGTACTAGCAAACATTTAACAGTTATATCACATAGACACAGGCGCGAGCGCACACACACACACACACACACACACACACACACACATTACCTGAAGCTCTGATTGATAGATTTCCATGTTTCCTCCAGTACACCACTGGCCATGGGGCCTTTCATTGGTTCTTAGAGGATAACCCGACATCTTATTGTGTCCTTAAACAGGCCTCCTTTCAGGCATCCACTTCAGGTATGCTTACAGAGCAGAGTTCAAAAAAGTCACTGAACATTCACTCCATTGTGAATCACTTCCATGCATCTTTAAAAGTCTATTTTTTTTCTAATAAACATTTAAGTATTTAAATTTGGGAAGTTTCAGATTTCCTTTTTATTTTTTTTTTTGGCCACTTTTATTGGTCTTTCATTTGTTTGTCTTTGATCTTCTGGTCTGTGTGGGCCTCCCATCTCAGTGGCATCGCAGAATACCGGCTCTGGGCACATGCACTCCAGAGCTCCAGCTCTGGAGCTGGACACATCGATCCAGCCGCTCCGGGCATGTGGGATCTCCCAGGCCAGGGATCGAACTGGTGCCCCTTGTACTGCAAGGCAGTGTCCTTACCCACTGGACCACCAGGGAAACCCCAGATTTATTTTTAGCTCTTTTCTTCAACTTTATTGAGGTATAATTGACAACTGCCTTTTTTAAAATATTTATTTTCCTTGGAATTTGCTAAATTTCTTAAATCTCTAGATCAGTGTTTCTAATCACATTGGACAACCTTTAGACCTAAATTTTTGAAAATATATTCTTTCTTTCCAATTTTCAGTTTCTTTACTTTCCACATTCTAATTACATCTGCCACTGGAAAATTTGATATTATTTCATGGGCCCTTTGCACTCTTTCCATATATCTTTATCTTGAGAACATCTTTTGCTTGTTTTTAAGTTCTAGAATTTTCCATGTCATCATTTTTCATCATTTCCATTTTCTGTTGGAATCAAAGTTACCTTCCTTAGCTCACTTCACTGGACTTTTACATTTGAGACCACTGCTCCTCTCCTCTCCTCAAGGTTTTAACATACTTAGCAAGCCTCTCCATATCTGAAGACACAGGTACCTTTGGCTAGAGTATGAACTCATTTCCAGTGAAAGCTCCTGCTGCTCCCTTTGGGAAGCAATAGAGCAGTGTACTAGCAAACATTTAACAGTTATATCACATAGACACAGGCGCGAGCGCACACACACACACACACACACACACACACACACACATTACCTGAAGCTCTGATTGATAGATTTCCATGTTTCCTCCAGTACACCACTGGCCATGGGGCCTTTCATTGGTTCTTAGAGGATAACCCGACATCTTATTGTGTCCTTAAACAGGCCTCCTTTCAGGCATCCACTTCAGGTATGCTTACAGAGCAGAGTTCAAAAAAGTCACTGAACATTCACTCCATTGTGAATCACTTCCATGCATCTTTAAAAGTCTATTTTTTTTCTAATAAACATTTAAGTATTTAAATTTGGGAAGTTTCAGATTTCCTTTTTATTTTTTTTTTTGGCCACTTTTATTGGTCTTTCATTTGTTTGTCTTTGATCTTCTGGTCTGTGTGGGCCTCCCATCTCAGTGGCATCGCAGAATACCGGCTCTGGGCACATGCACTCCAGAGCTCCAGCTCTGGAGCTGGACACATCGATCCAGCCGCTCCGGGCATGTGGGATCTCCCAGGCCAGGGATCGAACTGGTGCCCCTTGTACTGCAAGGCAGTGTCCTTACCCACTGGACCACCAGGGAAACCCCAGATTTATTTTTAGCTCTTTTTCTTCAACTTTATTGAGGTATAATTGACAACACTGTAACATATTTAGGGTGTACAACCTGATGATATGCTATATGTATCCATCATGAAAGAATTTCCTTAAGTTGATTAGCACATCCATCACCTCACATATTTACCATGTATTTTCCCTTTCTTCCTGTCTGTCTTTCATTTTCTCTTTTTCTTCTTTCAGTAAGCACATTTAAAGTTTACTCTCAGAAAATTTCAATTCTATAATACAGTGTTATCAACTATAGTTAATTATGTTATACAGTAGATCCTCAGACCTTATTTATCTTGTAACAAAAAGTTTGTAGGCTTTGAGCAAATTGTCCCCACTTCTCCCACCCCTAATTGCCTGGAAAAAAATTTATGCTTTTTATTTATAGGAGTTTGACTTTATTTTAGATTCCATATACATGATACTATGCAGTATTTGTATTTCTCTGACTCATTTCACTTAGTATAATGTCCTGAAGTTTGTGCCACAATGTCACAAATGACATAATTTCTTTCTTTATAAAGGCTGAATAAATTATATTGTTTTAGGGCTTCTCTGGTGGCTCCGTGGCAAAGAATCCACATGCCAATGCAGGAGACACAGGTTGATCCCTGGTCCAGGAAGAGCCCACATGCCACAGAGCAACTAAATCCATGGGTCAAAATACTGAGACTGGGAACCACAACTTCTCAAGCCCATGCACACTAGAGCCCTTGCTCAGCAGCAGGCGAAGCCAATGTAGGGAGAAGCTGGAGCCCCGCAACTAGAAAGCAGCCGCCACATGTTGAAACAAGAGAAAAGCCCATACAGTAACAACGATCCAACACTGCCAAAAAATAAATCAATGAAATTTTAAAAATTACCTTGTTTTATATATATATATATATATATACACACACACATATATGCTATAAAATGTTAAATGTGCATATATATAACATTGTATAAGTATGTATATAACATTATATAGATATATGTATGTATGTATATATAGCTATTGTAAATAGCTGCTATGAACATAGGAGTGTTGATATCTTTTTAAAATAATGTTTTTGTTTTCTTTGGATATTTACCCAGCAGTAAGATTGCTGAATCATGTAGTAGTTACATTTTTAATTTCTTAAGGGACAAAACGCCATCCTTTTTTCCGTAGCGGATGTACTAATTGATTTCAAACAACAGTGCACAAAAGTTCCCTTTTCTCCACATCTTTGCCAGTACATGTCTTTTTGATAATAGCCATTCTACACATATACGATGATATCTCATTGTGGTTTTGATTTGCATTTCTCTGGTGATTAGTGATGCTGAGCATCTTTTAATATACCTTTTGATCACTCGTATGTCTTCTTCGCAAAAATGTCTAGATACTTTGCTCATTTTTATTGAAATTATTTGCTCTTTTTGCTGTTGATCTGTAAGTGTTCCTTATATATTTTGGATATTAAGTACTTATTAGATATGTGATTTGCAAATATCTACCCCCATTCTTTAGGCTGCCTTTCCATTTTGTCGATGAATTCTTTTGCTGCACAGAAACTTTTTAGTTTGATGTAGTCCCACTTGCTCATTTTTGCCTTTATTGCCTTTGCTTTTGGTGTCATATCCAAAAAATTGGTTGCCAACACCAATGTCAAGGAGCTTGCTGCCTATGTTTACTTCTAGAAGTTTTACAGCTTTAGGTCTTAAATCTAAGTTTTTAATCCATTTTGAGTTGATTTTTGTGTATGGTGGAAAGTAGAGATCCAACTGGATTCTCCTGTGTATGGTTATCCACTTTATACATCCTTTTATATCATCCTTTATTAAAGAGACTCTTCTTTCCCGATTGAATATTCTTTGCTCCTTTGTGACAAACTAATTGCCCAAATGTGCATGGATTTATTTTGGAATCTCAGTTCTGTTTCCTTGGTCTTTGTGCCTGTTTTTAAGCCAATACTATACTATTTTAATTACTATGGTTTTCTACTAGCTTGAAATCAGGAAGTATGATGCTTCCTGCTCTGTTCTTCTTTCTCAGGACTTCTTGGTGATTTTGGGTCTTGTGCAGTATCCTCAGCTCCTACCAAAATTTCCATAAAAATTTATTTAAATAATTAAATTAACAAACTCCTAGACTTTGCTCCTAGAGACATTTAAAATGGTGGTGTCATGATACTGTACAAAATAAGTAATTGAGGTGCTGCATATTTCCTTCAGAGTTAATTTCATGTGCTCCATATAACATGTACATTTTGGCCACAACTTCTAGATATGGTTAAAATCCATTTAGGAGTTTAGCCTGCTGAAATAATAAACAGAAAAACAGCATTCCAACATTTACTTACACTTATGTTATTTACGTGTATTTACCTAAATGATTGTAAGCAGCTTTTTATTTATATTGAGAATTCTTTCTAAAATTACTTTTAATGGTTATGTATTTTATTGTCAAAATATGTGATTATTTATCTATTAACTACCAAGTTTCTCAAAACCTGTGATTAAAAATAGGCTCATATTTAATTATTTATTCAAATTTCACTGACTTTTGTCCTTGCCTCCCTTTGTAGGTCCTCAGAGCCTGCTAAGATTCTGACATGTGTTTTGGATAGTCCTCAAGTGGTCACATCTTACATTTCCTCAGCAATACCAGTCTGATCTGCATTCATGTGATGACCTAGCAGTACTGATATTTCCGGTCATCATGGTGTCTAAGGTCCTTTAGGTCTTTTTAGTTTGATGTAGTCCCACTTGCTCATTTTTGCCTTTATTGCCTTTGCTTTTGGTGTCATATCCAAAAAATTGGTTGCCAACACCAATGTCAAGGAGCTTGCTGCCTATGTTTACTTCTAGAAGTTTTACAGCTTTAGGTCTTAAATCTAAGTTTTTAATCCATTTTGAGTTGATTTTTGTGTATGGTGGAAAGTAGAGATCCAACTGGATTCTCCTGTGTATGGTTATCCACTTTATACATCCTTTTATATCATCCTTTATTAAAGAGACTCTTCTTTCCCGATTGAATATTCTTTGCTCCTTTGTGACAAACTAATTGCCCAAATGTGCATGGATTTATTTTGGAATCTCAGTTCTGTTTCCTTGGTCTTTGTGCCTGTTTTTAAGCCAATACTATACTATTTTAATTACTATGGTTTTCTACTAGCTTGAAATCAGGAAGTATGATGCTTCCTGCTCTGTTCTTCTTTCTCAGGACTTCTTGGTGATTTTGGGTCTTGTGCAGTATCCTCAGCTCCTACCAAAATTTCCATAAAAATTTATTTAAATAATTAAATTAACAAACTCCTAGACTTTGCTCCTAGAGACATTTAAAATGGTGGTGTCATGATACTGTACAAAATAAGTAATTGAGGTGCTGCATATTTCCTTCAGAGTTAATTTCATGTGCTCCATATAACATGTACATTTTTGGCCACAACTTCTAGATATGGTTAAAATCCATTTAGGAGTTTAGCCTGCTGAAATAATAAACAGAAAAACAGCATTCCAACATTTACTTACACTTATGTTATTTACGTGTATTTACCTAAATGATTGTAAGCAGCTTTTTATTTATATTGAGAATTCTTTCTAAAATTACTTTTAATGGTTATGTATTTTATTGTCAAAATATGTGATTATTTATCTATTAACTACCAAGTTTCTCAAAACCTGTGATTAAAAATAGGCTCATATTTAATTATTTATTCAAATTTCACTGACTTTTGTCCTTGCCTCCCTTTGTAGGTCCTCAGAGCCTGCTAAGATTCTGACATGTGTTTTGGATAGTCCTCAAGTGGTCACATCTTACATTTCCTCAGCAATACCAGTCTGATCTGCATTCATGTGATGACCTAGCAGTACTGATATTTCCGGTCATCATGGTGTCTAAGAGCCAGTTCTGTGCCCTCTACCATCATTCCTCCTGGATTCCAGGATATTTTGGTAGAGTGGTGGACAGTTTCTCTGTATTTACTGGAAATCACTGGCAAATACTACAGCCTTTCCTAAGTGGTGTGACTGCCACTTTTGCTTTCTTCCAGGTGTGCAAGTAGCTTACCAGAGATTTTCAGGAGCCACCACAGATAATAGACTGATCTGACCCAGGGCGAAAAATAATGGTACTTCTTGTATTACACCAGAGAGTAGTTGTACCCTGACACCAGAGCAGTGAATCAGCTTTATTTTATTTATTTTTTTTACTAATGATCCACTTCCTGGGAACACAGACAGAAGTCTAGGGGAAGAGAGTATTTATTTCTAAAATGACAAACTGTGTGGATGCATGCTAAGGCACTTCAGTCTTGTCCAACTTTGTGCAATCCTATGGACTGCAGCCTACCAGGTTTCTCTGTCCAGGGGAGGGATTCTCCAGGCAAGAATACTGGAGTGGGTTGCCATACCATCCTCTAGGGAATATTCCTGATCCAGTGGCCCAATCTGAGTCTCTTACGCCTACCTGCATTGGCAGGTGGGTTCTTTACCAACAGTGCCACTTGGGAAGCCCAAATGACAGATTAGAATCACCCTTTTCTCTGTCCATAAAACTTTACTACCTGGTGGTGAAGTTTGGGACTTTTGGTTCATCTTTTCCTTGGGATTATTTCTTTCCCAGCTTCATATTTGCCACTCATACTGATTTCTGATAACTCTCTCTTCTTCAGTCTTATTTTCCACTAGTTTATGAAACATAATAACAAATAACTGCCATTGTATAACCACTACCATCTTATTAGACTGGAAGTTTTAAACTTTACCCCCTATTGTAATAGAAATATTGGAATTAAAACTCTTGAGTGTTAGAGGTTATTTCTTTAAAATAAAGGATGGATTATTTGGGCAAAAGTTTTAAAGTTTTAGGTTTTTTAATATACATTTAAAAGTAGATATTCCTGTTTGATTTTTTGCTTGAAGATAATCCCTTTATTAATGTCAAGAAAGTAATTTCTTCTCTAGGCAATTTCTGTGGTAAAATAAGTGTCATTCTTCAAAACACCTCCATTACTTGCTGTAAATATGTCTAGCTATACTGAGAGTGTGTCACACAAAATCGCCAACACTTAGTAGTTCTTTAGAAAAGAAAAAAGAAGGACTTCCCTGGTGGTACAGCGGGCAAAGAGTCTGCCTTGCAGTGCAAGGGGCATTGGTTTGATCCCTGGCTCTGGAGGTACAATAGAGTGGCTGGAACTGTGTCTAATTATGAGTCAGCACTCTGGAGCATGTGCACCCAGAGCCTGTGCTCTGCAACGAGAGAGGTCACTGAAATGGAAGGCCCACACAGGAACAGAATAGAGATGGATGAAAATAAATACATAAAACCAATAAAAGAGGCCTAAATTTAAGAAAAAGAAATTCACTTTAGTCCCCTTGCTTGCAGAGTATTAATCTGTCAAAACTGTGGAATTATTTAAGCTCTCAAATTTGAATGCCAAGGTTGAGGTTCAGGCTTTGAAATCTTACATCCATAAATTCTGAGTATGTTATATACACAAAACAGTTCCTCCTGTCTAGCATGAGATATTGGTGTCCTTGATAGTATGTCATCTCCATGTCTTATCACTCACGGGGAGTTAAAAATGCCAGCCTTGAAGAGTTTTCATGAACTCAATGGAAACAATGTTAATTATATTTATAATTGGCTTTTCTTGGCTCTGAATTAGCCAGTTTCTACTGTCTGACTCAGTGAGTTGTACATGCCAATATTACGCTTTGCCTTTTCCCACATCAGTGTACTAGCTATTGACATTCAAAAGGAGTTTTTTAATGTATTTACAATTGATGAATCATTTCTAATTCCTTCCTCCATTTTTCTTGTCTCTTTTCCTTAGTGTTTTTTAACTAAAAGGCAAAGTAAAATGTCTGTCATAGATAAAGTTGTGCGTATGTATAGATAACAACATTAAACAAATTGGACATGAATGTTTTAAATTCAAGTCTGATGGATTATTTGGGCAAAAGTTTTAAAGTTTTAGGTTTTTTAATATACATTTAAAAGTAGATATTCCTGTTTGATTTTTTGCTTGAAGATAATCCCTTTATTAATGTCAAGAAAGTAATTTCTTCTCTAGGCAATTTCTGTGGTAAAATAAGTGTCATTCTTCAAAACACCTCCATTACTTGCTGTAAATATGTCTAGCTATACTGAGAGTGTGTCACACAAAATCGCCAACACTTAGTAGTTCTTTAGAAAAGAAAAAAGAAGGACTTCCCTGGTGGTACAGCGGGCAAAGAGTCTGCCTTGCAGTGCAAGGGGCATTGGTTTGATCCCTGGCTCTGGAGGTACAATAGAGTGGCTGGAACTGTGTCTAATTATGAGTCAGCACTCTGGAGCATGTGCACCCAGAGCCTGTGCTCTGCAACGAGAGAGGTCACTGAAATGGAAGGCCCACACAGGAACAGAAGAATAGAGATGGATGAAAATAAATACATAAAACCAATAAAAGAGGCCTAAATTTAAGAAAAAGAAATTCACTTTAGTCCCCTTGCTTGCAGAGTATTAATCTGTCAAAACTGTGGAATTATTTAAGCTCTCAAATTTGAATGCCAAGGTTGAGGTTCAGGCTTTGAAATCTTACATCCATAAATTCTGAGTATGTTATATACACAAAACAGTTCCTCCTGTCTAGCATGAGATATTGGTGTCCTTGATAGTATGTCATCTCCATGTCTTATCACTCACGGGGAGTTAAAAAAATGCCAGCCTTGAAGAGTTTTCATGAACTCAATGGAAACAATGTTAATTATATTTATAATTGGCTTTTCTTGGCTCTGAATTAGCCAGTTTCTACTGTCTGACTCAGTGAGTTGTACATGCCAATATTACGCTTTGCCTTTTCCCACATCAGTGTACTAGCTATTGACATTCAAAAGGAGTTTTTTTTAATGTATTTACAATTGATGAATCATTTCTAATTCCTTCCTCCATTTTTCTTGTCTCTTTTCCTTAGTGTTTTTTAACTAAAAGGCAAAGTAAAATGTCTGTCATAGATAAAGTTGTGCGTATGTATAGATAACAACATTCCAGACCAGCATGCCAATAGAATTGGAAGGTACATTAAAGTAAATGTTTTAAAAATGTGTCTTATAAGCTTCTCAAAACAATCTTAAGATGTCTCACATAATGCTATGCAAGCTGAATGAATACTTTGAATCTGTTGATTTAGAAAAGAAAATTATCATGATCCTCATTATTCCAGATAATGATTATTGAATGTCTACCTGGTATCAGCTAATGTCCTGAGCCTTTTACTAATGGTATTAGTTTCCTAGAGCTGCCATAACAAATTATATCAGTGTGATGACTTGAAGGAACTTAAATCTCTTTTCTCTCAGTTCTGGAAGCCAAAAGTCTAAAATCAAGGAACCAGCAGGTTTGCATTTCCTCTTAAAAGTGTAGGGAGATTTCATTCTTTGCTTCTTCCAAAGTTTGGTAGCTGCCCACTTCTTTGAGGTTGCAGCCACATAACTCCAACCTTTGCCCCGTGGTCATATTCCCTTATCCTCTCTGTGTTTCTTACAAGGAAACTCATTATTAGATTTAGGATCCACCAGAATAACCCAGAATAAGCTCATCCCAAGATCTTTTGACTGACTTACATCTACCAAGTTCATTTTTCTGAGCAAGGTAACGTTCACAAATTTTTGAAATTAAGGCATGGACATATCCATACAGAACACTGCTGAACCCACTATACTTACATATTTCTAATTGTAGCAAATATAGAGTGAAACATAATGAGAGAGGCTAGCACTTTTCTTAAGGTTGCACACATCATGAATGTTAGGACTACAGCTATAGAATGTGTCCATTGCATTTTATTGTGTTTTGTTTCTATTCAGGTATTATTGGCATACAAACAAGCTGTACATATTTAATGTATGTATTTTGATGTGTTTGAAGATAAATACCCTTAAAAGTGTCATCATTACATTTCATTTGTTCATGTGCTCATTTTTTTCACTCTCTGGGTCTAAGCATCTTGACTGAGATATTTTCTTATTCTATGGTACCTTCCCAATGCCTCATGTTTGGCCTTTGATACAGATTAGACATTACATAAATAAATGTATTACATAAATAAATGTATGGTTTCTCATTAGCAAGCCCTCTTCCAAGGACCAGCTGTAGACAATACCCATAATATAAAAATGGTGTATCTGTTACTTCACAGCTGCTTTACTTAAAGGCTATCAAAATTCAGTAGCAATAACTAACCTCTTTCCAGAGATGTTTAGTATGAAAATCTAATTCTTTAGACTGACTTACTCAAAGAACAAGCTCTGAGATGTAACTATGAAAAGAGGAATTGCCTTTTACTCACCTTTCTCTATTTTTTTTTTTTTTTTTAGTTATTGGGTTATTTTGTTTGTTTGCTTGAAGTCAAGGATAACCGGAAGATCTTCATAAGTTACTTCTTTACTGGGTCCTTAAACACAGCCACTGACAAATGACTGGCATGTGATTCGTATTGGGCAGCAAGATCCTATATGTTGCCTAGTTATTGCTGGTGATTGAAGATAGTTTCCCCACCTCAGACAAATTAGGTAATAATTGAGGATGGCCCAACATCACATCAGAAGTACTCAGTGTCTGTGGCAACTGTTTGTGAATGAATCATTCAGATTCAACTCCCTGCTCCCCACCATGACTTGAGGGAATTTGACTTAGTCATTTTGATAGGCAACTAAATTTTTGGTTATATAAAGCAACAGGATTGAAAACATATATGATCTGATCTATTTGAGGAATAATTTTGTCAAAATTTTTATTTTTGGGTTCTGAGATGTTTCATTTTATTTTTTCTTTGCCATTCTTTCATTAACTATTCTTATACCAAGACAAATATCATCCATATGAATTTTATAATTTCATCATAGACCTCTTGTTTGATTTAGATGTACCTTTCTTCTTGGATTGTTCCAACACTGAGATTTCTTATTTGTTTTCTGGGATTCCCAGTGACAGAATCTGCTTCCAATGCAGAAGATGCAGGAGACACAGAGTTGGTTCCTGGGTATGGAAGATCCCCTGGGGAAGGAGATGGTTATCTACTCCAGTATTCTTGCTTTGAAATTCTCCTGTACCGAGGATCCTGGTGGGCTGAAGTCATGGGGTTGTAAAGATCCGAACACTACTGAGCATGCACATGTGCACATGTCTGTTTTCTAAACATTCCTAAGTTTGGCAAGGAGGCTTCATGCACTGCAGGGAGGATGACAACCAAATTTCTATGGTACGTCCACTAAAAGGGAGTTGATGCCAGATTCATGGATTTGCAGGATGCAATGGTTTGAAGGAGTAGAATTCAGGGACACTAAAGTGCTAAAACTGAAATATAACTGATTTGAAGGCCAACACTAAGACTAAGCCAAAAGAAAATAAACCTTCTTGGTATTTCTGAAGCTCAATTTTTTCACTTATAAAATTCATGTTATAACACATTTCCACCGGGGTTCATAGGAAATTTAAATGAGTAATGGATGTAAAGCATCTAGCACAATTCCTGGAACACATTAGATGTTCAAATGTTATTACTTTAGAAAGTCCAAATAAGGCAGATAGTTTCAGGGTGTTTTCTCCATACTTTTAATGGAAATATTGTCATGTAGTTATTAATTTCTGATCTTTGTGAGTTATGTAATGCCCAACGTTTACCCCTTAAGCATACCTGCTCAATAAACTAAATTGAGAGAGCAGACATGTTTCTCAGGGAAAATTACATTAATCAAATTTATGATACTGCAGATAAAATCAGAATGCCAATTTTTTTTAATTGTCTGCTTAAAACACAATTGTCATGTAGTTTAAAGTATGTGATGCCTTATTATTTTCTCTCTGTTGGCAGACATCATGGAAAGCAAATTATAATGTTATATGGAATCTGAACAGAAACAGTAGATGAATAGAATTGTAATTGCCATCAGGCTTACATAGTCTAATAAATTCATCTCTACAACATGGCTAGCCTTGTTAACAACAGTGGCATGTTTAAATCTCATTATCTAGTTTTTCTTTCCGTTAGTATATTGGTTGGATGGCTTAAATTTGTTTGCTTCTGTCAGTAATTTTACATCCAATCTCCTGGCAGATTAATCTCTTTTCTTTCAGGAAAGTTGACATCTTCAATCAAGAGTAGTCAGTTCTTGTTTGTCAAGTGTAACTCTCTGTCCTTAAAAGAATTTCTCATTTCTCAGTTTTCATTGATTGTGCAGGAGACACAGAGTTGGTTCCTGGGTATGGAAGATCCCCTGGGGAAGGAGATGGTTATCTACTCCAGTATTCTTGCTTTGAAATTCTCCTGTACCGAGGATCCTGGTGGGCTGAAGTCATGGGGTTGTAAAGATCCGAACACTACTGAGCATGCACATGTGCACATGTCTGTTTTCTAAACATTCCTAAGTTTGGCAAGGAGGCTTCATGCACTGCAGGGAGGATGACAACCAAATTTCTATGGTACGTCCACTAAAAGGGAGTTGATGCCAGATTCATGGATTTGCAGGATGCAATGGTTTGAAGGAGTAGAATTCAGGGACACTAAAGTGCTAAAACTGAAATATAACTGATTTGAAGGCCAACACTAAGACTAAGCCAAAAGAAAATAAACCTTCTTGGTATTTCTGAAGCTCAATTTTTTCACTTATAAAATTCATGTTATAACACATTTCCACCGGGGTTCATAGGAAATTTAAATGAGTAATGGATGTAAAGCATCTAGCACAATTCCTGGAACACATTAGATGTTCAAATGTTATTACTTTAGAAAGTCCAAATAAGGCAGATAGTTTCAGGGTGTTTTCTCCATACTTTTAATGGAAATATTGTCATGTAGTTATTAATTTCTGATCTTTGTGAGTTATGTAATGCCCAACGTTTACCCCTTAAGCATACCTGCTCAATAAACTAAATTGAGAGAGCAGACATGTTTCTCAGGGAAAATTACATTAATCAAATTTATGATACTGCAGATAAAATCAGAATGCCAATTTTTTTTAATTGTCTGCTTAAAACACAATTGTCATGTAGTTTAAAGTATGTGATGCCTTATTATTTTCTCTCTGTTGGCAGACATCATGGAAAGCAAATTATAATGTTATATGGAATCTGAACAGAAACAGTAGATGAATAGAATTGTAATTGCCATCAGGCTTACATAGTCTAATAAATTCATCTCTACAACATGGCTAGCCTTGTTAACAACAGTGGCATGTTTAAATCTCATTATCTAGTTTTTCTTTCCGTTAGTATATTGGTTGGATGGCTTAAATTTGTTTGCTTCTGTCAGTAATTTTACATCCAATCTCCTGGCAGATTAATCTCTTTTCTTTCAGGAAAGTTGACATCTTCAATCAAGAGTAGTCAGTTCTTGTTTGTCAAGTGTAACTCTCTGTCCTTAAAAGAATTTCTCATTTCTCAGTTTTCATTGATTGTGCATTGATTTTACAATATAAATGTCAGAAGGCAATCTCATTTTACTTCTGTAATTTTTGGGTCACCCTTACTTGAAGATACTACTTAATTTTTCTTCCAGTTTTATTGAGAAATAACTGATATATCATACTGTATAAGTTTAAGTCATACAGCATCATGGTTCGATTTATATATATTGTTAAATGGGTATCACAATAGGTTCAACTAACATCTCTCACTGTGTATAAGTACAATAAGCAAAAAAGAAAAAAGAAGAAGAAGAATTCTCTACTTGTCATAAGAATTCTCAGATTTTATACTCGTAGTAACATTTCTATAAATCATATGGCAATATTAACTATAATCATCACACTATATATTACATCTCTAGTTCTTATTTATCTTTTAACAGTTTGTACATTTGGACCACTTTGCTTCAATTTATCCTCTTGCTACCTTCTAATTCTGGTAATCATGAATTTGAGCTTTCTTTGAGTTTGGGTTTTGTTTGCTGTATTTGCTTTTGTTTAAATTGCACACATATTTGCTAACTACAATATTTGTCTTTCTCTGACTTATTTCACCTTATATAATGCTTTCAAGGTCTATTTGTTTCAAATAGTAGGAGTTACTCAGGTTTTAGTAGTTGAATAATATTTTATTGAGTACTTCCCAGGTGACCCAGTGGTGAAGAATATGCCTGCCAATGCAGGAGACAGGTTTGATCCCTGGGATAGGAAGATCCCCTAGAGAAGGAAATAGCAACCCTTTTCAGTACTTTTTGCTTGTAAAATCCAATAGACAGAGGAGCCTGGTAGGGCCATAGTCTATGGGGTCACAAAGAGTCAAACATGACTTAGCAACTAAACAAATATAAAATTCTATTGTGTGTGTGTGTGTGTGTATGTGAATGTGTGTGTATGCTGCAACATTTTTATCCATTCATCCATCAATGAACTCTTAGATTGCTTTTGTTTCTTGGCTATTGCAAATAATGTTGCTATAAATGTAGAGAAGTAGATGTCTTTTTTCAAGTTACTGTTTTTATTTATTTTGGATATATTCTCAGAAGTAGAAATTCTGGATCATATGATAGCTGTGTTTTTTCACTTTACGAGGATCCTCCATACTGTTTTCCTCAGCAGCTATACCAATACTAAACCAGCCTACAAGAATCATTAAGGAGCTTTATCTAAATGGAAAATAAAAAGTTATAACAAGGAGTAAGAAATGTGTAGAAAAGAGAAATTCCAGTAGTAAAGGCAAATATATAGTAAAAGCTATATATCATCTTTATTAAGCTAGTGTTAATCATTTAAGACAAAATGTATGAAATCAATTATATTGGAATAGACACATAGATGTAAAATATGATACTAAAAACACAAAATGAGAGGGAATGGGGTAAAATGTGTGAATCTTCTAGAATGTATTTGGACTTTAATGCCTGTCAGTTAAAAACAAATAGATATGTCAACACATATGAACTCCTAGTAACCAAAACCAAAAACCTACAATAGATACACAAAAACTAGGGAGAAAGGAACAAACCATGCCACTAACTGATATAATATTGTAGCTCAAATATATTTCAATAAGTAATAAAAATTCTATCATACCAAGACCTTTCATAATACATACAGCTCAATCTCTAGGTCTAGTGACAGCTTCCCCTCCTAATCATGTGAAGAGTGAAGACAATGTTAATTTTTATTAACTGGAGAAAAGTGTTAGAAATTCCTGGACTACTTTGTTGGGTATATGTAAGTTGTAACCTTAGATTTTTGTATTGAAGAGAAGTCAAGCAAATAGGATAATGAATGAGAATGGTCTCTGAAACTGACAAAAAAATGTATGTGAAGAGGGCACCCAGGATAAGAGTAACTTTGTAGCAAATTTGGGAGGAGTAAATCCAACAGTGAGGCTTTCTGGAGTTGGTGCAGTGGCAAGTTCATGCAATTCCTCTAAGAAAAAAATCTTGAATGATTACTTGCTACTTTAATGATGAAATTATCACAAGGCAATCTAACAACATAACAAGACAAAGTTCTCCTATTGTTAACGCCTTCAGGTGACATCTAAAAGAGAATCTCCCCTGTGGAGATTATCAAACTGTACTATTCTTGCTTCACTATTTTCATATGCAGCAAGAAGAAACTACAGGCTAATGAATCAACAAGTCACTTATCCAGCCACCTCCTTTCAGCACCATTGCTTTAAATAATCTCTTATTTGAATTATTCAATAATTTCACTAGAAGCACAGCAAGAATTATTAGGCAATCTTTCCTACACCAACCATGGTTGGAAGGCTTAATAGTTGGAAACTTAAAATGATTTCTTAGTTATGAAAATGTCTGTGATCTATCATTTGTTCATGAACTATTTCATGAATTAGAGAAAGCTGAAATAAGATTTTTACTGTGAAACAAGAAACCACTTTTATAAGAAGAAAGCAATCATGTGTTTATCAAGTAGAGGGCAGCCATTCGGCTGTTAGCCAGATACGTATACATATGTCATAGACTATATGAACACTGGAATTCTTACAAATCAATGGATCTCAGTGCAAGTGTCCTATACACGTGAAGGCAAGAAATTGGAAAGTTGATTTTTTTTTTCATTCTTCCAGTTTGATTACCCAACAAATTTCTTTCTAACAATCTCCCAATGCACAATAGTCCAATGCTGGACATAACGTGGCTGCTGCCATCTTGGGCAGAATCAATTTGATCTAGTTTGACCTGGGCTCCTGCTTTAAGTCACTCTGATTGCCCGTGCTTCTGTTGTTCACATTATCAGATTGGATCAAAGTCAAGTGCTAGCAGTTTACTTCTTCAAACACTGGGTCCTTTATTCTTATCTGCTTTACCTTTGTTGACTTAAGCAATCAGAGAGATGATCTTTAGTATAAGGAAATTACATTTGATTAGTTCATTCAGTTCTAATATCTCATGTCTTGACAGTATAGGTAAACAGATGCAACCTTCAAACTGCATGTGCTTTGGGATCAAAACAGTAGGGAGAAACACCTGGAACATAAGAAATTCTTGTAGCCAAAGACTTTTAGGTTTAACGAGGCTTTCTGGAGTTGGTGCAGTGGCAAGTTCATGCAATTCCTCTAAGAAAAAAATCTTGAATGATTACTTGCTACTTTAATGATGAAATTATCACAAGGCAATCTAACAACATAACAAGACAAAGTTCTCCTATTGTTAACGCCTTCAGGTGACATCTAAAAGAGAATCTCCCCTGTGGAGATTATCAAACTGTACTATTCTTGCTTCACTATTTTCATATGCAGCAAGAAGAAACTACAGGCTAATGAATCAACAAGTCACTTATCCAGCCACCTCCTTTCAGCACCATTGCTTTAAATAATCTCTTATTTGAATTATTCAATAATTTCACTAGAAGCACAGCAAGAATTATTAGGCAATCTTTCCTACACCAACCATGGTTGGAAGGCTTAATAGTTGGAAACTTAAAATGATTTCTTAGTTATGAAAATGTCTGTGATCTATCATTTGTTCATGAACTATTTCATGAATTAGAGAAAGCTGAAATAAGATTTTTACTGTGAAACAAGAAACCACTTTTATAAGAAGAAAGCAATCATGTGTTTATCAAGTAGAGGGCAGCCATTCGGCTGTTAGCCAGATACGTATACATATGTCATAGACTATATGAACACTGGAATTCTTACAAATCAATGGATCTCAGTGCAAGTGTCCTATACACGTGAAGGCAAGAAATTGGAAAGTTGATTTTTTTTTTCATTCTTCCAGTTTGATTACCCAACAAATTTCTTTCTAACAATCTCCCAATGCACAATAGTCCAATGCTGGACATAACGTGGCTGCTGCCATCTTGGGCAGAATCAATTTGATCTAGTTTGACCTGGGCTCCTGCTTTAAGTCACTCTGATTGCCCGTGCTTCTGTTGTTCACATTATCAGATTGGATCAAAGTCAAGTGCTAGCAGTTTACTTCTTCAAACACTGGGTCCTTTATTCTTATCTGCTTTACCTTTGTTGACTTAAGCAATCAGAGAGATGATCTTTAGTATAAGGAAATTACATTTGATTAGTTCATTCAGTTCTAATATCTCATGTCTTGACAGTATAGGTAAACAGATGCAACCTTCAAACTGCATGTGCTTTGGGATCAAAACAGTAGGGAGAAACACCTGGAACATAAGAAATTCTTGTAGCCAAAGACTTTTAGGTTTAACGTTTAACCAAAAATCATGCATTCAAGTGAATATTTTATGTTTTCTTGTGGGAGTCTTTCTAACAAAATATTTATTTAATATCCCAAAAAGATACAGGACCAGACATCTGTGAAATAACCTCAAAATCTGTTGAAGCATTATACTTTGATTTCAGGAGCTTAGGTAGCTTTGCTAAGCATGATTATGTGCTGTAACATAGTTGAATATCCACTTATCATGTGGCTTACAGTTTAGGGATGCTGAACCTGGTTCTTGATTAAATAGAAATGAATTGGAAAATATTTGCCTTTTATTATTTATTAGATTGAACATGTTCCAAAAGTATGAAAGAATAGTGGTAATAGTGGCAATATTACCTAGTAGTAATGTTCATTGGTGGGCTTCTCAGGTGGCTCAGTGGTAAAGAATCTGCCTGCCAATGCAGGAGACACAGGAGATGTGTGTTCTATCCCTGGGTAAGGAAGATCCTAGAGTAGCAAATGGCAACCCACTTCAGTATTCTTGCCTGGAAAATCACACAGACAGAGGAGCCCAGCAGGTTGCACTCTGTGGTCACCAAGAGTCAGACATGACTTAATGATTGAACACACTGTTAACTGGTACAACATTTGGAATAGAATTTTAGTATGTATATATTGGTGATTAAGGTACAAATATAATTAGGATATATATATATATATATATGTATATATTATTGCTATACATAGGTACTTAAGATATAGACACAGACACACACACACACATATATATAGTGCATGTTATATATATGTGTGTCTGTGTGTATAATACATATGCTCAGCCATCCCAATACTAGAAATTAATTCAATAGATACACCATAGTACTCATTGCTACATTACTTGTATAGTTCAAAATGAGAGTTCTTTCACTTTCTCACTTTCTTTCACTCTCTCTCTCCCCACCCCACACCTTTTTCATAAACACACACACACACACACATATCCCAACTTTGTGGTCCATTAGTATGATTAATAGAGGACTATTATTTAGGTCAGTATTGAAGCCAGGTTCCCCGGATTGAAATGGCAGGTATTTGTTTTATGCAATCTTGACTACATTACTCAACTTCTCTTTGCCACATTTCTCTCATTTGTAAATTTGAATAATAATAAGCGTACCTTGCAGGCTGTTTCAAGGATTAATTTAATATATGTAATGTATATTATAAAGAGCCTCATATATAGACATAATTTCCTAAGCTAGCCACTATTTTATGTGTCCATTAAAAATAACTTAACCTGGGCTTCCCTGGTGGTCCAGTGGGTAAAGAGTCTGCCTTGCAGTGTACCAGTTCTATCCCAGGCCCAGGAAGATCTCATCTGCCACAGAGCGGCTGGACCTGTTTGTCCAATTATGAGCTGATGCTCTGGAGCACATGCACCTGGAGCCACTACTCTGTAGCGAAAGAGGCCGCTGAAGTGGGAGGCCCACGCAGGAATAGAAGAATAAAGATGGATGAAAACAAATAAATTTTTAAAAAGCAATAAAAGAGGCCAAAATTAAAACAAAGATAGCTTAACTTGATTATGTTGATGTAAAAGGCCTGCTAAGACACATTATTAAATAAGATGAGAAGTAAATTAATGAGTAATATATGTATATTTTATCTCAACTAATTAAAATGATGTAATTTTGGTAAATTGCAAAGATTTTTGGAAGGATATACCAGAAACAGCTAAATGCTAGCATTTCTCAGTACTTTCTAAGAGATGGTAGTAGAGGCTTAATGAGAGAGAATTTAACTTTCATTTTAGTTCTTTCCTTCTGAATTGAAGCTTTTACCTATTATATTTTTATAAATAAATAACTGTATGAACATAATTGGCTGCTTTCTGATGACAAGTTTAGTGGCTCTTTGTTTTCTTACCATGTTTATCTCTAATATGACATATGCTAATTGGCCACCCGTGGTGGTAGTTACTTAAGGAAGACTTTCTGTTCCTATCACCAATGTGAGTTAATGTGATATAATACAATGATTTATTCAGGTGATGTCCAATATTATCATGATATGATTTATAATAGTTTCATTGAAGTTGTAATGATTCCCTCTTCCCTCAGCCTATGATTAGCTCTTGTATTAGAATATAAAATTCATAATAGAGAAGGAAGACACCATACTCCAAACACACAGATGCACTGGTCACTATTGTTATCATCAAGTGACATTTATCTTTTAGAGATCAGGTTTGTTTCGACAAAAACTAGGAAAATGATGGCCTTTAACCGTTGTATTGTTAAGATGACATGTATACTCTTCAGTTTTGATGCTATTTCAACATTCTTTAGAATAGTTTATCTATTAAAAATGATAATTCCCTGGGAATTTCCAGGTTTACCTGAATGTCTTCAGGTTTCCCTGGAGGTAATGAAAGAGCAAATTGGTCTGAACAGATGTTTAAAATTGTTAGAAAATATCTAATACTATAAGAATGTGACAAGAGGTTCCTTATGGGCAAGTACAACAGAGAGGTGACTGCCATAAATGGGAACTGCATTGCTACAAAGGTCTGTGTGTGTGTATGCATGTGTTTATTTGAAGGAGTATACAAATGAACTCTCTAGCAAAGGGAATTTGCCTTAAAACAAACCTCTCTCACGACAATGGTTTAAAGAGGCAAAGGGCTCTCAACAAGGATACACACATACAGAAACCCATTGACTGATGAAGGAGTCAAAACTGGACATCCTAAGGAGGCATAATCTACAAGGAGGTAATTGTAGCTGGAAGTACCTAAGGAGAATTTATGAAAATCTATATAAACAACTCAAGAAAAGAAGTCTTGACAGTGTTGCTTTCACCTTCAGAGGATACCAGTATCAGATCTCAACAGGTTGGCCAGGTGAGACCATGACCCTTTCCCTTAGTTGTCTCCCTCCCTGACCCAACACTGAAGGTGTCAGAAATATTTGTTAGACAAGTGGGGGTAAAGTAGTGAGACATAAAAAAAAGAAGTGAAAACTAACTACTTCTTGCTCATCCATTGGCAGCTTCCAAACCTGAACCATGCTAAAGCATGGAGTAGGGGGAAAAGTTTCAAATTTGGGTTGAGATTGGACACAATGATCTAAGAGTCCCTGGAAAGGCTTTTGGATCTGCCCAAGTCTTTGCTGGATGTAGAGAAGAGCAAATCCAGTAGAGTAAAGTGAATGGTGAGAAAAGAGAAAGGAAACTTCAATGCTAATCCATCTATCAGATCCAGCCCATGCAATAAAGCAGTCTTACACAGCACAGCTCTTGATTCCAACAATGGATGGATGAATAAATAAATGAATAAATAAATGAAATAGGTTTGTTTCGACAAAAACTAGGAAAATGATGGCCTTTAACCGTTGTATTGTTAAGATGACATGTATACTCTTCAGTTTTGATGCTATTTCAACATTCTTTAGAATAGTTTATCTATTAAAAATGATAATTCCCTGGGAATTTCCAGGTTTACCTGAATGTCTTCAGGTTTCCCTGGAGGTAATGAAAGAGCAAATTGGTCTGAACAGATGTTTAAAATTGTTAGAAAATATCTAATACTATAAGAATGTGACAAGAGGTTCCTTATGGGCAAGTACAACAGAGAGGTGACTGCCATAAATGGGAACTGCATTGCTACAAAGGTCTGTGTGTGTGTATGCATGTGTTTATTTGAAGGAGTATACAAATGAACTCTCTAGCAAAGGGAATTTGCCTTAAAACAAACCTCTCTCACGACAATGGTTTAAAGAGGCAAAGGGCTCTCAACAAGGATACACACATACAGAAACCCATTGACTGATGAAGGAGTCAAAACTGGACATCCTAAGGAGGCATAATCTACAAGGAGGTAATTGTAGCTGGAAGTACCTAAGGAGAATTTATGAAAAATCTATATAAACAACTCAAGAAAAGAAGTCTTGACAGTGTTGCTTTCACCTTCAGAGGATACCAGTATCAGATCTCAACAGGTTGGCCAGGTGAGACCATGACCCTTTCCCTTAGTTGTCTCCCTCCCTGACCCAACACTGAAGGTGTCAGAAATATTTGTTAGACAAGTGGGGGTAAAGTAGTGAGACATAAAAAAAAGAAGTGAAAACTAACTACTTCTTGCTCATCCATTGGCAGCTTCCAAACCTGAACCATGCTAAAGCATGGAGTAGGGGGAAAAGTTTCAAATTTGGGTTGAGATTGGACACAATGATCTAAGAGTCCCTGGAAAGGCTTTTGGATCTGCCCAAGTCTTTGCTGGATGTAGAGAAGAGCAAATCCAGTAGAGTAAAGTGAATGGTGAGAAAAGAGAAAAGGAAACTTCAATGCTAATCCATCTATCAGATCCAGCCCATGCAATAAAGCAGTCTTACACAGCACAGCTCTTGATTCCAACAATGGATGGATGAATAAATAAATGAATAAATAAATAATGAATGGATGAATGCTTCAATAAATAAGTCAATGAGCAAATACTTCAAGATGTATGAAAAAACAAGTTATTTTCTGGAAAATCAGGTCTGGATTAGTATAATCAAAGGTAGAATCAAGATTCTGCCAAAGGTGAAAAGCAACGTTAAGGGCTGTCAAAATTAGAACTGGATCCACCATGCTTCTTTTTCTCCCCTCCTCTGGTCTGATCTTTTTTTTTTCTCCTTATGTAGTACTTTTATTCATGCTGAGGCCATATCATTACAATTCCACCTCCAGAGAAGAAAAGACACTTAGAAAAAAATCCCAAAGAAAGACTCCCTTGGCTTGGTTTTGGTTATGTGTTCATATTCAGATGAATCACTCTAGTGTGGGGCAGATGGTGAATGGTGATTGGTAAACCCAGCAGGAAACATGTGGGTACAATGGGGAAGGAGTAGTTCCTCAAAAAATGGTGAAACTATTCTGGAAAGACAAATGTACTGAGTCCATTCCCAATGCCCTCCCAATTTATTCCTAAGAAATGAGTTGGTAAAGTACTGCATTCACTGGTGAGAGGACTGACAAATAGATTTATGAGCATTGAAAACTGACAGTTTTTGTCAGGGATTGTGAGGACTTACTGACAGCCTCAATTAACAAAGGTCTACAGAAAAAGACTAATAAATGCTCTGAAGCAGACAGGCAAATAACACTTCCTAACAGTATCTTAGGTAAGGAAACGCTGCTCGTTTGTCAGTAACTTCACTTACTGATATGAGTGGCAAGTTCTTCAGGCAGTTCTCAGGATAGGATTTGTTTATCAGATTCTCTCTATTAATTGAAATTTTTTCCCCAACCACGTATGTTTATACAGAGCAGGAAAATAAGTATATTCAGTGTATTTCAGAACACAGACTTTATCAACTTTTTATAAAACATTTGCTCTCAGTTGATTTATTTGGGTCTGTAGGGCCAGTTTCATGGCCAGTTTCCACAAAAATGTAGCTTGCCAAAAATTTCAGTAAATTACCACCATGTAAAGAGCAGTATCTTAAAAAAAAAAAAAAGAAGAAGAGTAGTATCTTTTCTGTCTTCATGGCCCAAAAATTCATTTTACCCTGTTTGCAAATAGTATTATTAGAATTATTTTTTGTCTTTAATTATTGTAAAACCAGACTATTTTTGTAATAGGATTGACACAATTTATTTAAAATATTTTAAATGACCCCAAATTATAGAACATCACCCATCATTTTAATGAGAGTAGGTTTTTCTTAAATATTAATTTCTACATATTGATTGTGTAACCAGTCACTTGAAGTTTTCTAACTTTTTTAAATCATGTTTAGTTAATACCATTCTTCCTTTTTCAAGTATTTTATTGGAATTTTCTAACTTTTAGTGGAACACTGTATTTATTAATTTTTATGTCATTTAATGATGTATTTAATGATCAATATTTTATCAGATGATTTATATATTCTTCTACAACAGGTATTTTTATTCTCTGGACACTTAATAAGACTAAATTTTGAAGGTTCTTTTCATTTGAAATTTGAGAACCTTAGCATTATTTTACCTATTTTCTGTACTTGTTTGATATTTTTTCTGGAAATCAATGATTATTTATTTTGTAGGCTTTTACATTTAGTTTCGAAATACTTTATTTTGTTTACACATGGACTTTTCTGTATTTCATTTGTTTGACTCATTTTGTATTTTAGATTTCAGTTGCTTGCCTGTCCAATTCTTTGCCTTTTTTAAATTTATTTTTTCCTGCCTGCTTAAAGTCGAATTCTGTTTTCTTTACTATTCTTTACTACTTTTCTTTAAACAAAGCTTATTTAGTTGAAATTCTATCGTGTCATTAACTTTCTCAAAATTTTTAAATCCTTCTAACGCTGCTCGTTTGTCAGTAACTTCACTTACTGATATGAGTGGCAAGTTCTTCAGGCAGTTCTCAGGATAGGATTTGTTTATCAGATTCTCTCTATTAATTGAAATTTTTTCCCCAACCACGTATGTTTATACAGAGCAGGAAAATAAGTATATTCAGTGTATTTCAGAACACAGACTTTATCAACTTTTTATAAAACATTTGCTCTCAGTTGATTTATTTGGGTCTGTAGGGCCAGTTTCATGGCCAGTTTCCACAAAAATGTAGCTTGCCAAAAATTTCAGTAAATTACCACCATGTAAAGAGCAGTATCTTAAAAAAAAAAAAAAGAAGAAGAGTAGTATCTTTTCTGTCTTCATGGCCCAAAAATTCATTTTACCCTGTTTGCAAATAGTATTATTAGAATTATTTTTTGTCTTTAATTATTGTAAAACCAGACTATTTTTGTAATAGGATTGACACAATTTATTTAAAATATTTTAAATGACCCCAAATTATAGAACATCACCCATCATTTTTAATGAGAGTAGGTTTTTCTTAAATATTAATTTCTACATATTGATTGTGTAACCAGTCACTTCGAAGTTTTCTAACTTTTTCAAATCATGTTTAGTTAATACCATTCTTCCTTTTTCAAGTATTTTATTGGAATTTTCTAACTTTTAGTGGAACACTGTATTTATTAATTTTTATGTCATTTAATGATGTATTTAATGATCAATATTTTATCAGATGATTTATATATTCTTCTACAACAGGTATTTTTATTCTCTGGACACTTAATAAGACTAAATTTTGAAGGTTCTTTTCATTTGAAATTTGAGAACCTTAGCATTATTTTACCTATTTTCTGTACTTGTTTGATATTTTTTCTGGAAATCAATGATTATTTATTTTGTAGGCTTTTACATTTAGTTTCGAAATACTTTATTTTGTTTACACATGGACTTTTTCTGTATTTCATTTGTTTGACTCATTTTGTATTTTAGATTTCAGTTGCTTGCCTGTCCAATTCTTTGCCTTTTTTAAATTTATTTTTTCCTGCCTGCTTAAAGTCGAATTCTGTTTTCTTTACTATTCTTTACTACTTTTCTTTACAAATTCTGTTTTTATATAATGCTGCTTCTAATTTAGCTTGAAATTCTATCGTGTCATTAACTTTCTCATTTAAGAGAAAGTAGCTGGAACAATCCTCTACTAATTTTGGCCGACTTCATCCTTTTCTCCTGATTATTTTATTCACACTGTAGTAGTGTTCTCTTTTCTGAATGGTTTTAATTCATTCTCTTTGCTCTACAGAGGAAAAACTTAAGAATGCAGATGTTGAATGACTTTCCAAAAGTCACAGTGAGATGGGATTACTTTATACATCTTCCTGCAATGTCCTTCATTTTCCAAAGATTTGCCATTCCAATAACAATGTCTTGGGTAGGGTATATGCTATACATTTTGCAAATTCAAAAAGAAGACATAATTTAAACAAGGAATTGTTGATCTGCCTGTTCCATGAATAAATATGGTCTTGTTAGAGTTAGTATAAGAGGAATAAACCAGATACAAAAAGACAAATATTGTATGATCTCACTCTCATATCACCTTTTCTTTTTTAAATTTTGGCCTCTTTTATTGTTTTTTTATTCATTTGTTTTAATCTATCTCTATTCTCTGGCCTGCGTGGGCCTCCCATCACAGTGGCCCCTCTCACAGCAGTGCACTGGCTTGTAATTGGACACACCGGTCCAGCCTCTCCTCAGCCTGTGGGATCTTTCCAGGTCAGGGATCGAACTGGTGCCCCTTGCACTGCAAGGCAGACTCTTCACCCACTGGGTCACCAGGGAAGCTCTCATATCACTTTTTTAACCTAAAAAAGTCAAACTCATAGAATCAGAGAGTACAACTGGGCAGGCGTGGGATAGGATAGAAGTTGGTCAAAAGGTATAAACACTCAGTTATAAGATGAATTACTTTTGGTGGTCAGCACTGTGACTACAGTTAGTAATACTGTAGTGTATACTTGAAATTTGCTAAGAGAGCAGATCTTAGGTGTGCTTACCACAAACACAAAAAGTCAACTATGTGAGGTGATGAATGTGTTAATTAACTTGACTGTGGTAACATTTTATAATGTACACATACATTAAATCATCATGCTGTACATCTTAAAGAAAAAGATTTTGTAGGACATAGCAGTAACACAGATGCTGGAGGCACATTCTCTGGGTTAAAATCCTATCATTTCTATTTCGAGTGGTGTCACTCTGCAAAAAAAAAAAAAAAAAAAAAGGCTTAAATGCCATGGGCCCAAGTGTCTTCCTCTGTCAAACGGACTGATAATACCAACATCTACCTGAATGTATTGGTGTAAGGGTTCATTGGGCTAGTGCATATGAAACCCTTAGAAGAATTTGGCAACTATTCAATAAATGTTAATATTGCATTGTTCTGAAGAATGATATCCAGGCTGCGGGGGATGAATCATAATGGTACAGGAGTGATGAGAGGGAGACAGGCACCTGGAGAGCTGCAAGAAGACATTCAGGAGAACAAGGGGAAAAACGAGATGTGCCGCCTCACTCAGGTCTCTTGACTGTCTTAAGCTCATTACAAAAATAAGATTACACTCTTTGTTTCTCTCAGTTACTTGCTTCTGTCACATAAACATTTAAATAAAAGACATAAAATGCTACACAAAATAATTAGGCACATTATAATGGCTATAGCATTGGCAGGAGTGAGATAACCCCATCAAGACAGCCTATAGAAGACAAAGGACTATAGAGGTTAGACGTGGAAGGAATATCAAATTAGGGATGACAGGTGGTGATGTGCCCCCGGGTTAACAACATCTGAAAGTCACTACCATCCTACCATGGAAATAGAGCTCATATTTATGAGACGGTGAGACTGGCTGCTTTAACAAAGGGCTATGCCGCTGATGCTGTGTTCCTCATGAAGGCAGCCAGTGCCTGTGCAGGAAAGGAGCCAAGAGATTACATCCCTTAACTTTTCTGTTTCCATTCTCCAATTTCTTGTTGTGTTTCTCTCATTGGCTAAACTCAGTGACAAAACAAAGACAAAATATCTGAAAACAAGCTGTGCCCTGGTGGTATTATTAGCTGTTCAGATATGCATTAATAACTATATCAGTTAAAAGTAATATTTATAAATATATAATATATATGCAATCTCTATTTCATATAATATATAACATATTATATATTAAGTATATAATACTAAATATATAATCTAAATAATATTTTAACTAATAGTTAATAATGCACATCTGAATAGCTAATATACACTATATATAGCATAGACATATATTATATATGTAATGTTTAGTACATAGTACACATACTATGTATATATGTATTATATGTATTATAAATATGTTGTATATGATCTATAGTACATACATAATATGCTCAATATATATGCTCTGTATATATTCTATATGTTATATATTTAAAAATACACATACATAATATAATATATATGATATTATAAGTATCATATATCATATATAATACATATTACATACTCTAAACAATAGAGAATGTATATATGAATATATGATGTTTTATATCATTTATTATGTATAATATGAATAGTACTATATATATGATCTAATTATAGTATGCATATGTTATATATATGATATAATATGCAATCATATATGATTATGTTGTTATATGACATACAATATATATTATGCGCTATGTATTATTATATACTATATATTATGTATATTATATACATATTCTAATTATACATGTTATATATATTATATTACACATATATGCTTGATACATATCATGTAATGTATGTTTGTAATATATAATGTAATATGTATAACATGTAATATCATTTAATATATTATAATGATAGATGTATTATATACTGTATAATATATATAATAGGCTATATATATTCTATATATCATATATTATATAATATGCTATAATATATAAGGTTATATAATACTGTACAGTATATATGATTATATATTATATGTATGAAATATAATCCATATGTTATATATATTATATTTTTATATATGTTATATATAATTATATATAATAATATGATATTATATATATTTATGAAATATATAATAATGTGTGGATAATGTAAAATATATAATCCATATAATCTATATGTAATATATGATACACTGTATATATATAATGCATATTATATTGTATATTATATATTATATTATATATTATATAAATAATAATATATTATACAATACGTAAATAAGATATATGTATTGTATATATAATGAAATATATATTTATACACATTATGTATGTAATATATAATACATAATATAAAATATATAAATGTTATATATAATCTATATAATATATTATGCTTTGTCTATATGATATACATGCAATGTACATGTGACATAGATGTTATATGATATATAGCATATAGATAGTATACAGTAGATTATATTATATCATGTCATATAGAATATATGTAACATATTGCACATCATAGAGTATATTATGTAATATTATATACTATATATATTATGCATGGTACATATTTTATATATTATGATTATCTATACATTATATATTTCAATATAATATGCATTATGTATAATTATGATATATTATACATTATACCTATATGTTCTATATAATTATATTATATATTATGACAAATATTATAGATACATAATATTTATAACTAAATAGTCTGGGATTCAAACCCTAAATATAATAACTGCAAATTTCCTCAGAGCCCTGGGATGGATGCTAAGAATTGGTACATTCAACCTGTATATAATCTGCCTCTAGGGATGCTTTCCGTCAATTCAGAGTCTATAAGACTATAAACCAAATTTCCTAGACTCACTGCAACCACTATTTTGGATGCAAAACAGTTCTACTGAGATGCACATGTGTGAAATTCTCTTGTTTTTCTTCTTATTGTTCTTGTTCTTCTTTCTCTTTCAGTTTATTTGGCTCACTATACATCTCTAAATGTATATAGCCATGAACACATTTTTGTTATTGACTACATTTGATATTCTTTAATATTCAAACCAAAATAAATGTTGCAAGGATTGTCAATGACTCTGAGTTGAGGATAAAAATTTAAAAATTGTTTAATCATTGTGTGCATTGCTTTGGATCTGGGTCAAAAGCTAGAAATTCATATCTGCCTTTAACGAATTTGCAGCGAAGCATGTGTTAACTCCTAGGAATTAACAAGTAGGGTTTTTTATACTTTTATGTTATCTAAATACAAACTATTTGAATGTATATATTCCAACCTCAGAAATTTGGGCCTTTTTCAAAAGCACACTACAGAAATAAATATTTATTATTTAATATCAACATGAATGGTTATAATGAGAGTGAATTATGCCAAGAAATAGAAATGGATAAAAATACATTACAAATTAAATATCACAATTAATATATAATACTGATAGTTTATTTTCAATGAAGATGCATTTCTAAGAAAGGAAATGGTAGACCTGAGACCAAAGCTTGGGGCCACACTTTACTATGTGAACTTGTGTAAGTTTCTTACTATCATTTAGCTTCATTTTATTTATATATATGTTTTTATTAATCAATTTTTATTGCAGTATAGTTGCTTTACAATGTTGTGTTTGCTTCTACTACATCGCAAAATGAATCAGCCGCACATATCCATATATCCCCTCCCATTTAGCACACCACAGTGTATTAAGTGGAGTTCCCAGTGCTATACAGTATGTTTCCACTAGCTATCTACTTTATACATAGTATCAATCATATCTATGTGTCAATTCCAGTCCCCCAATTTCTTCCACCTCATCCTTTTCATTATTTTAGTCATGCATCAAAAGAAAACAGGTTCGCTTGAATTAAAGGTACAAAGACAATCCACACAGGATGCCCACTGAGTATAGACTGAGGATTTAGAGCAAATGTTGATCCCATCTTGAAAACAGCCATACCTAGCTAAGGGATATGTCATGACAGCCAAATAGGACACTTTCAGCTCACCTCATCAATCTCTCAGGTCTGCAGTAAAATCAGAAGACAGAAAAAGGAAGCTGCAATGCAGCACTTCTGGAAGACACTGTTCATAAAATGAAGCCATTTTTGTTATTGACTACATTTGATATTCTTTAATATTCAAACCAAAATAAATGTTGCAAGGATTGTCAATGACTCTGAGTTGAGGATAAAAATTTAAAAATTGTTTAATCATTGTGTGCATTGCTTTGGATCTGGGTCAAAAGCTAGAAATTCATATCTGCCTTTAACGAATTTGCAGCGAAGCATGTGTTAACTCCTAGGAATTAACAAGTAGGGTTTTTTATACTTTTATGTTATCTAAATACAAACTATTTGAATGTATATATTCCAATCTCAGAAATTTGGGCCTTTTTCAAAAGCACACTACAGAAATAAATATTTATTATTTAATATCAACATGAATGGTTATAATGAGAGTGAATTATGCCAAGAAATAGAAATGGATAAAAATACATTACAAATTAAATATCACAATTAATATATAATACTGATAGTTTATTTTCAATGAAGATGCATTTCTAAGAAAGGAAATGGTAGACCTGAGACCAAAGCTTGGGGCCACACTTTACTATGTGAACTTGTGTAAGTTTCTTACTATCATTTAGCTTCATTTTATTTATATATATGTTTTTATTAATCAATTTTTATTGCAGTATAGTTGCTTTACAATGTTGTGTTTGCTTCTACTACATCGCAAAATGAATCAGCCGCACATATCCATATATCCCCTCCCATTTAGCACACCACAGTGTATTAAGTGGAGTTCCCAGTGCTATACAGTATGTTTCCACTAGCTATCTACTTTATACATAGTATCAATCATATCTATGTGTCAATTCCAGTCCCCCAATTTCTTCCACCTCATCCTTTTCATTATTTTAGTCATGCATCAAAAGAAAACAGGTTCGCTTGAATTAAAGGTACAAAGACAATCCACACAGGATGCCCACTGAGTATAGACTGAGGATTTAGAGCAAATGTTGATCCCATCTTGAAAACAGCCATACCCTAGCTAAGGGATATGTCATGACAGCCAAATAGGACACTTTCAGCTCACCTCATCAATCTCTCAGGTCTGCAGTAAAATCAGAAGACAGAAAAAAGGAAGCTGCAATGCAGCACTTCTGGAAGACACTGTTCTTGTCTTCAGATGCCAAAATGATCACATACTAGGCAAGTTTTCAGTTCCCTTAATCATACAGATGTTTGGCACAGAGTAGGATCCTGCTGTTCAGCAAGAGTTAGTTCTTTGTATCCAGATGTCTCAGCACTGTATAAAACAGACGTTAAACACATTTCTTTTTTCCCTCAGTGACAACTTTCATTTTTCTTTCTCTTTTATGATTCTCAGGACTGAATGTTTTAATTTATTCAGTCTGTGACGGACCATTAGTTTGCTCATATTTTCTATCCAACCAAAATGAATATTACAGTACAGGTTTGGAACCATAGCAGTTATTTCAAGAAAAGTTGTGCTTTACTGAACAGAAACAAACTGGGTTTTGGCTTTAAAAATTAATTTAAATGATCACAGTTTTACTATAACATTTTGGACCAAAGTATATTTGAATAGAGTTGAAGCAAATTGCACTTACACTTTGGGAACTGAGACTACTATTGATTTTCAGTAGTTTTGATGTCTCTAAATTGATGAATTATATTTAACATGGTTACATAACAGCCCAGAACTCACTAGGTACTACCCTAAACATGAGTTTAGAGCAGTCCCCACTAGGTAACACACTGCAGAATCTAGTGAATGTTTCTTAAAAATTCTGCTTTGTGGCCATTCTATTATTCATACTTGTGATTTTCACCTGGCTCACACTGCAATTTTTTGGCCATCAAATCATTAGCTACTGAGGTGTCTCAGCAAAAATGTACAGAGGATATAACTATGATGTCTTATTCAATAACATACTATATCACCTTAACATACTCTCATTCTCTCTCCCCTTTTTTGTCTTCTCTGGTGGAATTTCAAATCAATCAAACAATGGTTTGCTGTAAAATTAATGGTTCCAGTTGGTTTTATTGCCCAGTTTTCCCATGGTACATATAGAACAAAATACAGATCTGTGATGATTAGAGCTGCCACTGCAGTAGAGGAAATATTACTGAATAGGGCAGTATTTGCTGTTCTATTTTTAGCAAATATATGTAATAAGAGATGTTTAGTTTATACTTTTGAGTAGTAATTTTCTTATTTATCAAATGAGAGCTTGCAAGAAGTGGCTTGCCTTGTGCCTCTGCTAATTACCTTCTTGTTACAGCCCTGGCTTAAATATGAAGTACCTATATTTGCATTGTTAACTAATATTTCAAATATATCTTCATCTTCCCACATACACCATTTATTTATTTTTCTCCACTGGATATGGAGCTTTTATCCAACCACAGAAACTTTCTTTTTCCCTCAGTGACAACTTTCATTTTCTTTCTCTTTTATGATTCTCAGGACTGAATGTTTTAATTTATTCAGTCTGTGACGGACCATTAGTTTGCTCATATTTTCTATCCAACCAAAATGAATATTACAGTACAGGTTTGGAACCATAGCAGTTATTTCAAGAAAAGTTGTGCTTTACTGAACAGAAACAAACTGGGTTTTGGCTTTAAAAATTAATTTAAATGATCACAGTTTTACTATAACATTTTGGACCAAAGTATATTTGAATAGAGTTGAAGCAAATTGCACTTACACTTTGGGAACTGAGACTACTATTGATTTTCAGTAGTTTTGATGTCTCTAAATTGATGAATTATATTTAACATGGTTACATAACAGCCCAGAACTCACTAGGTACTACCCTAAACATGAGTTTAGAGCAGTCCCCACTAGGTAACACACTGCAGAATCTAGTGAATGTTTCTTAAAAATTCTGCTTTGTGGCCATTCTATTATTCATACTTGTGATTTTCACCTGGCTCACACTGCAATTTTTTGGCCATCAAATCATTAGCTACTGAGGTGTCTCAGCAAAAATGTACAGAGGATATAACTATGATGTCTTATTCAATAACATACTATATCACCTTAACATACTCTCATTCTCTCTCCCTTTTCTGTCTTCTCTGGTGGAATTTCAAATCAATCAAACAATGGTTTGCTGTAAAATTAATGGTTCCAGTTGGTTTTATTGCCCAGTTTTCCCATGGTACATATAGAACAAAATACAGATCTGTGATGATTAGAGCTGCCACTGCAGTAGAGGGGAAATATTACTGAATAGGGCAGTATTTGCTGTTCTATTTTTAGCAAATATATGTAATAAGAGATGTTTAGTTTATACTTTTGAGTAGTAATTTTCTTATTTATCAAATGAGAGCTTGCAAGAAGTGGCTTGCCTTGTGCCTCTGCTAATTACCTTCTTGTTACAGCCCTGGCTTAAATATGAAGTACCTATATTTGCATTGTTAACTAATATTTCAAATATATCTTCATCTTCCCACATACACCATTTATTTATTTTTCTCCACTGGATATGGAGCTACTGCATATACTATTAAAACATTTTACAGAGCACAGATGCCTTATTGACAACCATCTGAAGAGCAAGGTTTTGAGGATTAAGACTCTAGTTAGAACACAATGGAGAGCCTGACTGCTAAGTCTCTTCAGTCATGTCGAGCTCTTTGGGATCATTTGGGTCTGTAGCCTTCCAGGCTCCTCTGTCCGTGTAATTTTCCAGACAAGAATACAGGAGTGGGTTACCATACCCTTCTCCAGGAGCATCTTCCCACCCCTGGGATGGAACCTGCGTCTCTTACCTCTCCTGCATGGACAGGCAGGTACTTTACCACTAGTGCCACCTGGGAAGCCCGATTAACACAATGTGCTGTACTGTGTTTAGTCAGTCAGTCATGTCTGATTCTTTTGTGACCCTATGGGCTGCAGCTCACCAGGCTCCTCTGTCCAGTGGGGATTCTCCAGGCAAGAATATTAGAGTCGATTTCCATTTCCTCTTCCAGGGGATCTTCCCAACCCAGGGATCAAGTCCAGGTCTCCCACTTTGCAGGCTTATTCTTTACCGTCTGAGGCACCAGGGGAGCCCAATTAACATGATAAAACTATATAAGTATGAAAAATCGAAAACAGCAGAATATCAATCATGAATTTCACATCTTGGTTATACTTTGCAGAAGGGTGATAAACGTTATTCTAAATAGGGCCACTTGTATAAACAACTTCTTACAAATTACTTTTTTTTTTTTAATTGTTTTTTAAAATTTTAAAATAACATTATATACCCAGTTTTCCCATGGTACATATAGAACAAAATACAGATCTGTGATGATTAGAGCTGCCACTGCAGTAGAGGAAATATTACTGAATAGGGCAGTATTTGCTGTTCTATTTTTAGCAAATATATGTAATAAGAGATGTTTAGTTTATACTTTTGAGTAGTAATTTTCTTATTTATCAAATGAGAGCTTGCAAGAAGTGGCTTGCCTTGTGCCTCTGCTAATTACCTTCTTGTTACAGCCCTGGCTTAAATATGAAGTACCTATATTTGCATTGTTAACTAATATTTCAAATATATCTTCATCTTCCCACATACACCATTTATTTATTTTTCTCCACTGGATATGGAGCTACTGCATATACTATTAAAACATTTTACAGAGCACAGATGCCTTATTGACAACCATCTGAAGAGCAAGGTTTTGAGGATTAAGACTCTAGTTAGAACACAATGGAGAGCCTGACTGCTAAGTCTCTTCAGTCATGTCGAGCTCTTTGGGATCATTTGGGTCTGTAGCCTTCCAGGCTCCTCTGTCCGTGTAATTTTCCAGACAAGAATACAGGAGTGGGTTACCATACCCTTCTCCAGGAGCATCTTCCCACCCCTGGGATGGAACCTGCGTCTCTTACCTCTCCTGCATGGACAGGCAGGTACTTTACCACTAGTGCCACCTGGGAAGCCCGATTAACACAATGTGCTGTACTGTGTTTAGTCAGTCAGTCATGTCTGATTCTTTTGTGACCCTATGGGCTGCAGCTCACCAGGCTCCTCTGTCCAGTGGGGATTCTCCAGGCAAGAATATTAGAGTCGATTTCCATTTCCTCTTCCAGGGGATCTTCCCAACCCAGGGATCAAGTCCAGGTCTCCCACTTTGCAGGCTTATTCTTTACCGTCTGAGGCACCAGGGGAGCCCAATTAACATGATAAAACTATATAAGTATGAAAAATCGAAAACAGCAGAATATCAATCATGAATTTCACATCTTGGTTATACTTTGCAGAAGGGTGATAAACGTTATTCTAAATAGGGCCACTTGTATAAACAACTTCTTACAAATTACAATTTATTTTTAATAAATTATATAGTAGTTTAAATTATAAAGTATGTTTCTACTTTTTACATTTAAAGAAAGTCCATTAAACTAGTCCAATAAAGCACATATTTTAAAATGCCTCTTTTATTTCTCATTTGTTAAATGAAAAGAAAATGCATGTAAGCAGAAAGAGTCTAAAATGGAGGAAAGGAGATTAGGAAGGAGATAAATGAAAATCTATGGTTTCTGATGTGATTTGGTATTAGTCACTCAGTCGTATCTGATGCTTTGCAGTCCCATGGACTGTACCCTGCCAGGCATCTCTGTCCACGGAATTCTCCCGGCAAGAATACTAGAAGCTGTTCCCTTCATCAGTGGAGCTTCCTAACTCAAGGATCAAACCCAGGTCTGCCACGTTGCAGGGAGATTCTTTACCTCTGAGTCACCAAGGAAGCCTCCATTTTGACTTAGCACATACACAAATATTAATTCACTAAGATAGTAAGTGTTGCATCACTGAATGTCACTGCCCTTTGAAATGTCGATTTACCAATATTCACAGTTCATTAGCTGAATTAATCTTTAACCTTTGGAGGCCTTCTCATTAGAATATACAACTCAATGAGGACAGATTTTTTTCTGAAGAGATAGCACCATGAAACTTTAACTATTGAAACTATGAACCAAAGTACATATGAGAACTAGTATAACTATACTCAGATCACATATGAAATAACTAATATTTAAATTGGGTGAAGAGTTTGAAACCAAATAGTTTGATTCAGAATCTATTCTCTTAACCATAATGATATAATGGATATAGGATGCTGTGATGGTGCAGACAATGTAGGGGCAAGATGGAGATAATTTGAAAGTGACCACAAAGGTAAAAAAACTCAGCATACAGATTTTATAAATATATATTTCTTTGGCAGGATTTTAACAGATCACTTCATTTACTTCAACCATTTTGTTGTGTTTAACTATTAATATAAATACTGTAAGATTCATTGAGTTGAATCTCTGATCCATGACTAAAAGAATAGAGAGAAAGGTAAACCTCTGCATATGTGGTAAAATAATATACTCTGTTTCCTCCTAATTACAAAATCAACTATTTCTTCATGCAGCCTTGGAATGAACTTCATGCACATAAACAATGAAATTATATAGACATCTTAATCAGAATCTGCTTTTGATTCATTGTTCATATTTCATAATACCTGAATAGGGTTTTTTTTTCAGTTTTTGGAAGATTGGGAGTGACCTATACATACTGCAAAATATAGAATAGATAGTTAATAAGGACCTACCGTATAACACAGAGAACTCTACTCAATATTCTGTAATAACCTAAATGGGAAAAAAACTAGACAAAGAACACCTATATATATATATGTAAAAAATAAACAACTATTGACATTACATCAGTAGATTCAAAATTATTTTATGTATTTATTCTGTCAAGATACATTTAACAGAAATTTCAATATTTAGGAGGTTCAGAAAGTGAAAATGTTAGTTGCTCAGTTGTGACAACTCTTTGTGACTCCATGGACTATAGCCTTCCAAGCTCCACTATTCATGGAATTTTCCAAGCAATTCTGGAGTGGGTAGCCATTCTCTTCCCTAGGGGATGTTTCTGATCCAGGGGCTGAATCAAGGTCTCCTGGAATGCAGGCAGATTCTTTACCATCTGAGCCACCATGGAAGCCCAAGTGTTAGTTGCTCAGTAGTGTCTGACACTTTACAAACAGGTGGGCTATAGTCTATCAGGTTCCTCTGTCCATGGATTCTCCAGGCAATAATACTGAAGTAGGTAGCCATACCCTTCTCCAGGGAATCTTCCCAACACAGGAGTCAAACTCCAGTCTCTTGCATTGCAGTCAGAATCCCTACTGTCTGAGGTGGGCACACAAAACCAAATGAACAATCCTTTCTCTTAAAGAGAATTCTTCAAAAGTAGTTTTGCCTCAACTTCTGAAAAGGTAAAAATCGTGTTACCCTACTTCTCATAATTTCTAAGTGAGAAAATAAATAGTACTCATTTCATCTCTATTGTCTAGCCAGGAATTTTCACATACACTAATTTCATTGCTATTGTGAAGTTTGTTGTACAGATTTGAAAACCCTCATAGCCAACAAGAGTCCAAAATGCTTAACTTGGGTGCAACCACCAAAATTACAAAATGATCTCAGTTTGTTTCCCAGGCAAACCACTCAGCATCACAGTAACCCAAGTTTATGCCCCAATCATGCTGAAGAAGCTGAAGTTGACCATTCTATGAAGACCTACAACACCTTCTATAACTAACACCAAAAAAGATGTCCTTTTCATCATAGGGGATTGGAATGCAAAAGAGGAAGTCAAGAGATATCTGGAATAACAAGTAAGTTTGACTCTGGAGTACCAAATGAAGCAAGACAAAGGCTAACAAAATTTTACTAAGAGAACATGCTGGTCATAGCAAATACCCTTTTCCAAAAACTGAAGAGACAACTCTAACATGGATATCTTTAGAAGTGGAAATAATGAAAGCAGTGGCAGATTTTCTTTTCTTAGGATCCAAAATCACTATGGATAGTGACTACAGCCATGAAATTAAAAGATGCTCCTTGGAAGGAAAGTGAAAACAAAACTAGACATTGTCTCTGTGTTAAAAGAGCAGAGACAATACTTTGCTGACAAAGGCTCATATTATCAAAGCTATGATTTTCCCAGTAGTTATGGACAGATGTGAGAATTGGTCCATAAAGAAGGCTAAGCATCAAAGAATTGATGCTTTTTTATTGTGGTGCTGGAGAAGATGCTCAAAAGTCCTTTGGGCTGCAATGAGATCAAACTTGTATACCATATCCTCAAGGAAATAAACACTGAATACTCACTGGAAAGACAGATGTTGAAGCTGACATTCCAGTACTCCGACCACCTGATGCAAAGAGCTGACTCATTGGAAAAGACCCTGATGCTGGGGAAGATGGAAGGCAACAGATGAAGGGGTAGCAGAGAATGAGAGGGTTAGATAGCATCACCAAGTCAGTGAACATGAATTTGAGTAAAATTCAAGAGATAGTGTAGAACACAAGAGCCTGGTGTGTTGCAGCCCATCAAATCATAGAGTTGGACATTAGTAAATGTCCAACAAGAAATATCCTTCAAATGTTTTCAAAGCTGAAGTCTCAGGAAAGTGAGACTGTCAAGAAAATCCTGTCAAGAAAAGTTCTTTATGCCTGGGTAGATTTAACTTCTTCAGAAACTGCAATCAGAGGTAAGTAGTACTAGAAAATTTATGGTTTTTTTTTTTAAGTAACTCCAAACTGAATCAAGCACAATTAAAAAGCCTTTTATATGTTTCATTTGTTAAAGTATCAAGAGTTCATTGAACAAACACGCCACAAACTGCATGAAGACCTACAACACCTTCTATAACTAACACCAAAAGATGTCCTTTTCATCATAGGGGATTGGAATGCAAAAGAGGAAGTCAAGAGATATCTGGAATAACAAGTAAGTTTGACTCTGGAGTACCAAATGAAGCAAGACAAAGGCTAACAAAATTTTACTAAGAGAACATGCTGGTCATAGCAAATACCCTTTTCCAAAAACTGAAGAGACAACTCTAACATGGATATCTTTAGAAGTGGAAATAATGAAAGCAGTGGCAGATTTTCTTTTCTTAGGATCCAAAATCACTATGGATAGTGACTACAGCCATGAAATTAAAAGATGCTCCTTGGAAGGAAAGTGAAAACAAAACTAGACATTGTCTCTGTGTTAAAAGAGCAGAGACAATACTTTGCTGACAAAGGCTCATATTATCAAAGCTATGATTTTCCCAGTAGTTATGGACAGATGTGAGAATTGGTCCATAAAGAAGGCTAAGCATCAAAGAATTGATGCTTTTTTATTGTGGTGCTGGAGAAGATGCTCAAAAGTCCTTTGGGCTGCAATGAGATCAAACTTGTATACCATATCCTCAAGGAAATAAACACTGAATACTCACTGGAAAGACAGATGTTGAAGCTGACATTCCAGTACTCCGACCACCTGATGCAAAGAGCTGACTCATTGGAAAAGACCCTGATGCTGGGGAAGATGGAAGGCAACAGATGAAGGGGTAGCAGAGAATGAGAGGGTTAGATAGCATCACCAAGTCAGTGAACATGAATTTGAGTAAAATTCAAGAGATAGTGTAGAACACAAGAGCCTGGTGTGTTGCAGCCCATCAAATCATAGAGTTGGACATTAGTAAATGTCCAACAAGAAATATCCTTCAAATGTTTTCAAAGCTGAAGTCTCAGGAAAGTGAGACTGTCAAGAAAATCCTGTCAAGAAAAGTTCTTTATGCCTGGGTAGATTTAACTTCTTCAGAAACTGCAATCAGAGGTAAGTAGTACTAGAAAATTTATGTTTTTTTTTTTTAAGTAACTCCAAACTGAATCAAGCACAATTAAAAAGCCTTTTATATGTTTCATTTGTTAAAGTATCAAGAGTTCATTGAACAAACACGCCACAAACTGCACAGCAATACAATTTTAAAAATGAAGCAACCTCAGCTCTGGGCAAAAATATATTTTTGAAGCCCTGTAGCCGATGTTCAGAAAGGTCAGATGGGTGATTCCTTAGTGAGTGAAGGAGACGAGAAAGAGAATAATCTTGATTTTCATCTCCCTGTGACTTATTGTAGTTGTGTGGAGTCCATCATCTGTGCACTTAAAATACGTTGGCCAAGAAACTAATTTTGGTAAATGTATTTACCCCTATGATCATTGGGAGGGAAGGGATCTAACTAGCCATAATTTCTCATTTCATAAAGAGGTATTTGATCATTTGCCATGATGGCAATATTCATCACCAATATTATTTGTTGACGTGTCTTTTATTTCCCATCTACCTTTGAGTTCTGTGATCCTGGGTCACCAGTGCTTTACTGGGTGTGGGATAATCCTAGCAACATGTGTGCAAAGCGTAAATAGTGTCACCAAAACTTTTGAATCCTTCCTGGGCACATGGATAGTAACACTTTCCAGTTACTTTGTAGTGGAGGGGAGTCATGTGACTAGATTTGGTCAAAACAATATGGCCAATGAAAAGTGATACAAGTCTTTCCTTGGCTGAACCAGTTTAAAAACAAATCACTGAGACAAACTCTGGCAATTCCTCCCTCTTGCTTCACTGAGCTAGATCAACCAGAAGCCCTGAATTTCATTGTGGAGAACAAGGCCCTTTCCACTGTATATTAAAACAAATGAAGACCTTTTATTTTTAGGCACTGAGATGTAGGGGTCAACTTATTAGCACAGAACAACCTAGCTCATTCCGACTAACATGCTTGTCTTCTTTTTTCTGCTAAGAGCAAGGATTTTTGCTTGGTTGCCATGGTACCTACCAGCATAGTCATTTAATTTGGGTTTCTTGGACGTGAAATTCGCTCTCCTTAGGGAATCTTAGCATCATCTCTTCATTTGCTTCACCTAGAGAATCACTCTTCACAGATTCTGGGTTAAAGCTGCAGTTGCTCCTAAATCTGTATCTCAGACACCTTCTGAAGAGTCATACATCTGACATGCACTTCCAAAGGCACTCATGTGCTTACTGTAGTTCTTGATGTCATGTGCCTTGAGAAGCATTTGTTCCACTGCACCTCTTTTGGCAAGAGCAGGGCCTATTCTCCTGTTTCTTTCAGAAAGGACCTTCTTAAAATTTAGCAGTTTAATATGCTTGTTCATTTGACTCTATTCCTCCTCAAACATACCTAGAACTCACGCTGTTTGCAGGAGTCCAGGGCCCATTTGTTTTTCACTTTTCAATGGTTTTCTGAATCAGATGTTTGTTTTTCAAATGCTCCTATGGATTTTGAAAAGTATAGCCTCTCAAAGTAAGATACATGCAGTCAATGACTTCTGCTCAAACAAATCATTTCATTTTTCACCCCTCTGACTTGGATTACCCTATTCTGAAGGGTTCTAATATCAACTTTAAATCTTGACTAATTAGCTCTCTGTTGATATATTTCTAATTTGTTGTGAATTTCCTTAATATCCTAATTCTGTAACTTTCTTGAGTATGTTCCCTAAGGAGACAGAGACTATTGTTACATCTTCAACTCTAGTAGCCATGTTACATAAAATCCCAACTAATACTGCTTTGGTCATTTATGCTAATCTTCTGGTCTTTCCTATTGAGGTCTCAAAAATATTTTCTCCCTTCTTACCTCTCAGTGCTGACTGTGAAACAAATTTCAGGGATAGAGACCTACTTGGAATCAAGTGGCATTTATTTGGGGTTTGTTAGGACTGCAGCCCAGGAGATATCAGATTCAAAAAACACTTTATGTCCCATTAGATAACAAAATGGAGGAAGATAATAAAAGTAAAAACTGCAAGGCTGCAGTTCGTTACAAGAGCTGTTCATCAAGAATTATAATTGCAGCTGACAAGAAGTCAGAGTACTTTCACGGATTGGGGTCTGAAATTGTGGTATAGTTACAAGGAGGAACAGCCTTTAGATGCCAGGTTGCAGCTAGCAGGTGCTCTTTTAAAATACTTGGGTTAGGTATAGTTCAGAGGGGAACAGCCTTTAGATGAACTCATTCTCTTCACTAAAAAAGTTCTGGGTTAAAGCTGCAGTTGCTCCTAAATCTGTATCTCAGACACCTTCTGAAGAGTCATACATCTGACATGCACTTCCAAAGGCACTCATGTGCTTACTGTAGTTCTTGATGTCATGTGCCTTGAGAAGCATTTGTTCCACTGCACCTCTTTTGGCAAGAGCAGGGCCTATTCTCCTGTTTCTTTCAGAAAGGACCTTCTTAAAATTTAGCAGTTTAATATGCTTGTTCATTTGACTCTATTCCTCCTCAAACATACCTAGAACTCACGCTGTTTGCAGGAGTCCAGGGCCCATTTGTTTTTCACTTTTCAATGGTTTTCTGAATCAGATGTTTGTTTTTCAAATGCTCCTATGGATTTTGAAAAGTATAGCCTCTCAAAGTAAGATACATGCAGTCAATGACTTCTGCTCAAACAAATCATTTCATTTTTCACCCCTCTGACTTGGATTACCCTATTCTGAAGGGTTCTAATATCAACTTTAAATCTTGACTAATTAGCTCTCTGTTGATATATTTCTAATTTGTTGTGAATTTCCTTAATATCCTAATTCTGTAACTTTCTTGAGTATGTTCCCTAAGGAGACAGAGACTATTGTTACATCTTCAACTCTAGTAGCCATGTTACATAAAATCCCAACTAATACTGCTTTGGTCATTTATGCTAATCTTCTGGTCTTTCCTATTGAGGTCTCAAAAATATTTTCTCCCTTCTTACCTCTCAGTGCTGACTGTGAAACAAATTTCAGGGATAGAGACCTACTTGGAATCAAGTGGCATTTATTTGGGGTTTGTTAGGACTGCAGCCCAGGAGATATCAGATTCAAAAAACACTTTATGTCCCATTAGATAACAAAATGGAGGAAGATAATAAAAGTAAAAACTGCAAGGCTGCAGTTCGTTACAAGAGCTGTTCATCAAGAATTATAATTGCAGCTGACAAGAAGTCAGAGTACTTTCACGGATTGGGGTCTGAAATTGTGGTATAGTTACAAGGAGGAACAACCTTTAGATGCCAGGTTGCAGCTAGCAGGTGCTCTTTTAAAAACCACTAGAGTCCTTGGGTTAGGTATAGTTCAAGTTCTCAGTGGGACCACCAGATTCTCAATGGTCATTGAACTCTACTTTTTATGCCTAAGCTATGATTACTCAGTTATAATTTGATTTGTCTTCACTAACTCTCTTGAACTATAACATTACTTTTTTTAAATTTTTTCCTTTCATATACCATTAGTTTGATATATGTACCTAAGTTTTTGAAGAATTACCTTCTTCACTACCACAATCAAATTTATTTTGATTTATAAATAAATCATATTCATTTTACTTTCCATCATTCACTGCTTTTACACTGAAATAAAATTAAATCATAGTTTCCAAACCCACTAAATCCTCTATCGTGTTTTGAGAAAATGACTCCCAAAGACAGAACTTATAGGCACAGGCAATTTTTGACTACCTAATTAGTCTTTGGTTATGTAATAATTTCATTGAGATAGTTCTTTTCCCCAGCTCTAGGCCTTTTATAAGGGGGAGGGGGTGCTTTTTTTCCTTTTTGACAATTAATTAAATCATTGTCTCAGTGTTATACATGCTTGCTAAATCTGTTTCAGACATATTTACTAAAATCTAAGTACACATCAAAGTCATGTGAACTTATCATCTACAAGTCCCTTACATTTCCTGCATTTATCCTTGAAGACTTTTTAAAACATTAAGTAGAAAGAACAGAATTTGGATCAACTACTCTAGAAAGGTCTACTTATTAGTGTTACATAGTTTAAGCCAGAAGTTCTTACAGACTCCTTGACTTCCAATGAATTTATGTCTCAATAAACCCATTCATAAGTTGAAAATATCCTAAGTCAAAAACACAGTTAATACTCCTTATCTACATCATAGCTTAAACTTATTTGCCTTAAATGTGCTCAGAACAACTCACATTAATTTATAGTTGGGAAAAATCATCTAACACATAGCCAACTTTATAATAAAGCACTGAATATTCCACAGAACTTATTGGATGCTATACTGAATGTAAAAAACAGAATGATTGAATGAGTATGCAATGGTTGTCAGTGTATCAGTTGTTTATTCTCCTGATCATGTGGCTGACTGGAAGTTGTCCCTGCTCAGAATCATAAGATAGTACTGTACTTCATATGCCTAAATCAGAAAAAGGTCAAAATTCAGAATCTGAACTAAGGCTTCTATCAAATGTGTGCTGTTTTTGTACCATCGTAAAGTTGAAAATTGTTAAGTCAAGTCATGGTAAATCAGGGACCGTCTGCATGAATTCTGTCATTATACATGGAATGTAGCTGTTTCTTCCAGCCAGTAGTTCTGTCTGATAAACATAATAAACACAGCAGAAAGTATCCAGCCCATGAATGCCATACTCCCACCAGGGAGTAATAATTCCTCAGTAGCTCCCATCCTAACTGCTTACCCTCTGATATGTGTTATAGACTTTATTTCAATTATTTATCACAGAAAGCTAGTGAAGCCATAATGTATCTATCTATCTATCTGTCTTTCTGTCTGTCTGTCTATCTTTTGTTGTTGATGTTGTTCAGTTGCTCAGTTGTGTCCAACTCTTTTGCATCCACATGCACTGTAGACCAGCAGGCTTCTCTGTCAATGTGATTTCCCAGGAAAGAATAGTGGAATGAGTGGTCATTTCCCTCTCCAGGGGATCTTCCTGACTCAGGAATTGAACCCACGGTCCCTGCCTAGGCAGGTAGATTCTTTACCACTGATCCACCAGGGAAGCTTATTTATCTTTTATAGATGACAAAACATAAGCTTTAAGCCAGAAGTTCTTACAGACTCCTTGACTTCCAATGAATTTATGTCTCAATAAACCCATTCATAAGTTGAAAATATCCTAAGTCAAAAACACAGTTAATACTCCTTATCTACATCATAGCTTAAACTTATTTGCCTTAAATGTGCTCAGAACAACTCACATTAATTTATAGTTGGGAAAAATCATCTAACACATAGCCAACTTTATAATAAAGCACTGAATATTCCACAGAACTTATTGGATGCTATACTGAATGTAAAAAACAGAATGATTGAATGAGTATGCAATGGTTGTCAGTGTATCAGTTGTTTATTCTCCTGATCATGTGGCTGACTGGAAGTTGTCCCTGCTCAGAATCATAAGATAGTACTGTACTTCATATGCCTAAATCAGAAAAAGGTCAAAATTCAGAATCTGAACTAAGGCTTCTATCAAATGTGTGCTGTTTTTGTACCATCGTAAAGTTGAAAATTGTTAAGTCAAGTCATGGTAAATCAGGGACCGTCTGCATGAATTCTGTCATTATACATGGAATGTAGCTGTTTCTTCCAGCCAGTAGTTCTGTCTGATAAACATAATAAACACAGCAGAAAGTATCCAGCCCATGAATGCCATACTCCCACCAGGGAGTAATAATTCCTCAGTAGCTCCCATCCTAACTGCTTACCCTCTGATATGTGTTATAGACTTTATTTCAATTATTTATCACAGAAAGCTAGTGAAGCCATAATGTATCTATCTATCTATCTGTCTTTCTGTCTGTCTGTCTATCTTTTGTTGTTGATGTTGTTCAGTTGCTCAGTTGTGTCCAACTCTTTTGCATCCACATGCACTGTAGACCAGCAGGCTTCTCTGTCAATGTGATTTCCCAGGAAAGAATAGTGGAATGAGTGGTCATTTCCCTCTCCAGGGGATCTTCCTGACTTAGGAATTGAACCCACGGTCCCTGCCTAGGCAGGTAGATTCTTTACCACTGATCCACCAGGGAAGCTTATTTATCTTTTATAGATGACAAAACATAAGCTTTAAGAGGTTCAGTTTCCCTAAAGTTGCACAGATAGAAAATGCTGGTTCCAGACCTAGAAGCTTCAGTTTCTTCATTTTCTTCCTTCTACATGCCATGACTTTGTGTTGTGTGCATGTGTGTGTACTAAGTCACTTTAGTTGTGTCCAACTGTTTGTGACACTATGGACAGTAAGCAACCAGGTTCTTATGTCCATGGGATTCTCCAGGCAAGGAAACTGGAGTGGGTCTCCATGCCCTTCTGCATAGGATCTTCCTGAGCCAGGAAATGTACCTGGGTCTCTTATGTCTTCTGGATTGGCAGGTAGATTTTTTACTACCAGTACCACCTGGGAAGCTTTGTGCTGGGTAGTTGTGTTAAAACCTGACATAACTATTGCCTTGAACTGAACCTGGACCCTGAGAAGGTGCTTGCTTTAGCACTGATATATTTCCTTGCTAATTTGTTCTTTTCCTGGCAATCAACTCATTGGAGGATTAGAGCCTCAACCTCAGCTTTGATGGTAAGAAGACACATGCTTTCTCTTGCTACCTCTAAGGCCTGTTTGCCATAAGCATTGGGAAAGCACTGTTGCGATCCTGATTGCACATATAAAAATGTTTCCTCCTGCCAAAAAGGAAAAAAGGGTAAGAAAACCTGAATACCCAGATCTTAGAGTAGCTCATTCTACATTGCAGGAAACCTGCAAATGGATACCTAGAGAAAGAATAGGAAAGTTTTATCAGGAAGAATCCAAAAGACCCACAAATTATGTACTCCCCTGTTTTATGCTGTGAAGTACTTACAGTTCACCTTAGTTTTAGTCTCAGGAAAAGACTTTGATATTTTATTAAAGAAGCAAATGCTTTGATGATCTACTCATGGCCTAGTGACTATATCTCTGCCAATCATTCTCCCTCCATCCCTTGTCAACCATCCTCACAAAAAGCTGATAAGGCTGTGGTTTTGCTTTGCTTCCCTTTTACCAGTTCATTACTATATCCAGAATTTGAAAATTAGTCCATAATGAAAGGCATAGAGATATTTTTTTTAGATATTAATTAAGTTTAGGTATTATCTTGAAAAAAATTTTGCAGCTATTGATGAGTTTGGATAAAATCAAGATCTTTTCTTAAAATATTATTAATGTTCAACTGTTGAAATAATTTGTATATGCTAGATATTTTCCATTTGTCTACCTGGCTCAAACTCCACCCTTCATTGTGCTCTGTCTCCCAGGATTCTGATTTCTATTGACTACACAGAAGGACTCCTTAACCCATTGGGTTTCAATTGAGTTGAGTGACAAGGGGTCACTAAGCAGAGAGCACCAGAAATAAGAGGCTGAAAGAGATCAAAATTGGAGCATTTATCCTCCCTGTTCTCTTCTTTCCAAGTACCATAAGCTGACTGTTTTTAAACAAAGGTTCCTTTTTGATGGTCCTCACCATACAGCTATCCCTTGGGTAGAATAAGTGCTTCTCCTCCTTAAAGCTTCAAATATAGGGACTGTAATGGCACCCTACTATTGCCAATACTGGAGAATTTACTAGCTTTCATTGCTTTGCCTAATCCCTCCCAACAAATCTTTCAAAAAAAGGTTTTGTTTTTGTTTTTTAATTTTGGTCTATTTTATTGGTTTATTTATTTATTTTCATCCATCTTTATTTTCTGGCCTGGGTGGGCCTCCTTTCACAGTGGCCTCTCTTGGTGAAGAACACTGGCTCTGGGCACATGTGCTCCAGAGTACTGACTCACAAATGGACACACTGGTTTCAGCCGCTCCACGGCATGGAAGATCTTCCAGAGCTAGGGATCTAACCTGCACACCTTGCACTACAAGGCAGACTGTTTACCCAGTGGACCACCAGGTAAGCCCAAGTTGTTGGGTTTTCTTTTTTCTAGTTGAACTCTGTTATACAAAAGACCCACAAATGTTTTATGCTGTGAAGTACTTACAGTTCACCTTAGTTTTAGTCTCAGGAAAAGACTTTGATATTTTATTAAAGAAGCAAATGCTTTGATGATCTACTCATGGCCTAGTGACTATATCTCTGCCAATCATTCTCCCTCCATCCCTTGTCAACCATCCTCACAAAAAGCTGATAAGGCTGTGGTTTTGCTTTGCTTCCCTTTTACCAGTTCATTACTATATCCAGAATTTGAAAATTAGTCCATAATGAAAGGCATAGAGATATTTTTTTTAGATATTAATTAAGTTTAGGTATTATCTTGAAAAAAATTTTGCAGCTATTGATGAGTTTGGATAAAATCAAGATCTTTTCTTAAAATATTATTAATGTTCAACTGTTGAAATAATTTGTATATGCTAGATATTTTCCATTTGTCTACCTGGCTCAAACTCCACCCTTCATTGTGCTCTGTCTCCCAGGATTCTGATTTCTATTGACTACACAGAAGGACTCCTTAACCCATTGGGTTTCAATTGAGTTGAGTGACAAGGGGTCACTAAGCAGAGAGCACCAGAAATAAGAGGCTGAAAGAGATCAAAATTGGAGCATTTATCCTCCCTGTTCTCTTCTTTCCAAGTACCATAAGCTGACTGTTTTTAAACAAAGGTTCCTTTTTGATGGTCCTCACCATACAGCTATCCCCTTGGGTAGAATAAGTGCTTCTCCTCCTTAAAGCTTCAAATATAGGGACTGTAATGGCACCCTACTATTGCCAATACTGGAGAATTTACTAGCTTTCATTGCTTTGCCTAATCCCTCCCAACAAATCTTTCAAAAAAAGGTTTTGTTTTTGTTTTTTAATTTTGGTCTATTTTATTGGTTTATTTATTTATTTTCATCCATCTTTATTTTCTGGCCTGGGTGGGCCTCCTTTCACAGTGGCCTCTCTTGGTGAAGAACACTGGCTCTGGGCACATGTGCTCCAGAGTACTGACTCACAAATGGACACACTGGTTTCAGCCGCTCCACGGCATGGAAGATCTTCCAGAGCTAGGGATCTAACCTGCACACCTTGCACTACAAGGCAGACTGTTTACCCAGTGGACCACCAGGTAAGCCCAAGTTGTTGGGTTTTCTTTTTTCTAGTTGAACTCTGTTATACAACCCATGATGAGTGTGCCATCTTATTGGATGGCACACAGTCGGAAACTTGACTGATATGTAATGCAATATTATCCTCAATGGTGAAAAACTGAAAGTATTCCCTCTAAGATCAGGGACAAGACAGGGGTGTCCACTTTCACCACTATTATTCAACAGTTCTGGAAGTTCTAGCAACAGCAATAAGAGAAGAAAAAGAAATAAAAGAAATCCAGATGGGAAAAGAAGAAGTAAATCTCTCTCTTTTTTGCAGATGACATGATATTATACAGAAAACCCCAAAGACACCATTAGAAAACTACTAGAGCTAATCAACAAATTCAGAAGAGTCGCAGGATACAAAGTCAACACACAGAAATCACTGGCATTCCTATATACAAACAATGAAAAATCAGAAAATGAAATCAAAGAGGCAGTCCCCTTCACCATTGCAACCAAGAGAATAAAATATCTAGGAATAAACCTACCCAAAGAAACAAAAGAACTGTACACTGAAAATTACAAGACACTCATGAAAGAAATCAGAGGGCTTAAACAGATGGAGAGAAATTGCATGTTCCTAGGTCAGAAGAATCTATACTGTGAAAATGACCATACTACCAATTATCATCTATAGATTCAATGCAATCACTATCAAACTACTATTGACATTCTTCACAGAACTAGATCAAAGAAGTTCGGGGCTTCCCTGGTGGTCCAGTGGGTAAGGACACCGCCTTGCAGTGCAAGGGGCACCAGTTCGATCCCTGGCCTGGGAAGATCCCACGTGCCGCGGAGTGGCTGAACTGATGTGTCCAATTACCGAGCCGGAGCTCTGGAGCGCACGCGCCCAGAGCCAGTGCTCTGCAACAACAGAGGCCACCGCGATGGGAGGCCCACATGGGCCGAAGAATGAAGATGGATGAAAATAGATAAAATGAAAGACCAATAGAAGTGGCCCACCTGCCCCCTCCCTCCTCAACCCACACCCCCCAAAAAAAATAAATAATAAATATTAAAAAAAAGAAAAGAAAAGAAAGAATAACACAGTTCATATGGAAACACAAAAGACCCCAAATAGCTGAAGCAATCCTGAGAAAGAAAAATGGTGCTGGATGAATCCGCCTCCCTAACTTCAGACTATACTACAAAGCAACAGTCATCAAGACAGTGTGGTACTGGCACAAAAACAAAAATATAGATCAAATGGAACAAGATAGAGACCCCAGAGATAAACCCACACACCTATGTGTACCTTATTTTTTGACAAAGAGGTGAAAATATAAAATGTAACAAAGATAGCCTCTTCAACAAATTGTGCTTGGAAAATTGGACAGCTACATGCAAAAAAATGAAGTTGGAACATTCCCTGACACCATACACAAAGATAAGCTCAAAATGGATTAAAGACCTAAATGCAAGACCAGAAACCATCAAACTCTTAGAGGAGAATATAGGCAAAACACTCAAGGACATAAACAAAAGCAAGATCTTCTCTGACCCACCTACAAGAATAGGGAACAAAAATGAAAAATTAATATCTAGGAATAAACCTACCCAAAGAAACAAAAGAACTGTACCATACGTCATGAAAGAAATCAGAGGGCTTAAACAGATGGAGAGAAATTGCATGTTCCTAGGTCAGAAGAATCTATACTGTGAAAATGACCATACTACCAATTATCATCTATAGATTCAATGCAATCACTATCAAACTACTATTGACATTCTTCACAGAACTAGATCAAAGAAGTTCGGGGCTTCCCTGGTGGTCCAGTGGGTAAGGACACCGCCTTGCAGTGCAAGGGGCACCAGTTCGATCCCTGGCCTGGGAAGATCCCACGTGCCGCGGAGTGGCTGAACTGATGTGTCCAATTACCGAGCCGGAGCTCTGGAGCGCACGCGCCCAGAGCCAGTGCTCTGCAACAACAGAGGCCACCGCGATGGGAGGCCCACATGGGCCGAAGAATGAAGATGGATGAAAATAGATAAAATGAAAGACCAATAGAAGTGGCCCACCTGCCCCCTCCCTCCTCAACCCACACCCCCCAAAAAAAATAAATAATAAATATTAAAAAAAAGAAAAGAAAAGAAAGAATAACACAGTTCATATGGAAACACAAAAGACCCCAAATAGCTGAAGCAATCCTGAGAAAGAAAAATGGTGCTGGATGAATCCGCCTCCCTAACTTCAGACTATACTACAAAGCAACAGTCATCAAGACAGTGTGGTACTGGCACAAAACAAAAATATAGATCAAATGGAACAAGATAGAGACCCCAGAGATAAACCCACACACCTATGTGTACCTTATTTTTTGACAAAGAGGTGAAAATATAAAATGTAACAAAGATAGCCTCTTCAACAAATTGTGCTTGGAAAACTGGACAGCTACATGCAAAAAAATGAAGTTGGAACATTCCCTGACACCATACACAAAGATAAGCTCAAAATGGATTAAAGACCTAAATGCAAGACCAGAAACCATCAAACTCTTAGAGGAGAATATAGGCAAAACACTCAAGGACATAAACAAAAGCAAGATCTTCTCTGACCCACCTACAAGAATAGGGAACAAAAATGAAAAATTAATATGTGGGACCTAATGAAACTTAAAAACTTTTGTACAGCAAAAGAAACTACAAAAAAAGGTGAAGAGACAACCCACAGAATAGGAGAAAATCATAGCAAATGAAATAACAGACAAAGAATTAATCTCCAAAATCTATGAGCAACTTAGACAACTCAGCACCAGAAAAATGAACAACCCAAACAAAAAATGGGAAAAAGAGCTAAAGAGACATCTCACCAAAGAGGACATACAGATGGCCAAAACACACATGAAACTATGCTCAACCTCGCTTACTATTAGAGAAATGCAAATCAATTAGATACACCTCATACCAGTCAGAATGGCCATCATCAACAAATCTACAGACAATAAATACTGGAGGAGGTGCGGAGAAAAGGGAACACTCTTGCATTGCTGGTGGGAATGTAAATTGATATATCCGCTATGGAAGACAGTATGGAAATTCCTTAAAAAACTGAAAATAGAAGCACCATACTACCCAGCAATTCCACTCTTAGGCTTATACCCTGATGAAATCAAATTTGAAAGAAGCACCTGTGCCCCAATGTTCACTGCAGAACATGGAAGCAACCTAGATATCCATCGACAAATGAATGAATAAAGAAGCTCTTGTACATATATACAATGGAGTACTTCTCAACTGTAAAAACAAATGCAGAAGAATCAATCCTAATGAGGTGGTTGGATCTAGAACCTATCATAAAAAGTGAAGTAATTCAAAAAAAGAAAGACCAGTACAGTATACTAACACATATATATGGAATCTAGTAAGAGGGTAATGGTAACACACGCAGTGAAGCAATGGAAAAACAGACATAGAGAACAGACATATGGACATGTTGGGGTATTAACAGTGGGTGGGAGGCATAGAGGAAGTAATGTGGAAACCCATACTATCATATGTGAAAAAAAATAGCTATGGTCATTGCCCTGTGGGAATAGGAGACCCTGCAGGGGTGAGGTGCAGACCTGGAGGGTGGGATGGGGGTACTGGGAGTGGGCAGGGTGCCAGGAATATGCATGTGACTGATCTGGGAATATACATGTCTGTGAACAACAAAACTCTGTAAAAATTTTTAAAAAATAAAATTAAAAAAAAAGGCTTAATTACCACCTGAGGATGAAATACATGGTCTTTGTTTGAATCTGATATCTGTCATCTCATAGAAGTTTTAGAGAAGTTTATTGAATTTTTTCTCCTCCTTTTTTTCAAGGGTGAGATAATTTCTTGGAGGTCTTTTTTAGCATAAAAGGTAGTTGAGATAGACATTGGTTCAGTGATTGGAAAACCAGATATTGAACACATATGGATTGTGGTGGTTTTTGAATTGTCTGTGTAGCTCAGCTGAACTGTGTTTCCTAGAATTCCCTTGCCTGTATGTTTTTCTTTATTTATTTCTCTCTCTCTTTTTTTTAATTAGCATTGGCTTCGGGGAATATCTTCCATGACATCTGAAAGATAGAGAGAAGTAGAAGTCATTTTTCTCTGAACAGAGATGTAGAGCTGCAATTTTCTTCTTTAACCTTGTTGATGTGGAGAATATCTGGGCCCACAGATCCTTCATTTTTCACTGAAAATAGAAACAACATACTACCCAGCAATTCCACTCTTAGGCTTATACCCTGATGAAATCAAATTTGAAAGAAGCACCTGTGCCCCAATGTTCACTGCAGAACATGGAAGCAACCTAGATATCCATCGACAAATGAATGAATAAAGAAGCTCTTGTACATATATACAATGGAGTACTTCTCAACTGTAAAAACAAATGCAGAAGAATCAATCCTAATGAGGTGGTTGGATCTAGAACCTATCATAAAAAGTGAAGTAATTCAAAAAAAGAAAGACCAGTACAGTATACTAACACATATATATGGAATCTAGTAAGAGGGTAATGGTAACACACGCAGTGAAGCAATGGAAAAACAGACATAGAGAACAGACATATGGACATGTTGGGGTATTAACAGTGGGTGGGAGGCATAGAGGAAGTAATGTGGAAACCTATACTATCATATGTGAAAAAACATAGCTATGGTCATTGCCCTGTGGGAATAGGAGACCCTGCAGGGGTGAGGTGCGAAGACCTGGAGGGGTGGGATGGGGGGGGTACTGGGAGTGGGCAGGGTGCCAGGAATATGCATGTGACTGATCTGGGAATATACATGTCTGTGAACAACAAAACTCTGTAAAAATTTTTAAAAAATAAAATTAAAAAAAAAGGCTTAATTACCACCTGAGGATGAAATACATGGTCTTTGTTTGAATCTGATATCTGTCATCTCATAGAAGTTTTAGAGAAGTTTATTGAATTTTTTCTCCTCCTTTTTTTCAAGGGTGAGATAATTTCTTGGAGGTCTTTTTTAGCATAAAAGGTAGTTGAGATAGACATTGGTTCAGTGATTGGAAAACCAGATATTGAACACATATGGATTGTGGTGGTTTTTGAATTGTCTGTGTAGCTCAGCTGAACTGTGTTTCCTAGAATTCCCTTGCCTGTATGTTTTTCTTTATTTATTTCTCTCTCTCTTTTTTTTAATTAGCATTGGCTTCGGGGAATATCTTCCATGACATCTGAAAGATAGAGAGAAGTAGAAGTCATTTTTCTCTGAACAGAGATGTAGAGCTGCAAGCTGTGGCAGATGGCATACACCTCTATTAATCTGTTGATTCACCTTGTTGATGTGGAGAATATCTGGGCCCACAGATCCTTCAGTTTGTGTCAAGTATCCCCTTCAGCTTTTCTGAATCCAGGGTCAAGTTCAAGGGTACCAGTGTGCTTTTCAAGTTGCCTATCAACAAGGTTGACATAGAGAAGGTTTTAGACAGGTGTGAAATTCCAATTTGTTTTCATAGATTCCTGTTGGCCCTTATTCTTCCTAACTTTATATATAGATTTTTTTCTTTCCAATTACTGTTTCTTTAAATTTGTAGCATCTTTAGACTTCTACTGGACACAGAGGCAATTTCCAGACACTTTCACCAGCTTCTCCGATTGTGTACGGTCTAATTCTCATTATATTCTATCCCCTTCTTCCATAGCACTAAAAATGACTATGTTCACCTCACTGAATTTAGTTAATCCATTGTTTGTCTTTTTTCCCCCTATTAGTAGCATGGTAAAAATATGACTAAGTAGGCAACATGGAATATTAGGATCTGACCAGGATAATGTAATAAACATTTAACCTTATTGAACAATGAAATTAAAGAAAGACAAAGAGATACAATATTAAAGTTTAGAAGTTTTCATTTCAAGAATAAAACCCATATCTCTCTCCCTTAGTCTCAGATTTTCAAGAGTAGCTTAGAGTTTAAGTCTCTGTGACTGTTTCTCTCCATCCCACAGACAAAATACAAAAGCTTTGTACAGTGTTTGGGAAAGGAGACAAGGAGAAAATTACTGATCATTAATTTTCACTGGGGTTATTGAGCAGACCTTGTGCTTCTTTTTTTTCCCCTCAGATTCTGTCATTGTCAAGTTTACTTCCAATTCTTTTCCAGATAGAATTTCATGCTCATTTAGCACATGATACCTTTAGAGTTGACAGAAGTGATCCACCTGGAATAGCCCAGCAACCCTCTGCTTGGTCCCAGAAAGCTACAGAAATAGTCTCCTTTGTCTCCTTCATTCTCTCTGGGTCATTTAAGAGCAACAATTCCTTTTCATTCTTCTCCTTTTTGAATGATGCTTTTGTGAGCTGGAGTCTTGATGTAGCTGTCACAAACCTTCTACTTCAGAGGTTAAACTACAAAATCTAATGAGGAAGAATTATTTTTAGCTTAGCCTCTGGCACTATAAATTCTAGGAAATTTTTGAATTAAACTTTATGACTTTATAGGAAAAAATAGAAGGTTGCCAACCTGTCTTTTTAAAACTGTTTCACTCTCTCCTTTTTAGTAAAACTTCATGATTTTTAAAAATACTATTTTAAATTACTTTTGGTAGCAACTGTATGGCAGTTTAACTCAGCAAAAATTCTCAGACCCTTTTGTGTATTAAAGGCTCTAATTGAGTCTCTACCCCTGACTACTGACATTAAACCAGCAAGGTACTCTACCCACAATCACTGCTATGTGAGCATGAACTCTCTTGTCTTGTCTTCATAGTGAAAAACAGAATTTACACCTTAGGTCTAATATTGGGGTTAAAGGAAAAAACATATATATATATACTACCACTTTATCCTTAAAAGTTGAGATATTTCTCCTGAGATATTCCTCTCTAACTCAAAGTCAATAAATAAAATAGAAGCTGAGTCACAAAGAAACAAGCCCCACTGTGAATCACTCAGTGATTTTCCCTCTGTAATATGGCTTATCTAAGTCCTAGGCTGAGTCCCAGCTTTGGACATTTCACAACTTATTAACAATTTCAGCTAAGAGGGAAGAGACAGAAAGAAAAAGTGAAAGGAGGCCTTGTTTGCAGGTTGATGATCATGAAAGTGAAATGGTTATTGTACAACTACTATGTGCAAGGTAATTGGGGGTCATCAGTATATTAAAATTATTACAGATTGGCAGGGGGAAAATTAAAAAAAATTATAGTCACTGAGCTAATAAGCACTATTTTCTAATTGTGTTATAAGTTGGGCTTTTATAGTCAAGAAATGTAAAATATTATTGCTGGGAAATGCTGGGTTTCATGACTGACTAAGGGTGACCCTCTAGGGAAGGTCGTACTCCAGACAGATCTTGCAGTGAGCATGGAAAATCTCCTGAGTTAAGGTGGATATGGTGTATTATAAAAGCCATATAACTAAGGACAGAGGTGGACTAAGAAATAGACAGACAAACTCATGCAAACAAAATAGAGATTTTGGAGTACTGGTTGGAGTGTTACAAAGAGTTGCCCATACTTTATTCCAAATATGGTAGAATCAGATTACCAGTCACGGATGATAAGGGCAACATTTATTATTTTTTATTGCCCAGACATTGTGCTAAATCCTTCACATCCTTCATCATATTTACCCTGAGATAAGTGTCACCACCATCATTTTACATAAGAGGAAGCAAATGTTTAAAGTGTTTAAAAGCCCTGGTTCAAACATAAAACAAATGCCCTGGTTCACCCAGCAGTGAATACAAGATTTTAGACTTAAACCTTAGATCAATCTAATTCCAGAGCTTGTGATGTTAATAAGAAAAATGAAGCAAATGGCTTAGACAATAAGCCATTGTACCATTGTCAACTTAGGTAGTAAGATGAAATTTTATAAAATCTGAAAATGAAATCTGTATTGAGTGTTGAAGGGTGGGAGAAGCTGATTAGGAATAAAAGTTATTTTATGAAAATGAATTGTGTGAAAAAAGGTGAAAGGAGTCATAGCTGATTGTGTAATAAAATAGAAGCTGAGTCACAAAGAAACAAGCCCCACTGTGAATCACTCAGTGATTTTCCTCTGTAATATGGCTTATCTAAGTCCTAGGCTGAGTCCCAGCTTTGGACATTTCACAACTTATTAACAATTTCAGCTAAGAGGGAAGAGACAGAAAGAAAAAGTGAAAGGAGGCCTTGTTTGCAGGTTGATGATCATGAAAGTGAAATGGTTATTGTACAACTACTATGTGCAAGGTAATTGGGGGTCATCAGTATATTAAAATTATTACAGATTGGCAGGGGGAAAATTAAAAAAAATTATAGTCACTGAGCTAATAAGCACTATTTTCTAATTGTGTTATAAGTTGGGCTTTTATAGTCAAGAAATGTAAAATATTATTGCTGGGAAATGCTGGGTTTCATGACTGACTAAGGGTGACCCTCTAGGGAAGGTCGTACTCCAGACAGATCTTGCAGTGAGCATGGAAAATCTCCTGAGTTAAGGTGGATATGGTGTATTATAAAAGCCATATAACTAAGGACAGAGGTGGACTAAGAAATAGACAGACAAACTCATGCAAACAAAATAGAGATTTTGGAGTACTGGTTGGAGTGTTACAAAGAGTTGCCCATACTTTATTCCAAATATGGTAGAATCAGATTACCAGTCACGGATGATAAGGGCAACATTTATTATTTTTTATTGCCCAGACATTGTGCTAAATCCTTCACATCCTTCATCATATTTACCCTGAGATAAGTGTCACCACCATCATTTTACATAAGAGGAAGCAAATGTTTAAAGTGTTTAAAAGCCCTGGTTCAAACATAAAACAAATGCCCTGGTTCACCCAGCAGTGAATACAAGATTTTAGACTTAAACCTTAGATCAATCTAATTCCAGAGCTTGTGATGTTAATAAGAAAAATGAAGCAAATGGCTTAGACAATAAGCCATTGTACCATTGTCAACTTAGGTAGTAAGATGAAATTTTATAAAATCTGAAAATGAAATCTGTATTGAGTGTTGAAGGGTGGGAGAAGCTGATTAGGAATAAAAGTTATTTTATGAAAATGAATTGTGTGAATAAAATCATATAGGCAAACAAAAAAGTATTTGGAATCAGTGAGTCACTAGCCTGGATTTTCTCAAAAGGTTTGTGTATTGATAACATCCATTGTTTATGGATACCATTCATTTACAAAAATTTGCTATTTCCACATTTTGCTAAAATACTATCAAATTTCTAGATCTTTGTTATAGAAAAATACCTTCTTCAAACTATTAAACTGAAGGTAGATGAAAGAGAAAAATAATTGCCAGTTTATTGGAAATTTCTCATTGGGTAGCTTGGTTATGTCAATGAACAAATATAAATTTCAGATAAATATGAAGTCTCTATGTAGGTATTATTACTATTGTTGTTATTATTAGAGTTATTTTTAAGAATAAAATCTCCACAACTTACATGATACGGTCTATGTGGGAACTGGATTAAGAAGTTGGTACATCATACTAACCTAGGACTTGAAATACACTGATCTGGCACTTGAAATATACAGTCAGGATGACATAAGCAGTCAGATGAGGTGACCTCCTCAAACCAACTACATTGTCCAGGATCACATTTTGTTTTCACTGAGGGTGCGGAACTTCTCAAGGCTGTGGGACTGTGAATTTCCATAAAAATACACAATTAAGATAAAAATTGACCTACCAAGACTGACCACTTTGTCTCTTTCCCAAAAAACATCTTTCCCAAGACTGCTTGATCACAAGACTCTCTAGCTACAAGTCAAGAGATAGAGCTGGACCCCTTCCCTCCAGATGACTTATGGGATACAAGAACAACCTGTTGGGAAGTGCTGAGCTGCTGATTCTTCTCCAGGGCCAGCCATCCTCTTGTTTCTCTCTAATAAATTTATTTTTCCTTTTATCTGCCTGACTGGCGAGCTCATTCTATTTTTCTCGTCACTTGCCTTACATTATCCAAAATAAAATAGTCTTCATTCGCAAATATTTGCAAGGCCACTTTGAAATGTCAAAATTCAGAATAGAGTTAGAACCAAATTATACTCTACCTTTTGGCTTGTCCATTCAAAAAAAAAAAAAAAATTCTCCAGCAAAAACTCAGGGAAAGCCTAGAAACAAGGAACCTTGCTTTGAGAAAAAGCAAACTCTTTTTTAAGCTATTTTGACAGCAGTTCTATTGTGGTGAGGAGCTCACAATGGAAAAAGAGAAGGAAATAATAACAGTTTTAACAATAATTTTAATAAACTTATTATTTACCCCTAGCAACATGCAGCCATGAAATCAGTAGACAATTGCTTCTTGGCAAGAAACCTAGACAGTGTGTTGAAAAGCAGAGACATCACCCTGCCAACACAGGTCCATATAGTCAAGGCTAAGATCTTCCCAGTGGTCACACAGGGTTGTGAGAGTTGGGCCATAAAGAAGGCAGAGCGCCAAAGAATTGATGCCTCCAAACTATGGTGCTGGAGAAGGCTCCCAGGAGTCCTTTGGACAGTGAGGAAAGCAAACCAGTCTATCTTAAAGGAAATCCAGAATACTGAGCCCAGAATACTCATTGGAAGGACTGGTGCTGAAGCTGACGTTCCAGTATTTTGGGTTACCTAATGTGACCAGACAACTCATTGGAAAAGTCCCTGATGCTGGGAAGCATAAACTTGGGCAAACTGGGGGGAGATGGTGAGGGACAAGTAGGCCTGGCATGTTGCAGTCTATAGGTTTGCAAAGAGATACAGTGGGGCAACAGAACAAAGCAACATGTATACAGCTGCTATAAACAAAGTGGATCTGATATAAGCTGAAGGTCTGGAGGTAGTGTTGGGAGGGCTCAATGAATCAGAACCTCAATGTTCCTGATTCAACATGATTGCCAGAATTACTCATTAATGTCAAGTAAACCTCAGAATAAGAATGATGTCATGGTAGTATTTCTACTGGAACTTTGGATCTTTGCACTAATCTTACATTCTATGAGTCAAACTGCAATAACCTTTGTTTCTTTACATAAATCTAGCTTTGTCACATATTCATAAAGAATTAGAGTTAGAACCAAATTATACTCTACCTTTTGGCTTGTCCATTCAAAAAAAAAAAAAAATTCTCCAGCAAAAACTCAGGAAAGCCTAGAAACAAGGAACCTTGCTTTGAGAAAAAGCAAACTCTTTTTTAAGCTATTTTGACAGCAGTTCTATTGTGGTGAGGAGCTCACAATGGAAAAAGAGAAGGAAATAATAACAGTTTTAACAATAATTTTAATAAACTTATTATTTACCCCTAGCAACATGCAGCCATGAAATCAGTAGACAATTGCTTCTTGGCAAGAAACCTAGACAGTGTGTTGAAAAGCAGAGACATCACCCTGCCAACACAGGTCCATATAGTCAAGGCTAAGATCTTCCCAGTGGTCACACAGGGTTGTGAGAGTTGGGCCATAAAGAAGGCAGAGCGCCAAAGAATTGATGCCTCCAAACTATGGTGCTGGAGAAGGCTCCCAGGAGTCCTTTGGACAGTGAGGAAAGCAAACCAGTCTATCTTAAAGGAAATCCAGAATACTGAGCCCAGAATACTCATTGGAAGGACTGGTGCTGAAGCTGACGTTCCAGTATTTTGGGTTACCTAATGTGACCAGACAACTCATTGGAAAAGTCCCTGATGCTGGGAAGCATAAACTTGGGCAAACTGGGGGGAGATGGTGAGGGACAAGTAGGCCTGGCATGTTGCAGTCTATAGGTTTGCAAAGAGATACAGTGGGGCAACAGAACAAAGCAACATGTATACAGCTGCTATAAACAAAGTGGATCTGATATAAGCTGAAGGTCTGGAGGTAGTGTTGGGAGGGCTCAATGAATCAGAACCTCAATGTTCCTGATTCAACATGATTGCCAGAATTACTCATTAATGTCAAGTAAACCTCAGAATAAGAATGATGTCATGGTAGTATTTCTACTGGAACTTTGGATCTTTGCACTAATCTTACATTCTATGAGTCAAACTGCAATAACCTTTGTTTCTTTACATAAATCTAGCTTTGTCACATATTCATAAGAATTGTAGTACTCACTTAACCCAAAAGAACATTATTAGCAGGATCTTTACCAGTGATTTAGGAGTTGTTGATGAATAAATTTTCCCAACAGAAAATACCTCTGATTATAAGTAAATTTGAATTTTTTCTGTTTGGAAAGTGATTTTCTGCTACATGATTTAGAAATGAAGACAGTTTCATAGCATTAAAGACAAAGCATGGTGTGCTAGATTGATTTCATGATGTGGTGTGTTAATTTTTTTTTCCTTAGAAGAATGTCAAATAAAAGACTCATCCATTAATTTGGGCTTCCCTTGTAGCTCTCTGGTAAAGAATGCCCCTGCAATGTGGGAGATCCCAGTTTGATTCCTGGGTCATGAAGATCGCCTGTAAAAGGAATAGGCTACCTACTCCAGTATTCTTGGGCTTCCCTGGTAGCACAGATGGTAAAAAAATCTGCCTTCAGTGCAGTAGACCTGATTTCAATCCCTGCATTGGGAAGATCCCAGGGGGAAGTGAAAGGATACCCACCCCAGTATTCTTGCCTGGAGAATCCCATGGCTTCTCCATGGGTCACAAAGTATCAGACACGACTGAATGACTTTCACTTTTCATCTGTTAATTTGGCACTACAGTAGGTGCTGATGTTCTCAATTAAAAAACAAAACCAAAACCAAAAACTAGCTCACAGTGGATTTAACTTGTTCACAAGAGAGTACAGGCTAGTGAATCAATCAGTACCTATAAACAGAATCAATGGAGCTCTTTTAATTGATCTGGGAATGTTAACTAGATTCCTCGTTGAGATACATCTGGAGAAATGATTAACATTCTGAATTTTAAAAGAGGAGAATCATGGAATTCTTTGGTTAACATCAACACATGTTGATGCTAATTGAGGGAAGATAGCCATTTTTATTTTACCTCAGGTTAAATAGTACCCAGAAAGACAAAAAATGAACTATAGCATAGTAAATGTCATGTCAATTCCTAATTCTTGAAAACCAGATTTCCACACAGATTTAGAAGTCTGGGTAGGCATGGAGGCGGTTCAGGGTGGAGGTGGACAGCCTTAGGGTTACTGGAGAGCAGAAGCCAAGTGCAAGCCTGGGAGAGACAGCAGGTTACAGGAGAATGATGGCATTGGGTTAGAGAGAACTTAAATGGGTTTTTGTTAAAGCCTATATACATCTTTACCAGTGATTTAGGAGTTGTTGATGAATAAATTTTCCCAACAGAAAATACCTCTGATTATAAGTAAATTTGAATTTTTTCTGTTTGGAAAGTGATTTTCTGCTACATGATTTAGAAATGAAGACAGTTTCATAGCATTAAAGACAAAGCATGGTGTGCTAGATTGATTTCATGATGTGGTGTGTTAATTTTTTTTTCCTTAGAAGAATGTCAAATAAAAGACTCATCCATTAATTTGGGCTTCCCTTGTAGCTCTCTGGTAAAGAATGCCCCTGCAATGTGGGAGATCCCAGTTTGATTCCTGGGTCATGAAGATCGCCTGTAAAAGGAATAGGCTACCTACTCCAGTATTCTTGGGCTTCCCTGGTAGCACAGATGGTAAAAAAATCTGCCTTCAGTGCAGTAGACCTGATTTCAATCCCTGCATTGGGAAGATCCCAGGGGGAAGTGAAAGGATACCCACCCCAGTATTCTTGCCTGGAGAATCCCATGGCTTCTCCATGGGTCACAAAGTATCAGACACGACTGAATGACTTTCACTTTTCATCTGTTAATTTGGCACTACAGTAGGTGCTGATGTTCTCAATTAAAAAACAAAACCAAAACCAAAAACTAGCTCACAGTGGATTTAACTTGTTCACAAGAGAGTACAGGCTAGTGAATCAATCAGTACCTATAAACAGAATCAATGGAGCTCTTTTAATTGATCTGGGAATGTTAACTAGATTCCTCGTTGAGATACATCTGGAGAAATGATTAACATTCTGAATTTTAAAAGAGGAGAATCATGGAATTCTTTGGTTAACATCAACACATGTTGATGCTAATTGAGGGAAGATAGCCATTTTTATTTTACCTCAGGTTAAATAGTACCCAGAAAGACAAAAAATGAACTATAGCATAGTAAATGTCATGTCAATTCCTAATTCTTGAAAACCAGATTTCCACACAGATTTAGAAGTCTGGGTAGGCATGGAGGCGGTTCAGGGTGGAGGTGGACAGCCTTAGGGTTACTGGAGAGCAGAAGCCAAGTGCAAGCCTGGGAGAGACAGCAGGTTACAGGAGAATGATGGCATTGGGTTAGAGAGAACTTAAATCAGAGGATACTTTTATGTTAAAGCCTATATACACTTCTTTGTTTCCAAACATCTTGTCTCTTAAAGAAGCCTCATCGCCTTTTACTCTAGTTACAGATTTTTGGAACTCAGATATCACCTTTTACAGGTCTTTGACTGGACTAGGGTTCTCACAAACGATTCATGCTGTAAGAATTCACAGCTACACTCTCCTTGTCATCTTTAGAACAATAGACCTTTCTCCTCATATGATTCTCAGCATTCACAGAGCTGATGAGTTACATATAAACCCATCAGCAGTGGTGCCTCTAATTCTGCAGTCCTTATTAATAGAGAATAGAGGGTGGGGTTCACTCCTTCTAACATGAATGCATCCAGGTCTCTGTTAGGTAAGGGTATGTTGAAACAGCACGTCAGGTGATTCTGAATCATCTCAGGGAAATAAGCATCCTTTCTTCCTTCCTTCCCCAGTTCCCCATTGAGAATCTTCTATCTGGGAGCTGTGTGTTGCCAGGTTGGTATGGTGCTATCTTATGAATAGACAGAAGAACTGTAAGTTTAAACTAACGACAAGTGTAGATATAGTAAAAAGAAAACAAATGAATTATTCTGGACATTCCTGCGTGGTGAAGTAGATAAGATGCCACCTGCCAATGCAGGATACACAGGTTTGATCCCTGGTCTGGGAAGATTCCACATGCCATGGAGCAACTAAACCCATGCACTACAACAACTGAACCCACAGACAAATTAGATAAATAAATTTTAAAAATGCCCCACAATGTTAACTTCCTCGTTGAGATACATCCATTCTGAATTTTAAAAGAGGAGAATCATGGAATTCTTTGGTTAACATCAACACATGTTGATGCTAATTGAGGGAAGATAGCCATTTTTATTTTACCTCAGGTTAAATAGTACCCAGAAAGACAAAAAATGAACTATAGCATAGTAAATGTCATGTCAATTCCTAATTCTTGAAAACCAGATTTCCACACAGATTTAGAAGTCTGGGTAGGCATGGAGGCGGTTCAGGGTGGAGGTGGACAGCCTTAGGGTTACTGGAGAGCAGAAGCCAAGTGCAAGCCTGGGAGAGACAGCAGGTTACAGGAGAATGATGGCATTGGGTTAGAGAGAACTTAAATCAGAGGATACTTTTATGTTAAAGCCTATATACACTTCTTTGTTTCCAAACATCTTGTCTCTTAAAGAAGCCTCATCGCCTTTTACTCTAGTTACAGATTTTTGGAACTCAGATATCACCTTTTACAGGTCTTTGACTGGACTAGGGTTCTCACAAACGATTCATGCTGTAAGAATTCACAGCTACACTCTCCTTGTCATCTTTAGAACAATAGACCTTTCTCCTCATATGATTCTCAGCATTCACAGAGCTGATGAGTTACATATAAACCCATCAGCAGTGGTGCCTCTAATTCTGCAGTCCTTATTAATAGAGAATAGAGGGTGGGGTTCACTCCTTCTAACATGAATGCATCCAGGTCTCTGTTAGGTAAGGGTATGTTGAAACAGCACGTCAGGTGATTCTGAATCATCTCAGGGAAATAAGCATCCTTTCTTCCTTCCTTCCCCAGTTCCCCATTGAGAATCTTCTATCTGGGAGCTGTGTGTTGCCAGGTTGGTATGGTGCTATCTTATGAATAGACAGAAGAACTGTAAGTTTAAACTAACGACAAGTGTAGATATAGTAAAAAGAAAACAAATGAATTATTCTGGACATTCCTGCGTGGTGAAGTAGATAAGATGCCACCTGCCAATGCAGGATACACAGGTTTGATCCCTGGTCTGGGAAGATTCCACATGCCATGGAGCAACTAAACCCATGCACTACAACAACTGAACCCACAGACAAAAATTAGATAAATAAATTTTAAAAAATTGCCTCACACACAAAAAAGAACTATTCTATGTTTTATAACTTTAAAAACAACACTACTGATCATAACCATCATTAAAAAATTAGAACTCTTTTTGATTTTATACTTTTTTCCCAGTATACCTATGTCTTCATTCCAAAACACACTGTGTGTGACCAAGATGGCAGGGATGATTTTATGGCTTTAATGTTTAAAGTAGTAAAGTTCTTAAGTTTATCTTGGTTTAGCATCAGAAGTTCAGTCCAAGCAAGTTCCCGTCAGACTCTATTTAGATGGTCTTGGTGTACTAGAACTGTGATAATGCTGGGGCTTCCTCAAAAGCAGACATGCCCCAGATACATGGTCCTCTAAACACATTGGCATACTGAGACTTCAAATAGAAATCCATGACTCAACCTTTCCCAGTTTGCACTGTGTAATTATAAAAGGGTGGTGCCCAAGAGACAGCATCTAGATGAAATACATGGTTAAATACTGTATGCATTGATTGGACAACATTGTAGTCTCACTCAGTGATAGACCTCCCAACACTGTCATGACCCATGCAGTGCTGTGATGTGTAGGTCTGCTTTTAATAGGCCTTTATCTAAGAGGATGTTTTCTCTTTTGCTGTCCTACATAAATAGCATCTGAAGAAAGGCTGTTATTAAGGGGCTGGGCAATGATCTCACCCTTCCTATCACACCAGACATTGGTATTTTTTTCCCTTTCACTTCTAGGGTACCATATTTCATCATTTGCAGATGCTCAGGGGCACTAACACCCAACTTTCAGGAACCTGAAGTAAGAGAAGAATGTTCCTTTCTGGAAGACTTCAATATCATCTTGCTCAGTTCTTTCCATTATTATTGTAGCTTTCTGCTTTCAAATACTCTCAGTCTTACAGAAAAGCTGTAAGAATAGTGCAAAAAATCATATGGTACTCTTGCTGTGGGCAGAGCATAGTTACTTATTTCTAATTAATAGAATTGGGGAAACACTTAATTGCCCCGGTACTATTATCACAAAACTTCTACCTATACTCTGTAGTTCCCTCTAATTTGAGACTAGAACTTCAACAGTAAAAAGGCGTGGAGTTCAAATCAAGATCAGATTTATTGCAAGACAGTAAATCGACATTTATATGTCTTGGTAATCAACTTAATACAACATAGCTGTGCATCAATAATCATAGTCAAAACATAACAATAAGGTTTAAAAGTTCAGAACTCCATCAATATAATATTCTTACCCCAGAGCTGGAGAGCCTCTCATGTTCAAGCCGCATGAGCAAGCTATCTCACAGTCTAATCATCACTCTTTTTATAATAAATTTTTCCTTTCTTTTCAATTTCTTTATAACTTCTTTGTTTCTAACTATTTGATTTTTAATTGTTTTCAACCACTTAATTTATATAACCTTTCTCTCTAAACATACTGATTCACTTAATAAATCATCAACTTATCACTTCTAACTTTATTTCAGCTTAAAAAGCAGACATGCCCCAGATACATGGTCCTCTAAACACATTGGCATACTGAGACTTCAAATAGAAATCCATGACTCAACCTTTCCCAGTTTGCACTGTGTAATTATAAAAGGGTGGTGCCCAAGAGACAGCATCTAGATGAAATACATGGTTAAATACTGTATGCATTGATTGGACAACATTGTAGTCTCACTCAGTGATAGACCTCCCAACACTGTCATGACCCATGCAGTGCTGTGATGTGTAGGTCTGCTTTTAATAGGCCTTTATCTAAGAGGATGTTTTCTCTTTTGCTGTCCTACATAAATAGCATCTGAAGAAAGGCTGTTATTAAGGGGCTGGGCAATGATCTCACCCTTCCTATCACACCAGACATTGGTATTTTTTTCCCTTTCACTTCTAGGGTACCATATTTCATCATTTGCAGATGCTCAGGGGCACTAACACCCAACTTTCAGGAACCTGAAGTAAGAGAAGAATGTTCCTTTCTGGAAGACTTCAATATCATCTTGCTCAGTTCTTTCCATTATTATTGTAGCTTTCTGCTTTCAAATACTCTCAGTCTTACAGAAAAGCTGTAAGAATAGTGCAAAAAATCATATGGTACTCTTGCTGTGGGCAGAGCATAGTTACTTATTTCTAATTAATAGAATTGGGGAAACACTTAATTGCCCCGGTACTATTATCACAAAACTTCTACCTATACTCTGTAGTTCCCTCTAATTTGAGACTAGAACTTCAACAGTAAAAAGGCGTGGAGTTCAAATCAAGATCAGATTTATTGCAAGACAGTAAATCGACATTTATATGTCTTGGTAATCAACTTAATACAACATAGCTGTGCATCAATAATCATAGTCAAAACATAACAATAAGGTTTAAAAGTTCAGAACTCCATCAATATAATATTCTTACCCCAGAGCTGGAGAGCCTCTCATGTTCAAGCCGCATGAGCAAGCTATCTCACAGTCTAATCATCACTCTTTTTATAATAAATTTTTCCTTTCTTTTCAATTTCTTTATAACTTCTTTGTTTCTAACTATTTGATTTTTAATTGTTTTCAACCACTTAATTTATATAACCTTTCTCTCTAAACATACTGATTCACTTAATAAATCATCAACTCATCACTTCTCTATTTCAGCTTATATCTATTCAAGAATTACATAAAATTAACTTTATTTCACTTGATCAAAACATATTCAAATCAAATCCTTGGAATCAAATACTTTCTTCCCTTTAGATCATTTCAACTCATGATTAAGGAAAAATATGAACCATGGAACTTTAACACCCTGTGCTAGATCAGGGTAGGCTATTTATTTTAACTTGAGCTGCCCTATACCTAAGAATAATGACCCACTGTTTTTAAAAATTCCTTCTTTACTTCTCATTCTTCCCCCGCTTACTCTTATGGGGTGGCTGTGACTCAGATGAAGTTGCACTTTATGCCTCGCTAGAGGAACTTTCTTTCACTGATTCAAAATTTCTCTTACTTCTTTTGGACACAATATTCTTGCCTTTTAGATTAATATATGTTCCTCCTTTAGGTAACATCATATTTACCCATTCCTCTTCTCCTTCTGAACTTATCTCACTTTCTAAAGGGTGAATTTTAGGTCTAAAAAAACTTATCTGGGGTTCAAGGACCATCTGAGCTATCCATGTCATCCCCCTCATTTCTTCATATCCAGGGGCCCAGTAATTTCTTAGGAACTCACCTGTGGTAGCCCACATCACTCTCACCCAGAATTCACAGTTGTTAATATTTTGTAATTCTTGTTTCATCATAATATGTGTATATATGTTTGTCTTGTAATATTTTTTCTGAATAACATAGCAAAACATTGCAGTCATAATGCTGATTTGCTCTTTAATATTTAGTATGCATTTTCAAAGAAGAATATTCTCTTACTTACCCACACCACAATTATTACAACAATGTGACCAATAGTAGCACAATGTATTATCTGATCTACAGATCCTATACACATTCCATTAATCTTCAGAAACAATTCTCTTTGCTTCTATTCCAGGGTCCAATCTAGGATCAACTACTGTTTGTCAGATTTTCTTTGTATTCCATAATACCAACATTTGAGAAAAGTACAGGACGGGTTTTTTGTTTCATTTTGTTTTTTAGAATGTCTCTTATTTTGGGCTTGGTTGATATTTCCTTGTGATATGACTTAGGTGATTTGGTGTTAGGAAGAATGTTATGAAATTGAAGTGACCTTCTTAGTGCACCATATATGGAGGCATATGATGTCTGTTTGTCCCATTAATAGTGGTAAATGTAATTGCTTTCTTAAGGTGATGTCTGTCAGATCATCATGGAAAGTTATTGGATTTTCACCTTACAATTAATAAATAACTTTTGAAAAGATCCTTCTCAACAAATTTTACCCAGAAGTTTGATTTCTGCCTAATTCAGTTGTTGCTGTGATGGTTTCCAAATTACAATCATCAAACTCAATTATTTATTCTATATTTGTTTTTTCTTCCCCTCTCATTTTATTTTACTCCTTTTTTCCCATTTATGTATATTATAAAAAACCCTAGACTGGTTCAAGGTATACTCATTGTTACTGAGGTATCACAATTCTAGGATTTGGGTGGTACAAAGCTATAAAATAAATGTAATGTGCACATATACGAATATATACTACTATATATCTATATAACCTATGTTTAAACCAAGAATTCATACTAACAACTTCAGTTAAAATTCAAGAAACATCATATGCTTAACTTTCATTTTATCTCTTTTCATACATATAATATTCTTCTTTACTTATTTGATCAGTCCTGGAATATAGAAAACATGGTGCCCCAAGGACAAAAGAACAAGGCAAATGAGGGGGGTATTGAAATGCAAGAAGAGATAAACCAGACCCTTATTATGCTTCCCTCCACCAGACCAGTACATCGCCCAATCCTTCAGACCCCTATGCCACTCCTTGGACCCTACTGTCTTCCTCTCATGCTGTAGTCATCACTCTGCCCCACCCAGTAGACCATCCAATCAGCAATGATGCTTAAGACCTCTATGCCACTCCTTGGATCCTAGCTATAAAATGGATCAAAGATCCCTGCTTATGATTGGTTCTCCCTTGAGCCAGCCCACTGTTCCAACAGTGTCTCCCACTTTAACCACATCAGTTCTCCCTTCTCCAACTCTAATAACCTTTACTACCATCTCATTCTGCCTCATGTCTTGAAATTCTTTTCCAACCCAGACACAGACTTCCACATAAAGGGCTTTCCAGGTGGCTCAGTGGTAAAGAATCCATCTGCTAATGTGGAAGTTGGGTGTTCAATTCCTGCATCTGGAAGATTCCCTAAAGAAGGAAATGGCAACCCACTCCAGTATTCTTACCTAGGAAATTCCATGGAAAGAGGAGCCTGGCAGTCTACAGTATATGGGGTCACATAATAGTTCAATACAACTTAATGACTAAATAACAATACTGGTCTATAGTTTCCTCTTTTGTTGTTCTGCTTTTATCTGATCATTAAAGATTTGGTAGAATTTCCTTATATATTCAGTTAGGCCTCATTAATTTTCTCCAGATCTTTTAGAGAATTAATGTTTGGGACAATAAACATTTCTAGTACATTATCCATTTAATTGATAAAATTAAAAAAGGCACTTCAGGCCCTGTGATCTGTAGGGACCAGGGTAAGAACACAAATGGAGATCTACAGAATATGTATCTAAATATATCTAAATACTTCAGAGTTTTAAACCAAGCAAACTATTTAAAAATGCATTTTATATTTCTGCTTTGACAAAAATATCTCCATAAGGACTTATAAAGCCAAATGTGAATTTAGAATTATTGTATTCATCACCATTCTGTTCTGGATCATAATGGCACAGAGAAGTGATAGCAGAGCTTTTCCTCTTATTCTTTTAACCACACTCAGCATACGTATGCATGTACACCAAAGAATCAAACTTTGTCTAGATTCTCCTATACCTCACTGTCTCCACAAAGAGCTATCTCTTGCCCACTCCTTGAGCATACTGTCTTTAGGAATACTGGTCTGGGAAGGAGGTCCCAAAAGCCTTTGGAAATGAGTGTAGCTTCCAATGAAGCTATATGATATATACATGATATTTCAGAGTGCAGTATACTTGATAGATAATGGTAGATAGCTTATGATGAACGGTGTGGGATCCATGACCCCTAAAGGAGAAAATTTCACTTTGGGATCAAAAGACATGGATTTCATCACTGAAAGCTTCCTGTAGTAAATGTTTCACTAAAGAAAAAGGGATAGAGAAACTTCCAGTAAAAGACACTAGAAGGAGATAGAAGAGTAGTTACTCCAAGCAGCAAGTTTAGGTAAGGCATTTTGAATTGTTTCAGTTGGTTATTAACAAGATTGTTGAGGTTGGAAAAGTATTATTAGACACATTCCCACAACCGTAACATAAGTTCAGCCAGAGGATGGTCTCTGGAAAGCAGGACTAGATGAGACATTCCAATGCAAAATAGTTTGCATTCATAAAACAATAAAGTTACTTTCAGGGTAGATCACTGTCATGGAAAATTTCACAATGCAAAATAATCTGGTCTATAGTTTCCTCTTTTGTTGTTCTGCTTTTATCTGATCATTAAAGATTTGGTAGAATTTCCTTATATATTCAGTTAGGCCTCATTAATTTTCTCCAGATCTTTTAGAGAATTAATGTTTGGGACAATAAACATTTCTAGTACATTATCCATTTAATTGATAAAATTAAAAAAGGCACTTCAGGCCCTGTGATCTGTAGGGACCAGGGTAAGAACACAAATGGAGATCTACAGAATATGTATCTAAATATATCTAAATACTTCAGAGTTTTAAACCAAGCAAACTATTTAAAAAAATGCATTTTATATTTCTGCTTTGACAAAAATATCTCCATAAGGACTTATAAAGCCAAATGTGAATTTAGAATTATTGTATTCATCACCATTCTGTTCTGGATCATAATGGCACAGAGAAGTGATAGCAGAGCTTTTCCTCTTATTCTTTTAACCACACTCAGCATACGTATGCATGTACACCAAAGAATCAAACTTTGTCTAGATTCTCCTATACCTCACTGTCTCCACAAAGAGCTATCTCTTGCCCACTCCTTGAGCATACTGTCTTTAGGAATACTGGTCTGGGAAGGAGGTCCCAAAAGCCTTTGGAAATGAGTGTAGCTTCCAATGAAGCTATATGATATATACATGATATTTCAGAGTGCAGTATACTTGATAGATAATGGTAGATAGCTTATGATGAACGGTGTGGGATCCATGACCCCTAAAGGAGAAAATTTCACTTTGGGATCAAAAGACATGGATTTCATCACTGAAAGCTTCCTGTAGTAAATGTTTCACTAAAGAAAAAGGGGATAGAGAAAACTTCCAGTAAAAGACACTAGAAGGAGATAGAAGAGTAGTTACTCCAAGCAGCAAGTTTAGGTAAGGCATTTTGAATTGTTTCAGTTGGTTATTAACAAGATTGTTGAGGTTGGAAAAGTATTATTAGACACATTCCCACAACCGTAACATAAGTTCAGCCAGAGGATGGTCTCTGGAAAGCAGGACTAGATGAGACATTCCAATGCAAAATAGTTTGCATTCATAAAACAATAAAGTTACTTTCAGGGTAGATCACTGTCATGGCAAACATTTAGGCAACAATATGTTTGTTTCCCCTTCTCCTCCTCCTTCTTGAAAACTGCTGATCTCTCTTCCAAGTCTGCCTATTCACCCTTTCATACTCACAGCATTGGCCAAAGGACTCATTGAGTTTGGTGTTCAAAGTCTACTTGGCCCTGTGAAATCTTTGTCTCTCAGAGAGTGGGATAGTAACACGAAGGTCACTGTGGTCCTGCAGAATCCGAGAGTTATCCTTGCCATGTGTAATGGCTGTAATGTAGTAACATTAAATATTTGATATGTATGTTTTGCATGCATGTGTGTATGTGTGTTTACGTGTTTTCTGTGATACAATTCAGAATGTAGACATTGAGATTTTAATTTCATTTCTAATAGCAAAAATCTTTGAGGAGCAATTTGACTATACATATATAATATAAAGCTAGTAATTATACATTTGGGAAGCTAATTTAGGAAATGATATTAAGAATCTAAAACCTTATTTTTGAATTTGATTATTGTAGAATAACGTATATGTTTACATAAATGGAAAAGAGTAGAAATGTCCAAATACTGAGAACTAAGCTAAGTAAAGTACGATCCTGTCGATGAAAAAAAGATGAACAACTTGAGAGTTGTGGATTAAGTTTTATTTGGGGCACAATTAGGACTGAAGCCCCGGAGGCAGCACTCCAGATAGCTCTGGGAGACTGATCCAAAGAGGCAGTGGAAGGAATATCAATAGTTTAAGATTTTGGTGAGAGGGGATCTCAGTATCATTAAACAGTCATTTTACAAAGGGTTTTCAGTTAATCATTAGGATCTGATGTCATCATGAAGAAATTTAATGCTTTTCTAGATTCTAGGAGATGCAAGGATTGAGATAATAGAAGCCTTCCCTAAAGGCATCCACCTATGGAAAGACCAGCCCCACCTTGGAGTACAGACTGCCTCTAGCAGACTCTGATCTCCCTTAGGGGATATTGAAAGTTAGCTGCTCTCAATAGCACAGGGTCCAGTCTCCACAGAGGCAGAGGGCAAAGACCCTTGGTGTCCAGTCATTGGCAATCAAATTGGCTCATACCAATTGGTAGTTGACAATGCTTTCACCAAGTAGAACATTATTTAGACATTAACAATTAAAATTGTCATTTTAGGACTTCCCTAGTGGTCCAGTGGGTAAGGACACCGTCTTGCAGCACAAGAGGTTCTGGTTTGATCCCTGGCCTGGGAAGATCCCACATGCTGCCGAGTGGCTGGACCGATGTGTCCAACTACTGAACCGGAGCTCTGGAGCGCATGTGCCCAGAGCTCAGGCTTTGCAGCAACAGAGACCACTGGGATGGGAGGCCCACACAGGCTGAAGAACAAAGGATGAAAATAGATGAATGAAAGACCAATAGAAGTTGCCAAAAAATAAAATAAAATTGTCATTTTAAAAACTGTAGAATTCCAGAGAATAATGATTATTATATAAAATTAACTAAAAATAATATAAATATATTGAATGTCATTGCATATATAATTTATTTAAACTTACTTAAAAATCATTTTTCATAAGAATAAAGGAAAGGATAAAAATTGTGCCAGCATATAATTTTTTGCATTTGGGTGTTAAAACTAAGGGTAAATTGTATCTCCTGGTTTGCTTTTCTGAGTTTGCAGATTTTTTTTCCTAAGACAATATTACTATTATAATGAATAGAAATATGATGAGAAGGTCAGACCCAATTATCTCTAAGGTCCTTTCCAACTCTAGCATGGAAATATTTTTATAACTGAATAATGACGCTCTCGCTGTGTTCTCCACTCTTGCTTCTATCTCTGTTCCATGTATATTAATCCAGGACTTATAGTTAGCTGATGCCTGTTTTAAAGTATAATTAAACAGTCATTTTACAAAGGGTTTTCAGTTAATCATTAGGATCTGATGTCATCATGAAGAAATTTAATGCTTTTCTAGATTCTAGGAGATGCAAGGATTGAGATAATAGAAGCCTTCCCTAAAGGCATCCACCTATGGAAAGACCAGCCCCACCTTGGAGTACAGACTGCCTCTAGCAGACTCTGATCTCCCTTAGGGATATTGAAAGTTAGCTGCTCAATAGCACAGGGTCCAGTCTCCACAGAGGCAGAGGGCAAAGACCCTTGGTGTCCAGTCATTGGCAATCAAATTGGCTCATACCAATTGGTAGTTGACAATGCTTTCACCAAGTAGAACATTATTTAGACATTAACAATTAAAATTGTCATTTTAGGACTTCCCTAGTGGTCCAGTGGGTAAGGACACCGTCTTGCAGCACAAGAGGTTCTGGTTTGATCCCTGGCCTGGGAAGATCCCACATGCTGCCGAGTGGCTGGACCGATGTGTCCAACTACTGAACCGGAGCTCTGGAGCGCATGTGCCCAGAGCTCAGGCTTTGCAGCAACAGAGACCACTGGGATGGGAGGCCCACACAGGCTGAAGAACAAAGGATGAAAATAGATGAATGAAAGACCAATAGAAGTTGCCAAAAAATAAAATAAAATTGTCATTTTAAAAACTGTAGAATTCCAGAGAATAATGATTATTATATAAAATTAACTAAAAATAATATAAATATATTGAATGTCATTGCATATATAATTTATTTAAACTTACTTAAAAATCATTTTTCATAAGAATAAAGGAAAGGATAAAAATTGTGCCAGCATATAATTTTTTGCATTTGGGTGTTAAAACTAAGGGTAAATTGTATCTCCTGGTTTGCTTTTCTGAGTTTGCAGATTTTTTTTCCTAAGACAATATTACTATTATAATGAATAGAAATATGATGAGAAGGTCAGACCCAATTATCTCTAAGGTCCTTTCCAACTCTAGCATGGAAATATTTTTATAACTGAATAATGACGCTCTCGCTGTGTTCTCCACTCTTGCTTCTATCTCTGTTCCATGTATATTAATCCAGGACTTATAGTTAGCTGATGCCTGTTTTAAAGTACATAAACATTAGCTAAGCTCTCAAATGGATCCTGAAATTATGAGGCAGTACCCTGCACTGATAAACCAGTTTCCTCAGTGGCAGCATTCATTAAATATGCCTATGATAAATTTGGAGTATAAGTACATTGGGTTCAGTCCCTGATCCTTCATGTAAATTTGCATCTCTACATTGCTAGAGATTTTGTTTCAGCTCAAAAACATACTGGACACAGTCCGGTTATCTAGAAAGAGTTAGAATTTGCCTCAGCTGGCAAAATTCTGTTTGTGCCAGTTCCTCCAGGACTACTTCTTGCTCCTGATGAAAAATGGACTCAATTGATCAAAAATATTTTCATATTACAAAGTAGAGATGGACATATTTTTTGGATTTTAAAACCTCCTCCGAGCTAATATTCTGTCTTTAGTTTATGTCTATATCAGAACTTGACATTTCTAAAACAAAGAACACAGTGACACATCTTTGCAGGAAAGCATTGTTTGATGCTGAGAACAGAAGGTATCATGGACTTTAAATTCAGACAGAACTGTATTCAAATATGAGCTTCATTATTTATTATCTGCTCAACTTTGTCCCAGTTATTATTATTTTTAGTGTGAACAAGGGAAGAACATGATAGGATCTCTGAATTTTTATGATCATGGTTCAATTCTTTTTTTCCCTTATTTTTAATTTTTGGCCTCTTTTATTGGTTTTTCATTTATTTATTTTCATCCATTTCTATTCTTCGGCATGTGTGGGCCTCCCATCGCAGTGGTGTCTCTTCGCAGAGCACCAGCTCTGGGCGCATGCACTCCAGAGCAGTGGCTCGCAATTGGACATACCAGTCTAGCTACTCTGGCACACAGGATCACCTAGTGCCCCTTGCACTGCAAGGCAGACTCTTTATGCACTTGACCACCAGGGAAGCCCTGTCATGGTCATTTAATTCTTCTGAATTTCAGATTACACTTCTGTAAAATGTGAACAATCTTTTTTATGTTATAGGATTGCTGTTGATACTAAATTATATAATTTAAGAAATTATACAGTAGGAGTTCAATAAATTTAAATTTTTAGTAATCATCCTCATTATCTAGTGATTTGGATTCCCACTATTATAATGTAAAAACTCAACATTAAAATGTTAACATTTGCAGAACCTAGTATGGGAAGTGTTATACTAATGTAACAGTAGGGAAAGGGGCAGGGAACACTTTTTGAAAGAATGGCATAGCCCAAAGACACAACATAAACCCATTAAAATCCAGTGTGTCCAAGTAGACCTTAATCCTCAATCAGTACGCTAAAGACGCACCGAGACTAGCCATGACAGTTCTGCTCCTTCCTCAAAAGAGTTGGAATTATCCTACCACTCATCAGCATATGAAATTACCCAGCCCATAAAAGCCTCTGCAATAGCCCACACTCTGTCTGTGGAGTGTGCTCTTTTCTGAATCTGAATCCATTTCTTACCTATCACTTAGTCTCTCACTGAATTCTTTTCTGTGAAGAGACTTGAAGAACCTGAGCTCCATTAGGTCTTGAAAACCAGGTATGGTGGGTTTTGGCTGGGGTTGAGTCCACACCACATGGGTTCAGGTCCCAAGCAGAGTTTTGGAAAGGTTCTAGTCTTGGCCATGTGGGTCTGAGTCCTAAACTGGGTTTTGGGTTTAAGTCCCAAATTCTAGGTAGAACGGTTTCACTAATAAGAGTCCACCAAATTGAAAAACATTGTCTAACTTTAGATTCTTACATTGAGGCACTGGCTGAAAGCTCAACCACTAAGAAATGATAAACTAGGGAGAAGATGGTGATAGGATTGTTAGCAATGGATTTGGGGGCCTCAAAATTGTAATACTACATATAAGGGTGAAATAAGAAGGAAAAATGATTAAAAACCAACAGGAGATTACATATATACATGAATAAAGTTAGATTTAAAAATTATTTCAGACTACCCCGTGGTTCAGTAGTTGGGGAGCCACCTTCCAATAAACGGAATAATAGGTTTGATACCTGGTATGGGAAGATTCCACATGCCACGTTGCAGCTAAACCCATGTACAACAACTACTGAGATTACAAATCACAACTACTAGAGCCCACAAACCACAACTACTGGGCGTATATGCCTAGAACCTCTGCTCTGAAACAAGAGAAGCCACCACAATGAAAAGTCAGTGCACTGCAACTAGAAAAAGCCCACACAAAGACCCAGTAAAGCCAAAAATAAATAAAATAAAATAAAAATTTATGAAAGTTTCAATACAGTAAGGAGGTATAAGCGTAAACAAAATAACTATTTGATTAGTAAAGTATTATGGGTTAATAGGAGACAAGCCTTTGCATTTAGGTTATGGAAGAATTTTGTCCTTGCTAATACTAAGGTTGATTTACTTATGAAGTAGATAGTGACCTTCTTGGCATAATTTTTATATAATAATCTAGCTAAAATATAAGTTCCTCTTAGCATTATTATGAATATTACATAAAATAAGAATTTTAAAGTACCCAGCCAAATGCTTGGCACCAGTGGGTGCTCAATTTTAGCCCCTCTAAAATGTTCATAGCAACTCTGGAATAAAATTGTCTTCTTGGAGATAGATACTGAATGTTAAAACAAATGCCTCAGTATGGTAGGCAGTGAGAAAAATCTAAAACAGGGAAGATAATTTCTGAGACCAATGCTTTTGACTGTACTGGCCTGAACGCCCCTTCCTAGGGTTCTAATGTACATCAGGCAGGACTGTGATGATGAATCATCTTCCAGGCAGCAATTTCACCCCTGGGGGTGCTTCCTGAGGCAGACATTACCTGGGTATTGCACAGATCAGAAGGTACAGGGCAGAAGTAATGCTATCAGGATCATACCAAAGTGTAACAGACTCTTCCAGACATTCAGGTACAGAGACTCCGACCAATCTATGAGACCGTGGCTCCCTGGATGGTAATGTGAACATTAATACCACTTTAAGGAGTTTCATGGGAACCTTCATTGGGTGTCCTTAGAACATATAGTGTTTGAACTAAAACAAAGAGCAGCTGTGGCCTTTATTAGCTCTGTGGTCTTACCTAAGTTACTTAGATTCTACTTGGAAAATGGAAACAAAATCTCCCATCCTGCCTACTGTAAAGGCAGGATGAGAAAACAAAACATAATATTCTTTATAACATATACTAAGAATTTTATTTTCAGAGGCAAACACATTATACTTTTAAGGGTTTTTAAATAACATTAAAAAATATGACCTTGCAGACATAGCCAATATTTAGTTATATAACTAGCCAATGATTAGTTATAGTACATGCGTACTTCAGTCATGTCTGACTCTTTGTAATGCTAGGGACCATAATCCACCAGGTTTCTCTGTCCATAGGATTGTCCAGGCATGAATACTGGAATGGATTGCCATGCCCTCCACCAGGGATCTTCAGGACCCAGAGACTGCAACCATGTTTCTTAGATTTCCTGCACTAGCAGGAAGGCTTTTTACCACTATTGCTACCTAGGAAATCCAGCTAACTGGTAGGGGCAATGAATGAAGTCGCTAACTTTTGATGGAATATAACTGAAAACCTTTGAAAATCAAGTGAATCTTGCTTTCCTGGCATCTTTCTTTGGTCTTTGTGTTGTTTGTATTTAGCTACTAGAGACTTGAATTTATTTTCCTAACTCATGTTTTATCTAAGCATGCCTCCAACTATATCTAGCCAGTAAACAAGCAATAGACAGTGAAGATGAAAAGAAAGAAGAGGAAGAAAAGGAATGACAGAGTTTCTCAAGAGTACTCCAAGGCCCCAGGCTAGGAGAGTGATTCTCACTTTAGCTATTCTTATATTTTAGATCTTAGGATCCAATGATCCCTTTTCTCCAAGTGAATGAACGCCCTTCCTAGGGTTCTAATGTACATCAGGCAGGACTGTGATGATGAATCATCTTCCAGGCAGCAATTTCACCCTGGGGTGCTTCGTGAGGCAGACATTACCTGGGTATTGCACAGATCAGAAGGTACAGGGCAGAAGTAATGCTATCAGGATCATACCAAAGTGTAACAGACTCTTCCAGACATTCAGGTACAGAGACTCCGACCAATCTATGAGACCGTGGCTCCCTGGATGGTAATGTGAACATTAATACCACTTTAAGGAGTTTCATGGGAACCTTCATTGGGTGTCCTTAGAACATATAGTGTTTGAACTAAAACAAAGAGCAGCTGTGGCCTTTATTAGCTCTGTGGTCTTACCTAAGTTACTTAGATTCTACTTGGAAAATGGAAACAAAATCTCCCATCCTGCCTACTGTAAAGGCAGGATGAGAAAACAAAACATAATATTCTTTATAACATATACTAAGAATTTTATTTTCAGAGGCAAACACATTATACTTTTAAGGGTTTTTAAATAACATTAAAAAATATGACCTTGCAGACATAGCCAATATTTAGTTATATAACTAGCCAATGATTAGTTATAGTACATGCGTACTTCAGTCATGTCTGACTCTTTGTAATGCTAGGGACCATAATCCACCAGGTTTCTCTGTCCATAGGATTGTCCAGGCATGAATACTGGAATGGATTGCCATGCCCTCCACCAGGGATCTTCAGGACCCAGAGACTGCAACCATGTTTCTTAGATTTCCTGCACTAGCAGGAAGGCTTTTTACCACTATTGCTACCTAGGAAATCCAGCTAACTGGTAGGGGCAATGAATGAAGTCGCTAACTTTTGATGGAATATAACTGAAAACCTTTGAAAATCAAGTGAATCTTGCTTTCCTGGCATCTTTCTTTGGTCTTTGTGTTGTTTGTATTTAGCTACTAGAGACTTGAATTTATTTTCCTAACTCATGTTTTATCTAAGCATGCCTCCAACTATATCTAGCCAGTAAACAAGCAATAGACAGTGAAGATGAAAAAGAAAGAAGAGGAAGAAAAAGGAATGACAGAGTTTCTCAAGAGTACTCCAAGGCCCCAGGCTAGGAGAGTGATTCTCACTTTAGCTATTCTTATATTTTAGATCTTAGGATCCAATGATCACTAAATCAAACATCATGACTCCCACAGTGAATGAACTGATATTGTTTTTTGCCCAATAGGATATTTCTATGCTTAATGGCTATTCTATGAATGATAAATATATCGTTCACTAAAAGTTTTAAGGGCAAACAAGTACATTAGAAATCTGAGGAAAAACTCAAGAAGTTATAAAATATTACTTCTTGTCAGCAAGATATTTTATAATGCTATTATGTCTGGTGGGCAGGGCTGTCGGTGGAACATGAAGATTAAATCCTCATCTTGCAGTGGATTTTTTTTTTTAAAGATTTATTTATTTATTTATTTGGGGGGTGGGGTGGGGAGGGAGGGGAGCAGGCAGGCCACTTCTATTGGTCTTTCATTTCTCCATTTTCATCCATCTTCGTTCTTTGGCCCGTGTGGGCCTCCCATCGTGGTGGTCTCTGTTGTCACAGAGCACCGGCTCTGGGTGCATGTGCTCCAGAGCTCTGGCTTGGTAATTGGACACATCGGTCCGGCAGCTCCACGGCACGTGGGATCTTCCCAGGCCAGAGATCAAACCGGCGCCCCTTGCACTGCAAGGCGGTGTCCTTACCCACTGGACCTCCAGGGAAGCCCTTGCAGTGGATTTTTATGCATCGCCAAGGACAGAAGCATAAGAGGTCATGCTAAGAAAAATAGTATGTGGAGAAAGTGGTGTGACAAAATACTCGTGGATGGCTAGCAGAAGTGGGAAGAGGAAGCAGCCAAGTATGAAGGGACTAGCACAAAGTAAAAGTCCACTATGCTTTTCTAAAGGGGGGAGATGGCAGCAGTGGAAATAATGAAGTCGCTAACTTTTGATGGAATATAACTGAAAACCTTTGAAAATCAAGTGAATCTTGCTTTCCTGGCATCTTTCTTTGGTCTTTGTGTTGTTTGTATTTAGCTACTAGAGACTTGAATTTATTTTCCTAACTCATGTTTTATCTAAGCATGCCTCCAACTATATCTAGCCAGTAAACAAGCAATAGACAGTGAAGATGAAAAAGAAAGAAGAGGAAGAAAAAGGAATGACAGAGTTTCTCAAGAGTACTCCAAGGCCCCAGGCTAGGAGAGTGATTCTCACTTTAGCTATTCTTATATTTTAGATCTTAGGATCCAATGATCACTAAATCAAACATCATGACTCCCACAGTGAATGAACTGATATTGTTTTTTGCCCAATAGGATATTTCTATGCTTAATGGCTATTCTATGAATGATAAATATATCGTTCACTAAAAGTTTTAAGGGCAAACAAGTACATTAGAAATCTGAGGAAAAACTCAAGAAGTTATAAAATATTACTTCTTGTCAGCAAGATATTTTATAATGCTATTATGTCTGGTGGGCAGGGCTGTCGGTGGAACATGAAGATTAAATCCTCATCTTGCAGTGGATTTTTTTTTTTAAAGATTTATTTATTTATTTATTTGGGGGGTGGGGTGGGAGGGAGGGGAGCAGGCAGGCCACTTCTATTGGTCTTTCATTTCTCCATTTTCATCCATCTTCGTTCTTTGGCCCGTGTGGGCCTCCCATCGTGGTGGTCTCTGTTGTCACAGAGCACCGGCTCTGGGTGCATGTGCTCCAGAGCTCTGGCTTGGTAATTGGACACATCGGTCCGGCAGCTCCACGGCACGTGGGATCTTCCCAGGCCAGAGATCAAACCGGCGCCCCTTGCACTGCAAGGCGGTGTCCTTACCCACTGGACCTCCAGGGAAGCCCTTGCAGTGGATTTTTATGCATCGCCAAGGACAGAAGCATAAGAGGTCATGCTAAGAAAAATAGTATGTGGAGAAAGTGGTGTGACAAAATACTCGTGGATGGCTAGCAGAAGTGGGAAGAGGAAGCAGCCAAGTATGAAGGGACTAGCACAAAGTAAAAGTCCACTATGCTTTTCTAGGAATGGCCCACAGGAGACAGCAGGCTACGTTCACAAGAAGCTACCCACATATGAAGACAGCAAATTCTTAGAAATTGCTATGAGAGCCCTTGCCCATGATTGTCACATAGTTTGCACAATTCTCAGATTACTACTGACTTACTATCAGTATGGGCACATGATGTGAATGTGTCAAGACCCACCACAACAGGTCATGATTAATTCACTATTTCTACAATACATAGATGAAGAAACTAAGGTTCAGAGAAGTCATAGAATGAGCAAATACTGATGCCAGGTCAAGTGCAAATCCAAATCAAACTCCAAACACAATTCCCTTCATCATGTTATTATATATGTATAGATTCCTATTTATAACAAAATGTGAGCCACTAAGTAGAAACAGAAGGGTATGGAATATTAGAAAAGTTACTCAACTTTTCTTAATCTTAGTTTTTTTTTTTAATGGTCTGAAAGGAATTAATGATAACATTTAATGCATACTAACATTAAATAAATAAAGCAAAAAGAAAAATTTTACTTTTTAAGCATTATTTTAATATTGATAGATAATTATTTCTAATACCCTGAACATTGTAGAAATATAATATTAGTAATTATTTCCAATGCTTGGAACATTGTAGAAATTCAATAAATTTCACTAACTTACTTAATCAAGTATCTCCAAACACTTATTTTCAGACATGAATGAACTGATCTTAAATAGTGTGGGCCTCCCATCGTGGTGGTCTCTGTTGTCACAGAGCACCGGCTCTGGGTGCATGTGCTCCAGAGCTCTGGCTTGGTAATTGGACACATCGGTCCGGCAGCTCCACGGCACGTGGGATCTTCCCAGGCCAGAGATCAAACCGGCGCCCCTTGCACTGCAAGGCGGTGTCCTTACCCACTGGACCTCCAGGGAAGCCCTTGCAGTGGATTTTTATGCATCGCCAAGGACAGAAGCATAAGAGGTCATGCTAAGAAAAATAGTATGTGGAGAAAGTGGTGTGACAAAATACTCGTGGATGGCTAGCAGAAGTGGGAAGAGGAAGCAGCCAAGTATGAAGGGACTAGCACAAAGTAAAAGTCCACTATGCTTTTCTAGGAATGGCCCACAGGAGACAGCAGGCTACGTTCACAAGAAGCTACCCACATATGAAGACAGCGAATTCTTAGAAATTGCTATGAGAGCCCTTGCCCATGATTGTCACATAGTTTGCACAATTCTCAGATTACTACTGACTTACTATCAGTATGGGCACATGATGTGAATGTGTCAAGACCCACCACAACAGGTCATGATTAATTCACTATTTCTACAATACATAGATGAAGAAACTAAGGTTCAGAGAAGTCATAGAATGAGCAAATACTGATGCCAGGTCAAGTGCAAATCCAAATCAAACTCCAAACACAATTCCCTTCATCATGTTATTATATATGTATAGATTCCTATTTATAACAAAATGTGAGCCACTAAGTAGAAACAGAAGGGTATGGAATATTAGAAAAGTTACTCAACTTTTCTTAATCTTAGTTTTTTTTTTTTAATGGTCTGAAAGGAATTAATGATAACATTTAATGCATACTAACATTAAATAAATAAAGCAAAAAGAAAAATTTTACTTTTTAAGCATTATTTTAATATTGATAGATAATTATTTCTAATACCCTGAACATTGTAGAAATATAATATTAGTAATTATTTCCAATGCTTGGAACATTGTAGAAATTCAATAAATTTCACTAACTTACTTAATCAAGTATCTCCAAACACTTATTTTCAGACATGAATGAACTGATCTTAAATAGGTCAGGCATGATCTTATGAACTGGGGGGAAAAAAAAGACAGAACATACTATACTGGAATATAAATACAATGGGAATGATTGTGGAGGCAGAGGACATATAAGGCAACATTGGCATCATCACCATTACTACGAAATTCAGATCTAAGAGTGAGAACATTAAAACTGTCAGAAACATTTTAGTGACTAGGGACTTCCCTGTGGTCCATCAGTTAAGGACTTCACCTTCTAATGCATGGTTTGATTCCTGGTCAGGGAGCTAAGATCCCACATGTTTCATGGCCAAAAAACTAAGATATAAAATAGAAGCATTACTGTAACAAATTCAATAAAGACTTTTTAAAAATAGCCCATATTAAAGAAATCTTTAATGTTTTAGTGTTGAAAGACTGTTGAAAATAAGATTACTTGTATAAAGCATAAATAATTATATTGTCCAACAAGTGTAAAAGAATTACACGGCTTTGTTTATCTATTTCTTCAGTTGTTTTTGTATTTATTTGTTAGAAATTGTGCTTGGAAAGAAGGCTAAATAAGACAAATGTAATTTTTGTCCTAATTGAGTTCACATTAAAGTGGAAAATATAGGTAAGAAAATTAATACAATTTTTATGATAAAAGTAAATAGAATTCAGACACTTGGTATTTCAGATAGGAGGTTTACAGGTTGATTTTCAGTCATGACACTAGATGGTTGAGGCATTAAGAGGTTAATAATTAATTGATGGATACATTTAGATTCCTGCTATGAAGGGGCAGCTCAACATTTTAACTTCTTTTGAGAAAGTTCAACTTCTGTGCTTAAGAGAATAGAAGGATTTATTTTCTCAGTTATTTTTAGCATTTCAGAGTTCAAGTGCAGTTCAAAATGCCAACCCGATATGTTCTCACTGGGAAAATATGGCAAAGCATAATTTCTAAGCATTAATTATATCATTTATATCATTTTACATGTAGCAATAGGTTCTGCTGATCCAAGAACTGAAGCTGATAGAATCCATAGTGCAAGTGCAAATATAGAGAGCAAATTATGTTTAAGCTATCATTGTTGTTCAGTAGCTAAATGTTGTCTAACTCTTTGTAAGCAAATGGGCTCTAGCCTGCCAGGATCCTCTGTCCATGGGATTCCCTAGGTAAGAACACTGGAGTGGGTTGCCATTTCCTTCCAAGGGATCTTCCCAGACCAGGGGTCAAACCTGCATCACCTGCATTGGCAGGCAGATTTTTTACTACTGAGCCACCAGGGAAGCCCATGTCTAATAAGTATATTTGTGACAAAGATTAAGACAACTGTGATGTCATGGAATGAAGTACAAACATTGGAAATAACCAGAAAAAAGTACTTAATAAATCGCCTTATCACATGGAGTCTCATTTTTTCTTATCTGAAAAAAAAAAGGTAATAAATGTTGGGAGCAAATGTCTCTTCACTGCTTCTGATGTTTCAGGTGAAAGGACCACATTCAAAGTAACAACTCTGGCTTCTTTCTGTCCATTTGTTCCAGAAGAATTGCAATGATTTCGTTGGGATGGTAAATTTATGGAAAATAATCTTGATGTTCCGTTTTAACTCTTCTTTTTTCTCTTTTGGGAAGGAGCTATGAAAGGGACAGACGACATGAAAACAGGAACACATAGGAAGGAAAAAGTCATGTGACAGTGGAGGCAGAAATTGAGTGATGCATCTTCTACTCAAGGATGACCTGAGAAGAGGCAAGCATTCTCACATATAGATCTCAGAAAGAGTATGACCCTGTAAATACCTGGATCTCAGACTTGCTCCATGCATGTGAGAGGATCCATTGACAAGCTGACTGACAGGTGGGCAAGTCAGTTAGGGTTAAGAAGCATGATGAGAGTCTTCAAGGACAATAATAAAGATGATAAGGCAGTAATGTGAAGATCTGTACAGGATTTATTTTCTCAGTTATTTTAGCATTTCAGAGTTCAAGTGCAGTTCAAAATGCCAACCCGATATGTTCTCACTGGGAAAATATGGCAAAGCATAATTTCTAAGCATTAATTATATCATTTATATCATTTTACATGTAGCAATAGGTTCTGCTGATCCAAGAACTGAAGCTGATAGAATCCATAGTGCAAGTGCAAATATAGAGAGCAAATTATGTTTAAGCTATCATTGTTGTTCAGTAGCTAAATGTTGTCTAACTCTTTGTAAGCAAATGGGCTCTAGCCTGCCAGGATCCTCTGTCCATGGGATTCCCTAGGTAAGAACACTGGAGTGGGTTGCCATTTCCTTCCAAGGGATCTTCCCAGACCAGGGGTCAAACCTGCATCACCTGCATTGGCAGGCAGATTTTTTACTACTGAGCCACCAGGGAAGCCCATGTCTAATAAGTATATTTGTGACAAAGATTAAGACAACTGTGATGTCATGGAATGAAGTACAAACATTGGAAATAACCAGAAAAAAGTACTTAATAAATCGCCTTATCACATGGAGTCTCATTTTTTCTTATCTGAAAAAAAAAAGGTAATAAATGTTGGGAGCAAATGTCTCTTCACTGCTTCTGATGTTTCAGGTGAAAGGACCACATTCAAAGTAACAACTCTGGCTTCTTTCTGTCCATTTGTTCCAGAAGAATTGCAATGATTTCGTTGGGATGGTAAATTTATGGAAAATAATCTTGATGTTCCGTTTTAACTCTTCTTTTTTCTCTTTTGGGAAGGAGCTATGAAAGGGACAGACGACATGAAAACAGGAACACATAGGAAGGAAAAAGTCATGTGACAGTGGAGGCAGAAATTGAGTGATGCATCTTCTACTCAAGGATGACCTGAGAAGAGGCAAGCATTCTCACATATAGATCTCAGAAAGAGTATGACCCTGTAAATACCTGGATCTCAGACTTGCTCCATGCATGTGAGAGGATCCATTGACAAGCTGACTGACAGGTGGGCAAGTCAGTTAGGGTTAAGAAGCATGATGAGAGTCTTCAAGGACAATAATAAAGATGATAAGGCAGTAATGTGAAGATCTGTACAGAATTTTCATTTTTCAATATCTCATATTCTGGTGTAGAAGACAAGTTTTTGAGCTTATATAACTCAATAATAATAATTCATAAATTACAGTTCTGTTGTGAGAATCATCTGTTGTGTGATGATGAATATGAAACTTTCCAAAATTCAAATCTGCATATAAATGTGTGCTTTTTTATCCTGGCAAAATACTTCATTCTTAAAACTCAAATATCAAAAGTAGAAGTAACAGTGGAAATATAGGATTGAGTCTCAGGAATGTTTACCCTATACTGGGGCACTTTCAGGATGACTCAGGTAAACTTCAGGTAAAGCATGCTGCACTCTGTTGATTTGTGAAGGGCTCATCATTGTCTCTCAGGTAATGATCTCTGTTAAGATAGCACCCCACCTAGAAAAGCTATATTGAAGTCCTACTATCTGGTAAATGTGAATGTGATCTGTTTTTGGAAGTGTGGTTGTTGCAGGTGAAATCAAGTTATATTAGAGTCATATTATAGTAGCATGGACCCTTAATCCAATATAAATGATATCATTATAAGAAAGGAAGCAGATGCAGAGACAGGTACACACAGGAAGTAAAAAGCCATGTGACAGTAGAGGCAGAAATTGGAGTGATACATCTTCCAGCCAAGGATGGCATGAGGTGAGAAGAGGCAAGGAAGGATTCTCCCATATAGATCTTGGAAAGAGCATGACACTGTCAATACTTAGATCTCAGGCTCCTACGTTCCAGAAGTGTGAGAAAATAAATCTCTTTTGTTTTAAGTCACTCAATTGTACTTTGTATTGAAACTGTAGGAAGCTAATGTTATTTAAAATGTCCAAATCTTAATTACAAATACTTTATTGCTGAAAATGTTAACCATCAATTTTCAACCTTGAGTGAGTCATAATCCTTTTCAATAGCAATATCCAAGACCACAAATCACAGATCATCACAAAAAATAATAATGCCGGCTTCCCTGGTGGTCCAGTGGGTAAGAACACCGCCTTGCAGTGCAAGGGACGCCGGTTCGAGCCCTGGCCTGGGAAGATCCCACGTGCCGCGGAGCGGCTGGACCGATGTGTCCAATCACCGAGCCGGAACCCTGGAGCGCATGCTCCAAGAGCCGGAGCTCTGCAGCGACAGATACCACCGCGATGGGAGGCCCATGGGAGCCAAAGAACAAAGACGGATGAAAATGGAGAAATGAAAGACCAATAGAAGTGGCCCGCCTGCTCCCCTCCCTCCCCAACCTGACCCCCGCCCAAAATAAATAAATAAATAAATCTTTAAAATAATAATAATGCCAAATTTAAAATATTATGAGAATTTTGAAATAGTAACACAAAGTGAGTGAGTGCTGTTGGAAAAATAAATATACTTGCTTGGCACAGGGTCACCACAAACCTATTTGTAAAAAATGTACTTATCTAAAAAGCAATAAAATAAAGTACAATAAACCACAGTATGCCTTACAAATATTGACTCTCAAATTTAGGAGTAATTTTTTAAAATCCTAAGAATCAGGTCATCATTTAATATAAAATTTTCTTGATTTCTGCTTAACCAAATTAGTCCTTGTATTTGAGTACAAATATGAGGGTCCCAAGTCTGGAAAAACATAGAATGTATAGCAGTAGCTAATGAATCTACCATCTCTTCCAGTAGATGTTCTTTTAAGTTCTCAATTCTATTCAAGGCTCAGTGTCTAATATCTATACCTCTCAGTCGTGAATCTTTTCCCTTTTTATTCTGTTCAGTCTCTCGATCATATAATATCCTGCATTTTGTCTCCATATTTATAACTGATGGTGTTTCTCCAATCTCAGGATGGCCCCTGCTCCTCTTTTCCCATACAAATTCAATCTTCAAGGTTCAAGTTACAATCTGTTTTCTTCATGAAAATTCTGCCAGTTTTTGTCATCATGATCAAATACTTTATGTGATTGGACTCTGTAGCTGTTGTTCCTAAATCACCTTGTATTCCGTTTGGTGCTTTTATATTTGTGTGTGTGTGTGTGTGTGTGTGTGTAAGTGGGAGGTGAGGAATGAAGAGAATATGTAGCCTTGTCTTTCAATGGGATTCTTAGCTCTTTCATGGTAGGTATTCATTACATAAATTTACAATGTTAATATTTTCATTATCACAGAACAGAGAAAAGAATATAGTAGGTAGTCAATGAAACCTGCCTTGATAATACAGAAATCTAATGGTATTGAAAATGGAAACAAAATACAGCTAAAATGTAGATACAGAATCTGGGCTAACCATAGGATTCCATTATATTATAGAATACATGCAAACCTTGATGGTCTCACATGATAGTGGAGAACTGACAGAAATGAATATTTGTTGAACCACTGTATTACATTTCAGATACTTCACAAAGCAACACACATATGTTATCTTTCCTAATAGAGCAATTCTCTAAGTTCAGAGTCATTACTCCCAATTTTTAAAAAATCAGGAAACTGAGGGTCAGGGGACTTCTTGGAGAAACAGCATTGTTGCTTGCCCATTGTAGGCAAGTGATGTGTACTAAGACCCTGCATGGATGCCTGAAACCACAGACAGTATGAAACCCCAGGTAAACTGTTTTTCTTCTATGCATACATACTTATGACAAAGTTTAATTTATAAGTTAGGCACAATGGGAGATTGACAACAATAACTACTAATAAAAGTTATGTTAATATGGTCTTTCTTTTCTTCAAAATATCCTACTGAACAAATTTAATGCCTTTTCATCTTAATTAAGCATTTAATCATGCATAATGGTCCTAACTTCTGTTCTCTGAACTGCAACAGCAAAGCTAACATAAATCTCTTTTTCGTCCTTCACAATTTCACCCGTAGATTGGTTCTTAGTGTAAACCTCAGTACACAATTTTTCTTGCCTTATTAAATGGAGAACTTTCATCTTTTTAGTTAAAGGAAATATTTTAAGGCTTTTCTTTGACATATCTCTACTGTGCGCACTTTTACTCTTGTACTATGAGGCCGCTATTAAGTAAAATAAAGGTTACTTGAACACATGTACTGTGATACTATGACAGTAAATCTCATACCCAAGATGGCTACTGAGTGACTAACAGATGGGACATGCTGGACAAGGGGAGGATTCATGTCCTGGAAGGGTGGAGGTGTGTAACATGAGATTTCATCAGATAATTTTAAATTTGTGAATTGCTGTTGAAATCTTTCATATTTTCAGACAACAGTTGACCATGGGTAACTGAAAGAATGGAAAATGAAATGGTGGCTAAGGGGATCACTCTATAGAGTAACAAGTCTTAACCTGATCCTCTGCTTCCTCATGTCTTTCTCTATCATGTTTTAAAATGTTTTGAGAAGCAGAATCAGAGTCAGAGAAGGACTCTGGATACTATCAGTATAGACGCATCACTGGTGGCTCGGTTGGTAAAGAATCTGTCTACAATACAGGATACCCGGCTTTGATCCCTGGGTTCCCTTGGAGAAGGAAATGTCAACCTGCTCTAGTGTTTTCCCTGGAAAGTTCCATGGAAGGAGCCTGGAAGGCTACAGTTCAAAGGGTCACAGAGAGTCAAACACAACTGAGTGACTAAACCACCACCATAGGAATTCAAAGATGGCATGAAAAATAAATAATGGGGGCTTCCCCGGTGGTTCAGTGGGTGCAGAGTCTGCCTTTAAGTGCAGGGGGCAGCCTGGTCTAGGAAGGCCCGGTGTGCTGTGGAGTGGCTGGGCCAGTGTCTCCAATTAGGAGCCAGTGTTCTGGAGCACATGCACCCCAGGGCTGGTGGTCTGCAGTGAGAGAGGCCGCTGTGATGGGAGGCCCACACAGGCCAAAGAATAAAGATGGATGAAAATAAACGATGACTTAGAGGAAAAATAATAAATAGAAACATTTTTTAAAAATCACTGAGGCTAAAAAAATAAATAAATAATGGACTGGCAGCTACTATGTGTCTGTGACAGGACAATCCTGGGTTTTGGTGACTTATGGGGCAGTGTTCTCCCAAGAGAAAAAAGTCAAGTAGCAGTTTGCTTCACAGAAAGCATTAGAAAAGAGTTTCTTTGAAAGGAAACCACCTGAAAGTTGTTTCGGAAACATTTTAAAAACGTGCTTTATTCTCTAAGACTGTGGTGAAAAAAAGCATTTAACTATCAGCTGGCAAAATGGTCTTTGCAATTTTGGAAAAGACAGGACTTGAACACATGTACTGTGATACTATGACAGTAAATCTCATACCCAAGATGGCTACTGAGTGACTAACAGATGGGACATGCTGGACAAGGGGAGGATTCATGTCCTGGAAGGGTGGAGGTGTGTAACATGAGATTTCATCAGATAATTTTAAATTTGTGAATTGCTGTTGAAATCTTTCATATTTTCAGACAACAGTTGACCATGGGTAACTGAAAGAATGGAAAATGAAATGGTGGCTAAGGGGATCACTCTATAGAGTAACAAGTCTTAACCTGATCCTCTGCTTCCTCATGTCTTTCTCTATCATGTTTTAAAATGTTTTGAGAAGCAGAATCAGAGTCAGAGAAGGACTCTGGATACTATCAGTATAGACGCATCACTGGTGGCTCGGTTGGTAAAGAATCTGTCTACAATACAGGATACCCGGCTTTGATCCCTGGGTTCCCTTGGAGAAGGAAATGTCAACCTGCTCTAGTGTTTTCCCTGGAAAGTTCCATGGAAGGAGCCTGGAAGGCTACAGTTCAAAGGGTCACAGAGAGTCAAACACAACTGAGTGACTAAACCACCACCATAGGAATTCAAAGATGGCATGAAAAATAAATAATGGGGGCTTCCCCGGTGGTTCAGTGGGTGCAGAGTCTGCCTTTAAGTGCAGGGGGCAGCCTGGTCTAGGAAGGCCCGGTGTGCTGTGGAGTGGCTGGGCCAGTGTCTCCAATTAGGAGCCAGTGTTCTGGAGCACATGCACCCCAGGGCTGGTGGTCTGCAGTGAGAGAGGCCGCTGTGATGGGAGGCCCACACAGGCCAAAGAATAAAGATGGATGAAAATAAACGATGACTTAGAGGAAAAATAATAAATAGAAACATTTTTTAAAAATCACTGAGGCTAAAAAAATAAATAAATAATGGACTGGCAGCTACTATGTGTCTGTGACAGGACAATCCTGGGTTTTGGTGACTTATGGGGCAGTGTTCTCCCAAGAGAAAAAAGTCAAGTAGCAGTTTGCTTCACAGAAAGCATTAGAAAAGAGTTTCTTTGAAAGGAAACCACCTGAAAGTTGTTTCGGAAACATTTTAAAAACGTGCTTTATTCTCTAAGACTGTGGTGAAAAAAAGCATTTAACTATCAGCTGGCAAAATGGTCTTTGCAATTTTGGAAAAGACAGGATAACTATTTTTAAATGTTATACTTTCTCCCACTTTTCAGAAAAGAAGAATGAGGCTCAGGAATGTGGACTGACCAAGACAGCAGAAGAATTGCCAGTATTCCTCTTCAGACTTGATAATGACCTGGGATCAGGGGCAACTCCAAGAGATGAGCATGGTAGTCAGGTGATAGAATTTTTTCAAAATGTGTTCTATTTCAGTATAGTATAGCATAGTGATTAGGCTACACATCTCTCTCTCTCTCTCTCTCTCTCTCTCTCTATATATATATATATATATATATATATATATAATAGAATATATGAATCTTTTATTTTTAAGGGCAGCAAAATACAGTGGTTAAGAACAAAATGTTAGAGTCAATTTGGTGTTTTCAAATCCTGACTCCATATCTTAAAAGCTGTGACTTAGGTCAAATCACTACACTTCTCTGGACGTTAGGTTCCTCATCTGTAACATAAAGATAATTACAGTGCCTACTTTATAGAGCATTATGAAGATCAAATATATTTATATTTGTAAAGTGTTTACAACAGTGACAAGTGCTATAGTTGTGTTTTTACATAAAGTAATCTCTGACAACAGTATTATGGACTTATAAAACTATAAATTCGTTTCTTAGGAATCCTTGAAACCAAATTCACTTTCTTTTTCCTTTTGAAGAAAACTATCCTGTTCGGGTCACACAGTGAAATATGAACAGAGTAAGGGCTAGAGCTTCTAACTCTTAATGGTTATACCAGAACTGTTCCCAATATGCACTGAACCTTCAGTATTTGTCAGTCATAGAAAAATGCCATTAGCTCTTTTCTTTCCTTCCCCTTAGGCTGGGAGTTTTCCATTCTTGGCACTCAATTTGGGAATTTACAAGATGGCTCCTAGGACTTCGAAGTTTTTCTAGTCCTCAAAGCTAAAAACAAGGAGGAGAGTATCCTTCAGAGATTTTTGAATTAAGGAATTATTTGCTCAAGGTTATGGTCAAAATTCAAACTGCTTATTATACTGAGGCAGTAAATAATATATCTGAAAATGAGTAATGGAGAATGAGGACAAGTAGATCATTATAAGATGAACAGTTTGGGGAAATGGTCTTTGCAATTTTGGAAAAGACAGGATAACTATTTTTAAATGTTATACTTTCTCCCACTTTTCAGAAAAGAAGAATGAGGCTCAGGAATGTGGACTGACCAAGACAGCAGAAGAATTGCCAGTATTCCTCTTCAGACTTGATAATGACCTGGGATCAGGGGCAACTCCAAGAGATGAGCATGGTAGTCAGGTGATAGAATTTTTTCAAAATGTGTTCTATTTCAGTATAGTATAGCATAGTGATTAGGCTACACATCTCTCTCTCTCTCTCTCTCTCTCTCTCTCTCTCTCTATATATATATATATATATATATATATAATAGAATATATGAATCTTTTATTTTTAAGGGCAGCAAAATACAGTGGTTAAGAACAAAATGTTAGAGTCAATTTGGTGTTTTCAAATCCTGACTCCATATCTTAAAAGCTGTGACTTAGGTCAAATCACTACACTTCTCTGGACGTTAGGTTCCTCATCTGTAACATAAAGATAATTACAGTGCCTACTTTATAGAGCATTATGAAGATCAAATATATTTATATTTGTAAAGTGTTTACAACAGTGACAAGTGCTATAGTTGTGTTTTTACATAAAGTAATCTCTGACAACAGTATTATGGACTTATAAAACTATAAATTCGTTTCTTAGGAATCCTTGAAACCAAATTCACTTTCTTTTTCCTTTTGAAGAAAACTATCCTGTTCGGGTCACACAGTGAAATATGAACAGAGTAAGGGCTAGAGCTTCTAACTCTTAATGGTTATACCAGAACTGTTCCCAATATGCACTGAACCTTCAGTATTTGTCAGTCATAGAAAAATGCCATTAGCTCTTTTCTTTCCTTCCCCTTAGGCTGGGAGTTTTCCATTCTTGGCACTCAATTTGGGAATTTACAAGATGGCTCCTAGGACTTCGAAGTTTTTCTAGTCCTCAAAGCTAAAAACAAGGAGGAGAGTATCCTTCAGAGATTTTTGAATTAAGGAATTATTTGCTCAAGGTTATGGTCAAAATTCAAACTGCTTATTATACTGAGGCAGTAAATAATATATCTGAAAATGAGTAATGGAGAATGAGGACAAGTAGATCATTATAAGATGAACAGTTTGGGGAAATGTTATAGGTAGCAAAATACAGAAAAACTGGAGAGGAATATAAACAGAGTTCACTAAAAAAGTACTAGGAGCCAAACCGCAGAGCAACAGCAACAGTAACAATGAATGTGGTGACTTCTTATCATTTCAATGTCATTTTTCTTTTTTCAGTAATAGAACTAATTAGCGGAAGAAGGATAACGATAGATGAGCAAGAGAGATGAAGATGGAAGCCAGTATTTATTGGTAGGCACTGTGTGGAGGTATTGTTTGGCATTTCCTTTATAGTAGCCCTGTGAAGTAGATATTTTTAACCCCACTTTCCATTGGAGAAACCGAGGCTCGAATAGGTTTAGAAGCTTGTACATTCAGCTAACCAGGGGCAGCACTCACGTTTCTTTATGGTATCCAAAATCCTTCTGCACAATGCTTGGCTCCCTCTCTGCTATCATAACTCTTTTCTTGCCTTTGCTGAGGCCAATTGAGCTCACTAGTGGGCACTTTTCTCTTACCACACTCCTGCCAAAACCCCATCACCCTGTATTAGAAGGTACTTGACTGCCTGTCAAAGAGAAAAGAGAAATTGTTCTTTTGTTAACTATTTTTAGCACAAATGAACTGACTAGCAGGTCTATCTTAAGTGATGCTGGCACTATTCATGGAACCTGGTCTACTACAGAAAATACAAATGCTAATTGTGCTGACAGCACTCAGCACAGCTTTGCCTTAGCTCATTCTAATTGAAAGGTGGACTGTGGGGCCTTGTTTCATGTAAATTTGCATAAACTTGATGCTTGTCTTAAATCCTCTGGCTTTCCATCACACTCTTTGCTCTACTTCACATGTCTACTTCTCTGAATAATTCAGTTGCCTGAAAATTCAATTCATCCATGTTTATTGAAAAGAGAGAAAGTGGTCACTAAAGATAATATTAAAAGGGATTCTGGAGGCTCACTTACACTGAAAAAAAAAACAAGGAGGAGAGTATCCTTCAGAGATTTTTGAATTAAGGAATTATTTGCTCAAGGTTATGGTCAAAATTCAAACTGCTTATTATACTGAGGCAGTAAATAATATATCTGAAAATGAGTAATGGAGAATGAGGACAAGTAGATCATTATAAGATGAACAGTTTGGGGAAATGTTATAGGTAGCAAAATACAGAAAAACTGGAGAGGAATATAAACAGAGTTCACTAAAAAAGTACTAGGAGCCAAACCGCAGAGCAACAGCAACAGTAACAATGAATGTGGTGACTTCTTATCATTTCAATGTCATTTTCTTTTTCAGTAATAGAATTAATTAGCGGAAGAAGGATAACGATAGATGAGCAAGAGAGATGAAGATGGAAGCCAGTATTTATTGGTAGGCACTGTGTGGAGGTATTGTTTGGCATTTCCTTTATAGTAGCCCTGTGAAGTAGATATTTTTAACCCCACTTTCCATTGGAGAAACCGAGGCTCGAATAGGTTTAGAAGCTTGTACATTCAGCTAACCAGGGGCAGCACTCACGTTTCTTTATGGTATCCAAAATCCTTCTGCACAATGCTTGGCTCCCTCTCTGCTATCATAACTCTTTTCTTGCCTTTGCTGAGGCCAATTGAGCTCACTAGTGGGCACTTTTCTCTTACCACACTCCTGCCAAAACCCCATCACCCTGTATTAGAAGGTACTTGACTGCCTGTCAAAGAGAAAAGAGAAATTGTTCTTTTGTTAACTATTTTTAGCACAAATGAACTGACTAGCAGGTCTATCTTAAGTGATGCTGGCACTATTCATGGAACCTGGTCTACTACAGAAAATACAAATGCTAATTGTGCTGACAGCACTCAGCACAGCTTTGCCTTAGCTCATTCTAATTGAAAGGTGGACTGTGGGGCCTTGTTTCATGTAAATTTGCATAAACTTGATGCTTGTCTTAAATCCTCTGGCTTTCCATCACACTCTTTGCTCTACTTCACATGTCTACTTCTCTGAATAATTCAGTTGCCTGAAAATTCAATTCATCCATGTTTATTGAAAAGAGAGAAAGTGGTCACTAAAGATAATATTAAAAGGGATTCTGGAGGCTCACTTACACTGAAAAAAAAAAAAAATCCTATGGAACCCAGTTCAGAATTACACCAAAAAAAAAAAAATCATGAATGAAAGAAAATGTGATTCCTTTTACTTTGCACTCTCCAAATAACTCAACCCCAGTCTGAAGAGGAATGGTAATGGTGGGTTTATGCTTGAAGGTGAGGACATTCACATTTACAGTTAAAATTTTATGACCCAAATAACTATTATCTTTAGAACATGAATACCTGAGTAGGTTCATAGATCTTAACATAAATAAAACCATGAAAATTTCCTTGAACCTTCACAGATACTCTTATTAATGATAGTAGGTAGGATTCATTAATATGCCTGGCCTTGTAAACAATCTTTTATTTTGCTTTTGTATGTTTGTAAATAACAGTGTGTTTCATTTTTATTTATTTTTAAAATTAGCTGCTTCTATCCTGTAATTGCTGTCTCTTCTTAATAAGGCACCAAAAGATGACACTTATTAACTGATAACTAGGACTGAATATGTACACAGTACAGAGAAGGATTCAAGGTGCAAAACAACTAAAACAAAATGCTTTACCAAGTTAGTCCACATTAACTAGCATATACATCCCTTCTGTTCTGTCTCTGTCACTTGATAGCGAATGAATGACTTTCGGCAAGTAATTTGTACCTGTAAGCAACAGCTTCCTGAATTCTTAAGAAAATTTTAAAAAGGGGGGAGGGGCTTCCCCTGGTGGTCCAGTGGGCAAAGGTTTTTTAGCACAAATGAACTGACTAGCAGGTCTATCTTAAGTGATGCTGGCACTATTCATGGAACCTGGTCTACTACAGAAAATACAAATGCTAATTGTGCTGACAGCACTCAGCACAGCTTTGCCTTAGCTCATTCTAATTGAAAGGTGGACTGTGGGGCCTTGTTTCATGTAAATTTGCATAAACTTGATGCTTGTCTTAAATCCTCTGGCTTTCCATCACACTCTTTGCTCTACTTCACATGTCTACTTCTCTGAATAATTCAGTTGCCTGAAAATTCAATTCATCCATGTTTATTGAAAAGAGAGAAAGTGGTCACTAAAGATAATATTAAAAGGGATTCTGGAGGCTCACTTACACTGAAAAAAAAAAAAAAATCCTATGGAACCCAGTTCAGAATTACACCAAAAAAAAAAAAATCATGAATGAAAGAAAATGTGATTCCTTTTACTTTGCACTCTCCAAATAACTCAACCCCAGTCTGAAGAGGAATGGTAATGGTGGGTTTATGCTTGAAGGTGAGGACATTCACATTTACAGTTAAAATTTTATGACCCAAATAACTATTATCTTTAGAACATGAATACCTGAGTAGGTTCATAGATCTTAACATAAATAAAACCATGAAAATTTCCTTGAACCTTCACAGATACTCTTATTAATGATAGTAGGTAGGATTCATTAATATGCCTGGCCTTGTAAACAATCTTTTATTTTGCTTTTGTATGTTTGTAAATAACAGTGTGTTTCATTTTTATTTATTTTTAAAATTAGCTGCTTCTATCCTGTAATTGCTGTCTCTTCTTAATAAGGCACCAAAAGATGACACTTATTAACTGATAACTAGGACTGAATATGTACACAGTACAGAGAAGGATTCAAGGTGCAAAACAACTAAAACAAAATGCTTTACCAAGTTAGTCCACATTAACTAGCATATACATCCCTTCTGTTCTGTCTCTGTCACTTGATAGCGAATGAATGACTTTCGGCAAGTAATTTGTACCTGTAAGCAACAGCTTCCTGAATTCTTAAGAAAATTTTAAAAAGGGGGGAGGGGCTTCCCTGGTGGTCCAGTGGGTAAGGACACCGCCTTGCAGTGCAAGGGGCGCTGGTTTGATCCCTGGCCTGGGAAGATCCCACGTGCTGCGGAGCGGCTGGACCGATGTGTCCAATTACCAAGCAGGATCTCTGGAGCGCATGCGCCCAGAGCCGGCGCCCTGCAACAACAGAGGCCACCGCGATGGGAGGCCCAAAGGAGCCAAAGAGACTATTTAGCATCCAAGCATATTACTCTGAGGAAAGTATCAATTCAAATAGTTAGCCCTTTTTTATTTGGTTTTATTTTCCTTTGAGTTCTAAGCGGTCATTCTATATTCTGGATAGAATTCCATTATGAAATATATAACTTGCAATTGTTACTTTGTCACCTAATTTATATACTTGTTTTTCAAAAAGCAGATGAACGTTTCTAATATGTAAGATAAGAACTATGACACACAGATGTAAAGTGACTTGAAACAACAGAAATCAATACAGAGAGAAGAATTATTTTATAAAAATCTCATAAAGATAAGATATGGCTATTTCTGTACCACATTTTATAAATAGATCATTTTCAAAGTAGTGTCCGTTATAATTTTTTACTCTCTTGTTAACCATCTCATATAGAATTATGCATATGACAATAGCAAAAAATTGTTTGTTGAAATAAATAGAATTAACCATTTTATCTCAGAAGAAACCCTATTTTTAATTTTTAACTTTCAACACTGACATTGTGCACAGCAAGCTGAGAAGTTCAGAGACCTAAATTTTAGCAGTACTTTTTTCTGAAATTCTAAGTGTAATGTGAAATTATTGCAAACAAAGATTTTATAAGTATTATTATTATCATTTTGCACTATATTTTAATACTAGAAACAGAAAAATTTCGTCATTCTTTTCCTGTATTTTTGTCTACAATATTTGGGGGATATTAAGTAGCCTCTGCAAACAGTGTAGGTCACTAGCTGCATGCACAATACTGTACTGTATCATATGTCATTTTTTTCATAATAAATTTATGAAATAAATTTATAAATTTTTTCATAATAAATTTTTTTCATCACTCAGAGCTTAGTGCAGTGAAAAGTTTATTAATGTAAGAAAGGATAGAGGAAAGCTTCCAGCATAAACACTGGAAGGGGGATAGAATAGTATCCTGCGAAGCCACTTTAGGTGTGGCATATATTTTTTCAATTGCTTATTAACAGTAGTTTAAAAGAATATATTGAGGTGATAAAGGTCTTACCAGACCAACACCCAGAACATACATCTTTAGGTAACATAGGTAGCAAGTTCAGAGGAGAAACATGTTCTCCAGCAAGATACATTGTTATACACCTTAGCTCTGGGCTTAAAAGAATATCTTAGGCAAAACGGATTATTGTCATAGGTGTGGCAATCAGGGTGAAGACACCTAGGCTGAAAATGTTTGCTCCTCACCCTCTTCCTCCTTGTCCTTGAAACCTGCCGGCCTCCTTACCAAGTCTGCCTATGAACTCCTTTCAGTTCCAACTCAAAATCAAATACTTTTTTTTTTTTTTTTTGCCATGCTCTGTTTTCATTTACTGTAGCAGTTCATTAATCAAAGAGGAAGTTTCCTGCCTGAAAACAAACCAGTGAATGTCATTTAATTATTTATGTGTTCATTTAGAAAAAAAAAAAAAAAGTTTAATTCCACTTGTAGTTAAGGTGTTAAATAAGACCATGCAAGCACAAAATACCTGAAATGAAAAGTTATCTGAAGAATCATTTTAGCAGTACTTTTTCTGAATTCCTTTAAGAAGAAACCCTATTTTTAATTTTTAACTTTCAACACTGACATTGTGCACAGCAAGCTGAGAAGTTCAGAGACCTAAATTTTAGCAGTACTTTTTTCTGAAATTCTAAGTGTAATGTGAAATTATTGCAAACAAAGATTTTATAAGTATTATTATTATCATTTTGCACTATATTTTAATACTAGAAACAGAAAAATTTCGTCATTCTTTTCCTGTATTTTTGTCTACAATATTTGGGGGATATTAAGTAGCCTCTGCAAACAGTGTAGGTCACTAGCTGCATGCACAATACTGTACTGTATCATATGTCATTTTTTTCATAATAAATTTATGAAATAAATTTATAAATTTTTTCATAATAAATTTTTTTCATCACTCAGAGCTTAGTGCAGTGAAAAGTTTATTAATGTAAGAAAGGATAGAGGAAAGCTTCCAGCATAAACACTGGAAGGGGGATAGAATAGTATCCTGCGAAGCCACTTTAGGTGTGGCATATATTTTTTCAATTGCTTATTAACAGTAGTTTAAAAGAATATATTGAGGTGATAAAGGTCTTACCAGACCAACACCCAGAACATACATCTTTAGGTAACATAGGTAGCAAGTTCAGAGGAGAAACATGTTCTCCAGCAAGATACATTGTTATACACCTTAGCTCTGGGCTTAAAAGAATATCTTAGGCAAAACGGATTATTGTCATAGGTGTGGCAATCAGGGTGAAGACACCTAGGCTGAAAATGTTTGCTCCTCACCCTCTTCCTCCTTGTCCTTGAAACCTGCCGGCCTCCTTACCAAGTCTGCCTATGAACTCCTTTCAGTTCCAACTCAAAATCAAATACTTTTTTTTTTTTTTTTTGCCATGCTCTGTTTTCATTTACTGTAGCAGTTCATTAATCAAAGAGGAAGTTTCCTGCCTGAAAACAAACCAGTGAATGTCATTTAATTATTTATGTGTTCATTTAGAAAAAAAAAAAAAAAGTTTAATTCCACTTGTAGTTAAGGTGTTAAATAAGACCATGCAAGCACAAAATACCTGAAATGAAAAGTTATCTGAAGAATCATTTTGCTATAATTTTAATGAAGTATTTGAAACAGAGATGTAGAATGCATAAGTATATGAAAAAAGGAAACTTGACTCTGTTTAGGATAAGACATCTCAAGGAATATTTAAGACTCTAGTGACAAGTACATGCTTTTAGAAAACTGAGATTGCTATAGACAGACTGTTTAGACCCACAATCACAATCCATATGTTGAAATCCTACTGTCCAATGTGATAATATTAGGAGGTGGTTCCTCTGGGAGATTTTTAGACCATGAGGGTAGGGCTTTCATGAAGGGGATTAGCGTCTTTATGAAAAGACTCTGGAGGGCTTCACTGGTGGTTCAGTGGGTGCAGAGTCCGCCTTGCACTGCAGAGGGCACTGGTTGTATCCCTGGCCCTAGAAGATCCCGTGTGCCTTGGAGTGGCTGGACTGGTGTGCCCAATTGCGAGTCAGAGCTCTAGGGCGCATGCGCCCAGAGCTGGTTCTCCACAGCTAGAGAGGCCACTGCAATGGGAGGCCCACACAGGCCGAAGAATAAAGATGGGTGAAAATAAATAAATGAAAAACCAATAAAAGAGGTCAAAAAAAAAAAAAAAAAAAAAACCCGGAGATCTCTGTCACCTTTTCTGCCATGTAGGAACACAGCAAGAAGACTTTGAACGAGGAAACTGGCCTTCACTAGGTGCTTAATTTGGACTTCCCAGACTCTAGAACAGTATGAAATAAATTTCCATTTTTATTAGCCACTCACTGTATGGTATTCTGTTATAGCCGACCAAAGGGACCCAGATAGGGATAGACAGAGTCTTTTCATGGAGAACAAATATCTTCATATAAAATCCTCATATCTAAGAGAAGTCTTTTGTACATTGGGGAAAAACTGAAGCAAAATCTTGATGGGCTACAGTTGAGTGAGGGGATAGGACTTCCCTGGTGGTCTACTGGCTAAGACTTTGCTTCCCCTTGCAAGGGGTGCAGATTCCAACCTTGGTCTGGAAGATAAGATCCCACAAGCTTTGTGGCCAAAAAAAGCAAAAACTAAAAGAGAAGACAATATTGTAACAAACTCAATAAAGACTATAAAAATGATTCACATGAAAAAACAAGAAAAAAGAAAAAAGAGGAGCTAGACCATGCTTGTTGACGGAGAAAAGCTCAGCTCCAAATTTAGCTTCCAAAGAGCCAGTCTTTTAACTACTGCCCCACAATACTGATCTGCTTCTCTGCAACCAGAAGCAGTGATTACCTGGAACAGTTATTTCCCCTTGGAGCAGAGAAGTACTTTAAATTTCATATATAATTCACACTGCCATTGCAAACATTTCTATATGGACACCTATTGTGGTGCCTAGAGATGGAGAAATGGGAAGAGATAAATAACCTAGCTTTAGAATTATGGAACACTGTGTAAAGACTTAATTTTCTCTGGATTTCCATAGAGAGAAAATTCAAAAAGGAATGAAAATGAAGCTGCTAGTCCAAAAAAAAGTATAAAAATACACACACTTTAAATTAGAATGTTTTTAAACTATTCACTTTATAACTTGGCCAAGCACTAAAGTCCCAGAAATTCTAATAATCATGAAACTGCAAAGGTGCCAACTGTTGAAATGGAATTTTTTTTTCCTTTTTTCCTCTTGAAAACCATGGACAACAACTTTTATGTTTCTTTTGACTTCTTAGTTTCTTCTGTAATGGGGGCCCAGAATTTTGCTACCTTAATTATGTTACTTTTTATCAACATTACCTGTTTTCTGACGTCTAAAGGGTATGATTTTCTACACCTGTATTCATTCTCTTCATTGTTAAGAATTTTAGGAAGAGATGATAACTTTCTCTCCCAAATCACACTTCTCTCAACATTTCTAACCAGTCCTCTTTCTTCCATCCATCTTTAGGACTGATTTTAATGAAATAAATATATGTATTAATATAGATTCTTATACTTTTAAACTTTACTCATTGCCCTACTACTAGACTATATGTAACATAATTCTGCAAAATCATTGGTGATGCAAATGTCAGCTTGACAAAGGATACTGTTTGACTAATGGTTACATGATCACCTATTAACTGTCTGAGAGAGTGGTAAATGCTGGCACCTATGAAGAACAGCATCCTCATCTCTATCAGCATCAAATATCTTAAAGACTTATTCTGAAATAAAAAAAGCTCTGAAATAATTTATGAGTGAGTATAGCATATATGTCACAAAGCTAGAGAGAAATGATAATGCCAGACTTCAGCATCTACCATTCATCCTCACTAAACAATATCAAAGGCCAACCTTAGGGCTAAGAGGTTAGCATTTATTCTCAACAGTGAATGCAGGAAAACACTATTATAGCCACAAAACTCACTTGCATAGACGGATCCTTTCCTGGCCATGCTAACATTTGTTCCTCTGAATATCTTAGCTTAGTAGTTATGACTGGACTGGATTTTTCAATGTCAAGAATAGTTCTTCCGAACATACCCATTTATAATGCCTTCCTAGTCTCTGTCAAAATGACCTAACATTTAGCAAACCTTTACTATGTGCAAGACAAATCTTTTCCAAAGTATAATACTCTTATTTTATTACTCTACTATTTGGCTTTAGGTAGCACATATCCATGGGGCTTCCCAAGTGGTGCTATTGGTAAAGAACTCGTCAGCATGAGCAAGAGATCTGAAAAGCAAGTTCAATCTCTGGATTGGGAAGATCCCCTGGAGGTATGGTGACCCATTCCAGTATTCTGGCCTGGAGAATCTCATAGTCCATAGCATTGCAAAGAGTTGGACACGACTTTTATGTTTCTTTTGACTTCTTAGTTTCTTCTGTAATGGGGGCCCAGAATTTTGCTACCTTAATTATGTTACTTTTTATCAACATTACCTGTTTTCTGACGTCTAAAGGGTATGATTTTCTACACCTGTATTCATTCTCTTCATTGTTAAGAATTTTAGGAAGAGATGATAACTTTCTCTCCCAAATCACACTTCTCTCAACATTTCTAACCAGTCCTCTTTCTTCCATCCATCTTTAGGACTGATTTTAATGAAATAAATATATGTATTAATATAGATTCTTATACTTTTAAACTTTACTCATTGCCCTACTACTAGACTATATGTAACATAATTCTGCAAAATCATTGGTGATGCAAATGTCAGCTTGACAAAGGATACTGTTTGACTAATGGTTACATGATCACCTATTAACTGTCTGAGAGAGTGGTAAATGCTGGCACCTATGAAGAACAGCATCCTCATCTCTATCAGCATCAAATATCTTAAAGACTTATTCTGAAATAAAAAAAGCTCTGAAATAATTTATGAGTGAGTATAGCATATATGTCACAAAGCTAGAGAGAAATGATAATGCCAGACTTCAGCATCTACCATTCATCCTCACTAAACAATATCAAAGGCCAACCTTAGGGCTAAGAGGTTAGCATTTATTCTCAACAGTGAATGCAGGAAAACACTATTATAGCCACAAAACTCACTTGCATAGACGGATCCTTTCCTGGCCATGCTAACATTTGTTCCTCTGAATATCTTAGCTTAGTAGTTATGACTGGACTGGATTTTTCAATGTCAAGAATAGTTCTTCCGAACATACCCATTTATAATGCCTTCCTAGTCTCTGTCAAAATGACCTAACATTTAGCAAACCTTTACTATGTGCAAGACAAATCTTTTCCAAAGTATAATACTCTTATTTTATTACTCTACTATTTGGCTTTAGGTAGCACATATCCATGGGGCTTCCCAAGTGGTGCTATTGGTAAAGAACTCGTCAGCATGAGCAAGAGATCTGAAAAGCAAGTTCAATCTCTGGATTGGGAAGATCCCCTGGAGGTATGGTGACCCATTCCAGTATTCTTGCCTGGAGAATCTCATAGTCCATAGCATTGCAAAGAGTTGGACACGACTGAAGCAAATTAGTCCACAGCGTATAGTACATATCTATACTATGGAAAAATACATGAATTTTTAATATATGTTAGAAAAATGCTATTGGCATTTTAAATTCAGGAATTAATTATGATAAACAGAAATTTCAGAAAATAAGTTAAATGAAAACACTAAATAATAGTGTAAGTGGTATCTATTTGACAATGCTTGTGGTGGTGTGTTCATCAGGAAGAACTAAATAATAGTGTAAGTGGTATCTATTTGACAATGCTTGTGGTGGTGTGTTCATCAGGAAGAACATAATGAGTGTTTTCTCACCTTTAACTGGATTAGAAGCTGCAAATCCTGAAAGCCTACAACCATTAATTCAAGAAAATTTTCTTAATTTACTGTTTTTGGTATTTGCTTTGATCCCTTGGTCTGATTCTCTTCTTTAGAGTCTTGTAAACCATATGTTGCATCTGGTATCTTTAATACTTATCATTTTCTCTTTTTATCTTTGTTCATTACCTTTTAATTTTTTGCCCCTCAACTATTATAAGGTGTTATGATATCATATTCCATTTAGAGAATCACAATTAATAAGTGGAATATACCAAAACCAAGAGGATGCCATTCTGAGATTAGGTCACAAAAAGATTGTGGCTTTTACATTCCTTGCTCCTCTTACTCCTTTATTTGTTTACTTACAGAGGCTTGCTTAACAAGGAAATCTATGTCTAGCCAAGGGCCAGTGAAGAGGACCTGAGATCTGAAACAGACACATGAATAAACTTGAAAGTTGATTCTTCTCTACTGTGCCTTGAGAAGACTTCACTTAAGCTGATATGTTGATTTCACCTAGAGAACCTGACCTAGAGGCATCTGGTTAATCTATGCACAATTTCCAAATTACAGGCACTGTGAAACCAAAACTTTTGTTTGTTTGAAACTGCTACCATTGGGGATGATTTACTATGCACCAATAAATAATTAATTCAGGTATTATTTTTGTCTTTCTTAAGTCTTCTGTTTCTTCTACATTAGTATTCATTTCTGAAATTATTTTTTCTTTTATTTCTAGTTCGTTCCCTGTGTTTGAGTATCTCATATCATTGTTTTTGTCATTATGATTTAAATTGGGACTTCTTGTCTATCATTTTCTTAATGTCCTTTAGTAATTTTGGAACAGGTTACAGTTTTTTTATACATAATTATTTTTATTTTACTTTTTACTTTTACAGAGTTGTGTTGTTTACAGATATGTATAATCCCAGATTAGTTACAGGTTACAGTTTTAATCTGTTTTGTAGTCATGACTGCATTTCACACAATCTGCAAAGGTATTGATACTCACTGAATGCTCATCTTTATGAGTAATTAGTTTTCTTCTTTTTGAAAGCATATTCAAGATAGTTTTTCTAACCTCACATAGCTCCATTTTCTTTTATTTTCACACTGAGTAAAAGAATAAAGCAGCTTGAATTCTGAGCTTTCCTGTTTGTATTCTCTCACCATCCACACTTCTCTTTCCTCCATTTCTCTTCTTCCCTATCCTATACATTGTTTCAACTTTTAGCAGTTTCTTCTCAGTGTGGGATCATGCCTTACTTGGTCAGTTTTGACAGTGCACAGACCTTAGACTGATTCATTCTCTTCATGCCTTCCTGAGGATCCTCTCTGCTGACTATCAGAGTGAGCAAAATTTCCTGTTTCATTTGCCACTCTCAAATTAGCCCACCACCCTTCCCATAAACTCTGGGTATTTTAGGGCTTCTTTTGTTTTCTGGTTTAGTATAGTCCCTATTGCACTTTTTTGCTTGCTGTTACCAAATAAAATGTGTAACTATTGGGTGTTTTTCCTTGCTGCCAAGTTTGAGGTTTATGAGGATAATATGTACCTAGATTTGTTGTAGATATTCATAGTTTTTTTATTTTGCTGTCCAGTCCCCTGATAGGTTTCTGCATGGGATTCCAACAAGCTCAAGAGTTCACCCCGCCACTGCTACCATCCATCTGTGCACTCAAGTCCTCTCTGACCCTTTCTTTTCAGGGTCAAGGACATAAATTACAAGAAGGAGGTGAGTTATAGCATGAAGTGGAAGGAAGGTAAGTTTGTTACACTGGGAAAATACACCTTATTTTTTAAATTTCTGTAAAATATGATATCTAATAATTGATAACAATTAGCCATGAAATGCCTCTTAGCCCCTCAGTTTATATTCCCTATGGCCTTCTTATTGCTCAGTGAACAGGCTTAGTCTTCCAAATGAGTCTGCTGAGAATAGGATGTTCATTTGTTTACACACACAGGTTTCAGTAATGTCATGAAAAGGAAAACTACGTATCAGCATGTTTTTAATTGCAGAGAATGAATTGCTTATGTCCTTGATAGAAATACCCAGGTTTCCACATTACATTTCCACTAATAATAAATGGAACAGGGCTAAAGTACAGAAATTATCACTTCAGAACTAAAAATATAATGAAGAGCAAAGTCAGATCCCTAGTTTCATTTTTCTCTGATACATTTATACTTTGGTATGAAATTACTTAAAAGACAGCAATTTTGTCCAACAAATGTTTGACTGTTACACTACATTTCCTTAGGTACTCTTTTTTTTTTTTTTTTTGTAATGAAACTGTGGCAGTGAAATGGATACAGCATTCAATTACCAAAGTCAAAATGTGTGATTGAATGTCCCTCTGGGCAGGAGGTCATGCCCCTGGAAAAGACCTGCTATTTACTGACTTCCTTTCCTCTGTATATTTATGTCACTGTTAAGAAAATGAAATGTACTTTGTGGATACTGTAAGAGCTGGCAGAAATGAGAAAGAGAAAATTTGTTGCAACAGAAATAGAATGGACTTGCTCCAAGGCCAGGTCTGCTGTTTTGGCTGTATATAAAAAATAAGATGATGAGCAACACCATGATGAGAGTTCAAGTAACAGTTTAGATTGGCAACATTTTACTCAGAATGTTCCTTGACAGTCACAGCCATGCTACAAACAAACCTTATTTCCAAAACCAATGGGCTTAGAAGCAAGTCAGAGACGTTTTAGTACGCTATGCCTTGTGTATATTACGAGCACGTGTATGTTACATGTTTGTGCACATATACACTCAGGTGCATATATATATATCCACCTCTCTGAAAAAGGCCAAAGAGAGGAAATGAAACAATGAGTCTATTAGAATTACTTGATATTCAGCTACTTTTTACAATGGGAAAAAAAAAACACCTTATTTTTTAAATTTCTGTAAAATATGATATCTAATAATTGATAACAATTAGCCATGAAATGCCTCTTAGCCCCTCAGTTTATATTCCCTATGGCCTTCTTATTGCTCAGTGAACAGGCTTAGTCTTCCAAATGAGTCTGCTGAGAATAGGATGTTCATTTGTTTACACACACAGGTTTCAGTAATGTCATGAAAAGGAAAACTACGTATCAGCATGTTTTTAATTGCAGAGAATGAATTGCTTATGTCCTTGATAGAAATACCCAGGTTTCCACATTACATTTCCACTAATAATAAATGGAACAGGGCTAAAGTACAGAAATTATCACTTCAGAACTAAAAATATAATGAAGAGCAAAGTCAGATCCCTAGTTTCATTTTTCTCTGATACATTTATACTTTGGTATGAAATTACTTAAAAGACAGCAATTTTGTCTAACAAATGTTTGACTGTTACACTACATTTCCTTAGGTACTCTTTTTTTTTTTTTTTTGTAATGAAACTGTGGCAGTGAAATGGATACAGCATTCAATTACCAAAGTCAAAATGTGTGATTGAATGTCCCTCTGGGCAGGAGGTCATGCCCCTGGAAAAGACCTGCTATTTACTGACTTCCTTTCCTCTGTATATTTATGTCACTGTTAAGAAAATGAAATGTACTTTGTGGATACTGTAAGAGCTGGCAGAAATGAGAAAGAGAAAATTTGTTGCAACAGAAATAGAATGGACTTGCTCCAAGGCCAGGTCTGCTGTTTTGGCTGTATATAAAAAATAAGATGATGAGCAACACCATGATGAGAGTTCAAGTAACAGTCTAGATTGGCAACATTTTTACTCAGAATGTTCCTTGACAGTCACAGCCATGCTACAAACAAACCTTATTTCCAAAACCAATGGGCTTAGAAGCAAGTCAGAGACGTTTTAGTACGCTATGCCTTGTGTATATTACGAGCACGTGTATGTTACATGTTTGTGCACATATACACTCAGGTGCATATATATATATCCACCTCTCTGAAAAAGGCCAAAGAGAGGAAATGAAACAATGAGTCTATTAGAATTACTTGATATTCAGCTACTTGGAAATTTTCTTTCATATCTTAGAAGGAAAGGAAAGATATTAAACCTACTTTTCATTTGAATAAATGCTAGTCTGCAAAACTTAAGGAATAACTGACATCCATAAGGATACTGGAGGATTTTAATTTTGTTTTTCTTTGTAGCAGAATTCAGAAAGAGAACAAGAGAATCATAGTACTCTATAATTAAACGACTTCTGCTAGTAGCAATACAAATAGTTCAATATCATTGTATTTTTGCTATAAAATTAAGCAAAAAAAGAACTAAGGTTAACTATGATCTAATGTCAACATTAATGAACACTGAAATCAATGTACTAGCAGAAGCAATAGAAATATCTATATAAATAGAGAATGTTTGCTCATTAACAATACTGAGGAATACATTAATAAAATACAAATAGACATTACTATATATTGAGTACAATTTTAAAAATTGATGTTTGATTTTCAAATGTATATTACCTGAATTTTCTGTTTTAGTGGAGATTTTGATTTATAAAGACTTCCATCTCAAACACGTATATAAATGCACATAATTGCTGTGGTATAAATAATAAGCATACAATATTTATGACTTTATCTAATTTTTAACACACATACACTTAAAGACATCCTTATTAGCAAATAAAATAATTTTCAGCGCTTATAGTGATAAACTCATATGAAGAAACAAATATTATACATGCTATTCAAAATAGCCAAGACATGGAAGCAACCTAATGCTCATCAATAGAAGGATGTGTAAGAAAAATGTGGCACATACACAATGGCAAATCACTCAGCCTTAGAAAAAGAAAGATGTACTGCCATTTGTGAAAATATGGATGAATCTGGAGGACATTATATTCATTACTGAAATAAGCCAGACACAGAAAGACAAATTCTACATGGTACTACTCATATGAGGAATCTGAAATAATTTGACACAGAAAAACAGAGAGTAGACGCTATGCCTTGTGTATATTACGAGCACGTGTATGTTACATGTTTGTGCACATATACACTCAGGTGCATATATATATATCCACCTCTCTGAAAAAGGCCAAAGAGAGGAAATGAAACAATGAGTCTATTAGAATTACTTGATATTCAGCTACTTGGAAATTTTCTTTCATATCTTAGAAGGAAAGGAAAGATATTAAACCTACTTTTCATTTGAATAAATGCTAGTCTGCAAAACTTAAGGAATAACTGACATCCATAAGGATACTGGAGGATTTTAATTTTGTTTTTCTTTGTAGCAGAATTCAGAAAGAGAACAAGAGAATCATAGTACTCTATAATTAAACGACTTCTGCTAGTAGCAATACAAATAGTTCAATATCATTGTATTTTTGCTATAAAATTAAGCAAAAAAAGAACTAAGGTTAACTATGATCTAATGTCAACATTAATGAACACTGAAATCAATGTACTAGCAGAAGCAATAGAAATATCTATATAAATAGAGAATGTTTGCTCATTAACAATACTGAGGAATACATTAATAAAATACAAATAGACATTACTATATATTGAGTACAATTTTAAAAATTGATGTTTGATTTTCAAATGTATATTACCTGAATTTTCTGTTTTTAGTGGAGATTTTGATTTATAAAGACTTCCATCTCAAACACGTATATAAATGCACATAATTGCTGTGGTATAAATAATAAGCATACAATATTTATGACTTTATCTAATTTTTAACACACATACACTTAAAGACATCCTTATTAGCAAATAAAATAATTTTCAGCGCTTATAGTGATAAACTCATATGAAGAAACAAATATTATACATGCTATTCAAAATAGCCAAGACATGGAAGCAACCTAATGCTCATCAATAGAAGGATGTGTAAGAAAAATGTGGCACATACACAATGGCAAATCACTCAGCCTTAGAAAAAGAAAGATGTACTGCCATTTGTGAAAATATGGATGAATCTGGAGGACATTATATTCATTACTGAAATAAGCCAGACACAGAAAGACAAATTCTACATGGTACTACTCATATGAGGAATCTGAAATAATTTGACACAGAAAAACAGAGAGTAGAACGGTGGTTGCAAGGGACCAGAGAGAAGGAGAAAAGAGGAAATATTGATGAAAGGGTACAAAGATTCAGATTTGCAACATAAATAAGTCCTAGCGATCTACTATAAAATAGAGCCTATGTTAACAACACGATATTGTATACTTAAAATTTATTAGAAGAGCAAATCTTATGTTAAGTTTTCTTATCACAAACAGTATGTAAAGAACACGGAAGAAAGCTTCTTAAGATGAATGTTTAAGGCAAAAGTTGTAGTCATGAAAGGCATAGCAACCCATTCCAGTATTCTTGGCTGGAGAATCGTTTGGACAGAGTCCAGAATCATTGGTGGGCTACCGTCCATAGGGTTATAAAGAGTCAGATGTGACTGAAGCATGCACTCACACACACATTTATTCCCAAACCTATCAAGTTGTACACATTGAATATGTACAACATTTTGCATGTTAACCATTTCTCAATAAAAGGGTTTAAATATTATTAAATGAGAATATACATCATCATGAGAAAGACAAGACATAACAAATGCTGGTGAGATTGTGGAGAAGGAAGCCCTTTTGCCCTTACAGGGTGTAGTAATTGGTATAGCCATTATGGAAAACTGTGTGGATATTCCTTTAAAAAATAAATAAATAAGACTACCATATGATCCAAGGTATCCCTGGTGGTACAGTTGGTAATCTGCCTGCAATGCAGGAGACCCAAGTTTGATCCCTGGGTTGGAAAGATCCCCTAGAGAATGGAATGGCAACCCACTCCAGTATTCTTGTCTGAGAAATCCCCTGGACAGAGGAACCTGATGGGTTACAGTCAATGGGGTTACAAAGAGTCAGGCACAACTTAGTGACTAAAATCACCACTACCATTTGATACAGCAGTTCTGTTTTGGGGGAATTAGCCAAGGGAAACAAAGTCATTATGTAAGAGTTACCTCCACTCATATTTTCATAGCAGCATTATTTGCTTAGCCAAAACATGGAAAAAGCCTAAGTGTCAATCAACAGATGCCATCTATGACAATATGTATGGTTCCAGACACAGAAAGACAAATTCTACATGGTACTACTCATATGAGGAATCTGAAATAATTTGACACAGAAAAACAGAGAGTAGAACGGTGGTTGCAAGGGACCAGAGAGAAGGAGAAAAGAGGAAATATTGATGAAAGGGTACAAAGATTCAGATTTGCAACATAAATAAGTCCTAGCGATCTACTATAAAATAGAGCCTATGTTAACAACACGATATTGTATACTTAAAATTTATTAGAAGAGCAAATCTTATGTTAAGTTTTCTTATCACAAACAGTATGTAAAGAACACGGAAGAAAGCTTCTTAAGATGAATGTTTAAGGCAAAAGTTGTAGTCATGAAAGGCATAGCAACCCATTCCAGTATTCTTGGCTGGAGAATCGTTTGGACAGAGTCCAGAATCATTGGTGGGCTACCGTCCATAGGGTTATAAAGAGTCAGATGTGACTGAAGCATGCACTCACACACATTTATTCCCAAACCTATCAAGTTGTACACATTGAATATGTACAACATTTTGCATGTTAACCATTTCTCAATAAAAGGGTTTAAATATTATTAAATGAGAATATACATCATCATGAGAAAGACAAGACATAACAAATGCTGGTGAGATTGTGGAGAAGGAAGCCCTTTTGCCCTTACAGGGTGTAGTAATTGGTATAGCCATTATGGAAAACTGTGTGGATATTCCTTTAAAAAATAAATAAATAAGACTACCATATGATCCAAGGTATCCCTGGTGGTACAGTTGGTAATCTGCCTGCAATGCAGGAGACCCAAGTTTGATCCCTGGGTTGGAAAGATCCCCTAGAGAATGGAATGGCAACCCACTCCAGTATTCTTGTCTGAGAAATCCCCTGGACAGAGGAACCTGATGGGTTACAGTCAATGGGGTTACAAAGAGTCAGGCACAACTTAGTGACTAAAATCACCACTACCATTTGATACAGCAGTTCTGTTTTGGGGGAATTAGCCAAGGGAAACAAAGTCATTATGTGTAAGAGTTACCTCCACTCATATTTTCATAGCAGCATTATTTGCATTAGCCAAAACATGGAAAAAGCCTAAGTGTCAATCAACAGATGCCATCTATGACAATATGTATGGTTCATATGCTAAGTGAAATAAGTCAAAGAAAGATAAATACTTGCTGGTTATCAGAGGTGCTGGGTGAGGGTGAGGGGCAAATGGATGAAGGCAGTCAAAGGAGTATACTTTCAACTATAAACTAAATCAGTACTAAGAATGTAACATTCACATGGTGATTGTAGTTAACACTGGTATATGATACATTTATAGAATGCTGACTGTAAATCTTAACAAGCTCCCATCATGAGAAAAAAAAAAAACTTTTTTATACTTTTCCCTTTGTTGTACCTATATGAGATGCTAGAGATTAACTAACTTATTGAAGCAATCAGTTCACAATACATGTGAGTGAAATTATGCAACACCTTAACCTTACAGAGTCTAATATATTCATTATAAAGATGAGAGGAGAAAAAAATCAAATATATTGATCTATTGATATTTACTCTCATTTGTTAAAATTAAATATTTTTTTTCAAATTAACTAAAATATATTGATTTCTGTTTTAATAGACTCATTGTAGGAAGCTTTTCCCTACCAACTGTCCTCAGGTATTTCCAAAAATAAAAAGGGCACTGAACTATCTTAAGTTTCCATTATATTATTACATAAAAGAAGGGATTGGACCAAACCATATCTAATTTCCCTTCTGATTGTAGACTTTTAAGTAAATAATTCTGTCAATTATTTATTATAATTCCCCTCACATGTGTCTTAACATTCCCACAGCTGCTCCTTCAGTTTGTGCTGGGAGTTTTTTTACTCCATATTTTATATTTAATAGACATTACAAAAGCATCTACTGAGCCAATATATGTGACAATATCAAGAAATAATGCAGGGCTTCCCTGGTGGTCCAGTGGGTAAGCACACCGCCTTGCAGTGCAAGGAGCGCCGGTTCGATCCCTGGCCTGGGAAGATCACATGTACCGCGGAGCGGCTGGACTGATGTGTCCAATTACCGAGCCGGAACTCTGGAGCTCATGTGCCCAGAGCCGGTGCTCTGCGACAACAGAGGCCACCGCGATGGGAGGCCCATGGGGGCCAAAGAACAAAGATGGATGAAAATGGACGAATGAAAGACCAATAGAAGTGACCCGCCTGCTCCCCTCCCTCCCCACCCCCACCAAAATAAATAAATAAATAAATCTTTAAAAAAAAAAAAGAAAGAATGCATATAGTAATGTAATTACAAGTAATTCTTTCTACTTTAATTAATGATCATTAAAATTTTTTTGATCACTGCTATACAAAAACGTTAAGAATTGCTTGAAGCTATAGAGAAGTTCAGGGAAGTAATTTTTCATAATGGTTGAAAACTTAGGCTTTGAAATTAGAGAGTCCTCAGATCAAAGTCCAATTAGATGTCAATTAAATGCATGTCTGGGGCAAGTTAAGCCCCTCTAAGCCCTATATTCTTTAACTGAAAAACAGAAATATAATAGTCCTTAATATTTGTTGAGAAGGATCAAATAAGATATTTCTCATGAAGGATACAGAGTGCCTAGTCCATAGAAATCTCTCTATAAATGTTAATTATTGGAAGTTTCATGAGAAAGCTATTGTTATAGCTTACTTTTTTTTCCTTTTCAATTCACATGTAATATATTTTTTAAGTGGATTGTTTCTTGCATATGAATGCTGAATCAAGTTGAGTGTTATTGAAAACTATTGCTACCTGAGGCTCCATTAAAGCTTTTCTCTGTCAGTTTTCAGATGGAAACAAACAAAAAATTTGTTGACCAAGCTATCATTTTACCCAAATGAAGAATATTAATTTCATGTATCAGTGAAACCAGGGTGATATTCAAAATAGTTTTCAATACTACAAATTCCTGGCCAATTAAAATGAAAGTTGGTTATAAGCAACTGTATGATTGTATGAATGCCTATCAACTGAATATCATCTTTAAATATTACACATATATACATTCTTGCCTCTCCTTATCACTCACTCACCACTCACGTTAGTCACCATTTGTATTTTTCTTAAAGGTTGGAAGCTGTAGAATTAGTAGACCCTTCTGACCTTAAGCTTAGAGATAAGACAAACAGATAGCCCGTCCACTAACACCTGTATTATGTTAACTCTAGTGAATCATTCAAGATATCTGTTGAAAATAGTAGTCACATATTTATAACAAAAATACAAGGGATAGTACAGAACCACGAAACTAGTCATTTCATCTCTAGGGCAGAAGGAGAGGAAAAGAGGTCCCCAGCACTGGATGGAGAGAGTCCTGTAAGGAGGGCCATGAAACGGGAGCATTCCTTGGAAAAACAGCTCTCTCTGGGTCAGCCTCCTAGAAAAAAGCCAGAAGACATAAAAGTCTACCATCTACCTTTCTTCTGATGTCTTGCCAGGACATATTATTGATCAAATGCTGTACGAAGGCAGAAAGCATAGGGCCTCCATCATGATGTCCATAAAGGTCAGTCCCTTAAAACAAACTATGCATTCAAGGTGATTGGAGCTTAGATCTTAAAGAATAGAACATAAATACCTATTAAGACTAGCTTTCTCTCTCATTCTTCTAACAAATATTTAATTCTGAGACAAAACTAACCTACAAATCATTCTAACCTAGGTTGTACTGTGATTTAAACCCTTACAAAAGAGCAAATACTCCAATAAGGAAATAAATATGACACTATCTGTCATCAGACCCTGCTATCTGAATGTTTCCCCTTAGAAAAATTCAATGTCTATTGTTTTTAATATTTAAACTGTTTATTACTTTTTATATCAGCCCAGCCTTCAGACTGGCACAGGAAGAGTTAAAGCTTAGATTTACCAACTCACGACAAAGATGTATTTTCCTTAATTCAAAGAGAGTTGTTGCACACTTTGAATTGGGAAGGCACATTCAACATGCACATGAGCAATTGGCTCTGACGCTAGCAGCTGAGTGCTCTTACAAATTCTAATAAAATATTATTAATACCAAATGAGAACAATTGCTTCCCTATCATTTTTTTTTAATATCAGTTGCTGACTTCATACTTTCCCCTGTAGGGAAACAGCAACAAATTACAAAGACAAAACACTAGAAAATTAAGTTCTAAGATAAAAATAGGGAAGTTAATGTGTCAGTAGAAATTTCTAGTATCTTGTGAACACAGTAACCATCTCCCCAGAACAGTGGTATGCCGATGTATTGTGGGAGACCAGGCACAACTGGGCTCAGACAAGGCTGTTTAACAGTGAGGGAGATGAAGGAACTATACCTGGAATCTTCCAAACAAAAAATTCTGTTCTCTGTGAGGTCCATGGGGATCAGGGGTGATGCTAATAAAGAGATGTTATAAGAGTGAACAGGAAAATCTAGAAATTAGAAAAGGCAATGGAGTGTTATAAGACCATTCTGCTTGGGGTGAATAAAAGTGTATTTCATAATGACAACCAGGGAATTCTCCACAGGGTGTATAAATCACACAATAAACTTGAATGAAACAAGTATATCTGAACTTCATGAATCCCCTCAAACAAATAGCGTTCAAGAAAGGCTAGGTGATCAGACTAAAAGAGCAAGGAGCAACAAGATTGATGATCTGCTATAAAAATGACTATTCTGCATTCTTCTAACAAATATTTAATTCTGAGACAAAACTAACCTACAAATCATTCTAACCTAGGTTGTACTGTGATTTAAACCCTTACAAAAGAGCAAATACTCCAATAAGGAAATAAATATGACACTATCTGTCATCAGACCCTGCTATCTGAATGTTTCCCCTTAGAAAAATTCAATGTCTATTGTTTTTAATATTTAAACTGTTTATTACTTTTTATATCAGCCCAGCCTTCAGACTGGCACAGGAAGAGTTAAAGCTTAGATTTACCAACTCACGACAAAGATGTATTTTCCTTAATTCAAAGAGAGTTGTTGCACACTTTGAATTGGGAAGGCACATTCAACATGCACATGAGCAATTGGCTCTGACGCTAGCAGCTGAGTGCTCTTACAAATTCTAATAAAATATTATTAATACCAAATGAGAACAATTGCTTCCCTATCATTTTTTTTTAATATCAGTTGCTGACTTCATACTTTCCCCTGTAGGGAAACAGCAACAAATTACAAAGACAAAACACTAGAAAATTAAGTTCTAAGATAAAAATAGGGAAGTTAATGTGTCAGTAGAAATTTCTAGTATCTTGTGAACACAGTAACCATCTCCCCAGAACAGTGGTATGCCGATGTATTGTGGGAGACCAGGCACAACTGGGCTCAGACAAGGCTGTTTAACAGTGAGGGAGATGAAGGAACTATACCTGGAATCTTCCAAACAAAAAATTCTGTTCTCTGTGAGGTCCATGGGGATCAGGGGTGATGCTAATAAAGAGATGTTATAAGAGTGAACAGGAAAATCTAGAAATTAGAAAAGGCAATGGAGTGTTATAAGACCATTCTGCTTGGGGTGAATAAAAGTGTATTTCATAATGACAACCAGGGAATTCTCCACAGGGTGTATAAATCACACAATAAACTTGAATGAAACAAGTATATCTGAACTTCATGAATCCCCTCAAACAAATAGCGTTCAAGAAAGGCTAGGTGATCAGACTAAAAGAGCAAGGAGCAACAAGATTGATGATCTGCTATAAAAATGACTATTCTGCATTCTCTACCCCAGGAAGCTGGTATTGTAGTCATCTTTGAACAGTATGCATTTAATTTCCTTACTGAATGAAATGCCTAGATATAGCAAATTCATGTTAGAAAGTTTGGGAATCAACACTTGGGTTACATAATATCCTTTCAAGGATATTATTAACATATGTGCAATTAAATTTCCACTTAAATTAAACGAGCTGTGTTATCTGTTATGCCTCAAACTCTGAACCCTTTTAGAGAAACTCAGAGATGCATCACTGACACAGTGACATCACCCAGAATTAGGATGCTTCCAGGAAGGGATGGCTTTATTAAGAATACTTTTAGGCTACAAATAATCAAAGATTACCGCTAGAAGGGCCAAAACCCAACTTGGATCCTGCTGAGTGTTCAAAGCCTTCATTTTCTTCCTGTATTTTCAACTTCTGAAAAATCATCAACAGAATGGAATCTACAAGGGAAAGTTATTGACTAATTCTCTTCCCTTGATCTTGTGACAACTATAGAAAAGCCGAGGGGCTTCCCTGGTGGTCCAGTGGGTAAGGACACTGCCGTGTAGTGCAAGGGGCGCCGGTTCGAGCCCTGGCCTGGGAAGATCCCACGTGCCTCCGAGCAGCTGGACGGATGTGTCCAATTACCAAGCCGGAGCTCTGGAGTGCATGCGCCCAGAGCCGGTGCTCTGCGACAACAGAGGCCACTGCGATGGGAGGCCCACACGGGCCAAAGAACAAAGATGGATGAATATAGACAAATGAAAGACCAATAGAAGTAGCCCGCCTGCTCCCCTCCCTCCCCACCCCTCTGCAAAATAAATAAATAAATAAATCTTATAAAAAAAAAAAAAAAGAAAGAAAAGCCGAGGATTCTATAAAAGAAAAACAACCACCTGCTTCCAACAACCTGAACTTTTCCAAATTTTTTATCAGGGAGACGTAGCACTGAAATTTTAACTCTGAGAAGAGACTATTTCTAAACCGTTATTGTTATCATTTTCTGACACAGAAATCTCAGGTAACCTAGACATATATGCTTTGTGTGCAAATCCTCCTTCAAATCGCAGTGGCCATAGGGAAAACAGCAATCATGTTTTCAATCATGTTTCAAACATACCAGAAATCAATCAGACGAGTTTAGACATTCACTTCAATGAAAGCCCAAATAAAAGCCCAACTATTCAGTGCCAAGTTCAAAGAAAACTCAGAAATACTGATATTGCATAGAGTGTGAATATAGAGAGCAAACTGAAATCTTTACTTGAGTGAAAGTGATCTTTTCTTGAAAGCATCAACTGAAGTCTACCTATATTTTCAAGATCTGTGAAATAAGACAGAAAGTAAAAACGTGCTTCATCAGAATTTCATTTTTTTAGCAGGGTTAGTGGCAGATTTTCCTGAAGAAGAGAGGAACAGGACTTACCTTGAAAAGTGCTTTTGTGAATATCTAATGTATTTGGTTCTAAGCCATTACACTGCATCAGAATCAACTTATCAACTTAGAAGATGTAAAGACATGGTACCCTGGCCTTGTTCCTGGAGAATCTGGCTCAACTGCACTGGAAGGAGATCTCACTGGTATGATTTCTTGTGTTCCCGAAGTACTTTGGTTGCACAGTGAGGGCTGATAACCACTAGTTGAACTTGGATTACCAATTTCATAAGTAAGAGAAGGACTGGGGTAGTTATATGGTCCATACAAAATTGCTGCTAGTAGAAAGAATGGTCAAGAAGTATTCATCTGATTATGGCTTTCCTGCCGAATGATAATACAAAACTGTAAATTCACATCAACTTTTACTTTCAGGATATTCCTAAGGAAAATGAAAACAAAATGCCTGCTTGACTTCACAGGGCTTCAGGAGATCAACATAAAACCATGTGACATATACTATGTAAAATTACTTTGCAAAATGCAAAGTACTACACATACATTAGGAATAGCTAACTGTACTAGAAGCAAGACTTGACCAGTAGTATCTGATAACTCCTAGCTCTTTTATTTTTGAAACAATTCTCTTTTTATATAAAGGACTATATCATACCATTAGTTATCAGGCATTATATATATCAGCACACAGTATTATGTAGCTTACCCTCATACTATGGTGACTGATTTTCATGATCATAAGCCAGATACTCTAAAACCTCACTACTCAGAGTATGGTTGATCCAAGAACCAGTAGCATGTTCATCACCAGACAAACTTCTGGAAATGTGAATCTCATGCTTCAGATGCACTGAATCTGAATCTTCAGTTTAACAAGATCCCCAGGTGATTGGACTGACAGTAAAATCACTGTTCTACAAAAGATCTCAAAATGTCTCTGGCATGATAAAACTAGGTTCAGTGCCATTTGAGCAATTCTTTTTAAATTTCATGCTTCATAAACTAAAAAGGCACATGATCTAAATGTGTGTTTAGACATGTAATTCTATCTGAAACTACTGGAGTAAACGAATGTGTCCTTTCTCTGTTTGGGCTGAATAACACTATTCATTGCCTTAATTTAATCAAACTCTCCTTCTATCTCTCCTCATAATAGTAAGTTCTTAGCACTAATTTAGATTCATTTGAGCTAATCACTGTTAGGTCTTATGGGAGTTTGGGGAGTTAACACTCTCATTTTAAAAATGAGACGTTTTGAACAGTGGCGATTAGGTTGCAGAATCTGGCTCAACTGTGAGGGATCTCACTGGTATGATTTCTTGTGTTCCCAGTACTTTGGTTGCACAGTGAGGGCTGATAACCACTAGTAACTTGGATTACCAATTTCATAAGTAAGAGAAGGACTGGGGTAGTTATATGGTCCATACAAAATTGCTGCTAGTAGAAAGAATGGTCAAGAAGTATTCATCTGATTATGGCTTTCCTGCCGAATGATAATACAAAACTGTAAATTCACATCAACTTTTACTTTCAGGATATTCCTAAGGAAAATGAAAACAAAATGCCTGCTTGACTTCACAGGGCTTCAGGAGATCAACATAAAACCATGTGACATATACTATGTAAAATTACTTTGCAAAATGCAAAGTACTACACATACATTAGGAATAGCTAACTGTACTAGAAGCAAGACTTGACCAGTAGTATCTGATAACTCCTAGCTCTTTTATTTTTGAAACAATTCTCTTTTTATATAAAGGACTATATCATACCATTAGTTATCAGGCATTATATATATCAGCACACAGTATTATGTAGCTTACCCTCATACTATGGTGACTGATTTTCATGATCATAAGCCAGATACTCTAAAACCTCACTACTCAGAGTATGGTTGATCCAAGAACCAGTAGCATGTTCATCACCAGACAAACTTCTGGAAATGTGAATCTCATGCTTCAGATGCACTGAATCTGAATCTTCAGTTTAACAAGATCCCCAGGTGATTGGACGGACAGTAAAATCACTGTTCTACAAAAGATCTCAAAATGTCTCTGGCATGATAAAACTAGGTTCAGTGCCATTTGAGCAATTCTTTTTAAATTTCATGCTTCATAAACTAAAAAGGCACATGATCTAAATGTGTGTTTAGACATGTAATTCTATCTGAAACTACTGGAGTAAACGAATGTGTCCTTTCTCTGTTTGGGCTGAATAACACTATTCATTGCCTTAATTTAATCAAACTCTCCTTCTATCTCTCCTCATAATAGTAAGTTCTTAGCACTAATTTAGATTCATTTGAGCTAATCACTGTTAGGTCTTATGGGAGTTTGGGGAGTTAACACTCTCATTTTAAAAATGAGACGTTTTGAACAGTGGCGATTAGGTGCTATATGATCAAAGACCCCTCACTGACTATTACATGCCTTTTCTCCCATTCTCCAAAGTCAGCAACTCATTTTGCCTAGCCCAAGTTGGAACTAATCTGTGGTTCTTAGGGGATGACCAAAGTATGCAGCTTAATAGTTGGTTTACATTTTGTTAGTTTGGGAAGACATAGTCTTGGTGATTCTATTTTAATTAGAATACTGCCAACTGAGGAAAGTTAAAAGATGAGAATATGTTCTTATTATTCAGGCATTTTAAAAAAGAAGTAAATGATTTTGCCTTTTTTTCCTCAAAATTGCTATGCTCCAATTAATTACCCTGTGTTAAATCATTCCCGAGGCTCTGTTCAAATTAATAGTGTCTGAATGGAAATTAAATAAGAGAGCATCTTAGCAAATGGCAGCAGCATCAGTCACTCAGCCATCACGCAGACCCTGCATGCTGAGTGAATGGAAATTTTCCTGCAGCCCTAGATTCCCCTCCACATCTAATTGGGTATAAATTGCTGCCTATTTATAGTCAATCTATGAATAAATGTCAGTCCAAAAGTGTCATGACTGGAGGTATATTGCAAGAAGCTTATGATGAACTTGTTTCCACAGGAGGTAATGATTTTCAAAAAGTGTGGCCACAAAACGAGAGCAGGTCAACAAGATGTGGCAGGAAGGATGTTTCCCAGGAAGCCCATTGAAACCTTGTGTGAAATGAGCCAACAGTAAGGAAATTCAAAGGGATCCACAGAGATTTGACAGAGAAACGGGACTAGGGGCCCCCACTTCATGTCAGTCTCACTTTGGAAAGCATTATAAGGACACAGAGAGAAATAAGGTTCAGACATAAGGTTCAAGCTTGTTGAGGAGGATGAATTTGTTTGAATAGACTCCCAGTCCCCCACCTTACCTCAAAGAAAACTCCTGACTGCCAGCTATTAAATATGGGTGACCAGTCAATATTTCTGGCATAGTTCTCTTGAATATAACTTATGAATGAATGAATATGAATGAGTTAAATTGTACAAAATGTACAGCCTCAGTTCTACAGTAACATAAATAGCTGTTTAGAGAGCCAGGTCTGTTTACATTAATTCATGCACATTTATATCATATCATACGTCATCTTTAATTTAATACTGCATAGAGCTTGATCATTTTTTCCTCACTTTTCAGCAGGGATAGTTCATGTTAAGGCAATAAGACATGCTCAGTGATACCTCCACCAATACTGATTTTCACCTTGGGTGTATTTTCAGTGTCTCTCACTGGAAGCATTTCTCCTTGTCCCTCATCCATCCCACTCCAGGCCTAAGAACTCACCTCTGTGAGGAATGTGCCGGCATCTTGTACATTCTTTAAAGCTCTGTTCCTCTTCACTTTGTAGACCAAGAGAGTTTCTACTAAGGGTAGTACCTGGGGATGGCAGAATGGATATTTACAATCAGCAATGAAGAGTAACACTAAAAGGCTCAGAAGTTCCCCTAAAGATGAAGAAATTTCTAGAAGGTTCTGCCTTTCAGAAAATGCTCTAGATTATGAAGAACTTGGAGGATGCTAGGTCAAGGTCACTCTAACTAGTTAGGTTTCCTTGGGTCACAAAACACTGAAATAGTCTAACATCTGGAAAGGAGCAACAGAAAAATAATCAGACAAACTGGTTTCCAAGCCTGGTTCTTCCCCTGATTTACAGAACACCTTCACATCCTTCAATATTCTTACCTGTAAAATGTCTACCTCCTTGTGTCATTCCAATGATAAAAATGCAATGCAGTAAGAAAATTTCAATAAAGTTCCTGGGCTTTCTTAGTTTTAAAGTAGTTCATAGTGTTTTCAACAAGATCAAAGGACATAAAATGTGTAGAAATAAGTGGCACAATATAAAGACAGGCTAGAAATTATAGTAAAGGTATGTAAATACTCCCATGCTATTTGTGATTGATAATCGATAACCCATGCATATTGATTTGAGTTTCTAAGTTTATTTTCAGTATATTGTCACTGAAAATAGAGTTTTGCACAACTTCAAGCAGGTGTCCAGATTTGTGAGTTTTTATGCAATTTTTCACAAGACAGTGTCGACTCTATTAAATATGGGTGACCAGTCAATATTTCTGGCATAGTTCTCTTGAATATAACTTATGAATGAATGAATATGAATGAGTTAAATTGTACAAAATGTACAGCCTCAGTTCTACAGTAACATAAATAGCTGTTTAGAGAGCCAGGTCTGTTTACATTAATTCATGCACATTTATATCATATCATACGTCATCTTTAATTTAATACTGCATAGAGCTTGATCATTTTTTCCTCACTTTTCAGCAGGGATAGTTCATGTTAAGGCAATAAGACATGCTCAGTGATACCTCCACCAATACTGATTTTCACCTTGGGTGTATTTTCAGTGTCTCTCACTGGAAGCATTTCTCCTTGTCCCTCATCCATCCCACTCCAGGCCTAAGAACTCACCTCTGTGAGGAATGTGCCGGCATCTTGTACATTCTTTAAAGCTCTGTTCCTCTTCACTTTGTAGACCAAGAGAGTTTCTACTAAGGGTAGTACCTGGGGATGGCAGAATGGATATTTACAATCAGCAATGAAGAGTAACACTAAAAGGCTCAGAAGTTCCCCTAAAGATGAAGAAATTTCTAGAAGGTTCTGCCTTTCAGAAAATGCTCTAGATTATGAAGAACTTGAGGATGCTAGGTCAAGGTCACTCTAACTAGTTAGGTTTCCTTGGGTCACAAAACACTGAAATAGTCTAACATCTGGAAAGGAGCAACAGAAAAATAATCAGACAAACTGGTTTCCAAGCCTGGTTCTTCCCCTGATTTACAGAACACCTTCACATCCTTCAATATTCTTACCTGTAAAATGTCTACCTCCTTGTGTCATTCCAATGATAAAAATGCAATGCAGTAAGAAAATTTCAATAAAGTTCCTGGGCTTTCTTAGTTTTAAAGTAGTTCATAGTGTTTTCAACAAGATCAAAGGACATAAAATGTGTAGAAATAAGTGGCACAATATAAAGACAGGCTAGAAATTATAGTAAAGGTATGTAAATACTCCCATGCTATTTGTGATTGATAATCGATAACCCATGCATATTGATTTGAGTTTCTAAGTTTATTTTCAGTATATTGTCACTGAAAAATAGAGTTTTGCACAACTTCAAGCAGGTGTCCAGATTTGTTTTAAGAGTTCTTTTCTGTCAATGCATGTATCTTGTATCTCACACATTTTAGAACAGTGTAAGCTGACACTCTGGGAAAATAAAGTTAAATTTTCATCTGGAATTTTTAATGGCTCGTCTATCTCAACTGCACCCATCCAACACCTTCTGAAACACACAGGACCTTTGTGGTATCGTATACTCATATTTACAGCATAGGCCAGCACAGGATAATGTGTGTGTCTTCTGATACTCTGATAGTCTGCCTCAGTGTAAGAGAGCCAGATCAGTGACCAAAATATTACTGAAATACCACTGTATATTTGGCAAAGAGGTAGCTACTACCCTGAGGCTTGAAGGGTCCTTCTACTCTCATAGACTTTTTCCTAGAATCCCCCACAGCTCCCCACAATACAGCAACCAAACACATTTGTGTTCTCAAGGTCCTACTGGCACTAGTGCTGAAGTCTGTTCTCCTCGATCAGTACCTGTGATTGGATAGTTGTGTCTCTTACATTTCTGTGTCTAGATTCTTGGCCTTATCTCCTCACAGTAGAACACAGAAAACCACCAGCAGCCTGTTTCTGCAGTTTTTACATTTGCTGGTCCCACTCCCTCTGCCATTTATTGACCCTTTATAACCATGGTACTGTGTCCTTGAAGATAAATCTCCTCTTTTCAGTCTTCAGTTTTATCTCTTTTGAGTCTCTTTGGGTTCTCCTGTTCTCACATAGAAGTTTTGACCCTTTTCCCACTTTTGTAGCTTGTTATTTAGTTGCTAAGTTGTGTCCAACTCTTTTGCAACCCATGGACTGCATCTGACCAGGCTACTATGTCCACGAGATTTCTCAGGAAAGAATACTGGAGTGAGTTTCCATTTCCTTCTCCAGGGGATCTTCCCAAACCCAGGCTCAAACCCATATCTCCTGCATTGGCAGGTGGATTGTTTACCACTGAGCCACCATGTACTTGACTTGTACATCAAAGCTTTCTAGGCTTGAAGTTTGACTTCTCTGATTGCAGTCTACCATAAGTATCACCATGCCCATTTCTTTCTTTCAAGATTTTTTTTTGATGTGGGCCATTTTTTAAAGTCTTTGCAGAATTTGTTACAATACTGTTTCTGTTTTATACTTTGCCTTTTTGATTGCAAAACATGCGGTATCTTAGCTCCCTGACCAGGGATCCAACCCATGACTCCCTGCATTGGAAGGAGAAGTCTTATGTCACCACTGGCTTGCCAGGGAAGTCCCACCATGTTCATTCCTATGAAGAAGATAAGGGATGAGAGGTTCTTTCTTAATGCTGTGGAAGGAGTCTTGCCTGGCATTATCCTCTAAGAAATGCCAGATAATTCTTAAGGGAGGACAAGAGATAAGTTGCCTTATGACTCTAATTTCTGTAGCTCTTGAAAAATACCTTGACTCTTTTTTTAAAATTTATTCTACTGGTGATTATATAATTATAAACAAAACACTGTAATCTAAATTACTTATAATTATTATAAAATTATACAACATTGAAAGACTGAATATAAACTTATTCAATTCACTAAAACTAAGTTTTCCTATTAAAAATAAACTATTTATACATTCTTCCAGGGTATGAAAAAAGGCTACAGAACCTTAATGTCTAGTCTAAGCATGTTTCTAAACTGGTTCATGAAGCATCTTGTAGGAAGGATGGTCTCCCTCCATCCCTAGCAATTAGACAGCCACTGCAGATCAATTTCTTTCTTGGGCCTCTAGCTAGAACAATGTCCAGAAGCTTCAGTCAGAGACTTCAAACTTTAGGCAAGCAGAGGGACTTTATGTGCCCTGTAGTAGGAATAAGTGACATTAGATATGGAAGTACTGGGTTCTTAAGCTGTTTTGTGATGAACTGCTTTTCTGTCATTGGGTTTGTTTTCATCTATGCTATGATTATACAAGCAAAGCAACTTATGCTAATTTGTTGATTCTAAATATAGTTAGCGAACATGTTCTAAATATAGTTAGTGAACCAATCCATCTGTCATTGGTTTTCTAAATGTACAGATTAGGTATTCTTCATATACTGATAAAGATAAAACTACTTTGGCCAGAACTGAGGCAAAGGAAATCAATGAATCACTTAATCCTGCTGGTTCTCTTCACTTGGCTAACTCTCCCATTTGGCCTATCTCAGGCTTGCCATTGAACACATCATTAAGGGATACCAAAGGAAACTAGACCTATTGATTTCGGTGGTTGTCAAAAGTGTTGTACTTTGAGCTATAATATAGCTCCTTCCTGGTTTTGCAACCTATATAGTGAAACAAAATGTTTTCTGTGCACTTAGCTGCCTAAAGAAAGGCAAGAATAAATAAATTTCTTCCTAAAGGAAGAAATAAATAGGTTCTTTCTTAATGCTGTGGAAGGAGTCTTGCCTGGCATTATCCTCTAAGAAATGCCAGATAATTCTTAAGGGAGGACAAGAGATAAGTTGCCTTATGACTCTAATTTCTGTAGCTCTTGAAAAATACCTTGACTCTTTTTTTAAAATTTATTCTACTGGTGATTATATAATTATAAACAAAACACTGTAATCTAAATTACTTATAATTATTATAAAATTATACAACATTGAAAGACTGAATATAAACTTATTCAATTCACTAAAACTAAGTTTTCCTATTAAAAATAAACTATTTATACATTCTTCCAGGGTATGAAAAAAGGCTACAGAACCTTAATGTCTAGTCTAAGCATGTTTCTAAACTGGTTCATGAAGCATCTTGTAGGAAGGATGGTCTCCCTCCATCCCTAGCAATTAGACAGCCACTGCAGATCAATTTCTTTCTTGGGCCTCTAGCTAGAACAATGTCCAGAAGCTTCAGTCAGAGACTTCAAACTTTAGGCAAGCAGAGGGACTTTATGTGCCCTGTAGTAGGAATAAGTGACATTAGATATGGAAGTACTGGGTTCTTAAGCTGTTTTGTGATGAACTGCTTTTCTGTCATTGGGTTTGTTTTCATCTATGCTATGATTATACAAGCAAAGCAACTTATGCTAATTTGTTGATTCTAAATATAGTTAGCGAACATGTTCTAAATATAGTTAGTGAACCAATCCATCTGTCATTGGTTTTCTAAATGTACAGATTAGGTATTCTTCATATACTGATAAAGATAAAACTACTTTGGCCAGAACTGAGGCAAAGGAAATCAATGAATCACTTAATCCTGCTGGTTCTCTTCACTTGGCTAACTCTCCCATTTGGCCTATCTCAGGCTTGCCATTGAACACATCATTAAGGGATACCAAAGGAAACTAGACCTATTGATTTCGGTGGTTGTCAAAAGTGTTGTACTTTGAGCTATAATATAGCTCCTTCCTGGTTTTGCAACCTATATAGTGAAACAAAATGTTTTTCTGTGCACTTAGCTGCCTAAAGAAAGGCAAGAAATAAATAAATTTCTTCCTAAAGGAAGAAATAAATATATGTTAGAAAAGTGTTGTTTGAATTTGTCTTCTTTCCATCTCTAAACTTTAACTGAAAAGTGATTGGTAAACTTATATTTAAAATGTAGTCCCCTACACCTTAAAAATAAAACAAAAAACAAAACTTGGAATAAAACTAACATGCTAACAATCTCATGACTGGGCACAAACCCTGAGAACAACATAATTCAAAAAGAGACATGTACCCCAGTGTTCACTGTAGCACTATTTACAATAGCCAAGACATGGAAGCATCCTAGCTATTCGTCAATACATGAATGGATAAAGAAGTTATAGTTCATATATACAATGGAATATTGCTCAGCCATAAAACGGAATAAATGTGAGTCAGTGGAACTGAGGTGGATGAACCTATGGCCTGTTATACAGGGTGAAGTAAGTCAGAAAATAAAAACCAAACATCATATATAAAAGCATATATATGAAATCTAGAAAAGTGGTTCTGATGAACCTATTTGTAGGGCAGGGATAGAGATGTAGACGTAGAGGGGAAAGTGTAGACACAGCAGGGGAAGGAGAGGGTGGGATGGACTGAGAAATAGCATTGACATATATACACTACCATGTGTAAAATATCTAGCCAGTAGGAAGCTGCTATATAACACAGGGAGCTCAACCTGGCACTCTGTGATGACCTAAAGGTGGGGTATGGGGAGGAGAGGGAGGCTTAGAAGGGAGTGGATGTTTATATATACTTATGGCTGGTATGCACTGCTATACAGCAGAACACAACATTGTAAAGCCATTATCCTCCAATTAAAAATAAAAAAAATGACTACTTAAAAAAATGGAAAAAAAAACATCAATGAATCACTTAATCCTGCTGGTTCTCTTCACTTGGCTAACTCTCCCATTTGGCCTATCTCAGGCTTGCCATTGAACACATCATTAAGGGATACCAAAGGAAACTAGACCTATTGATTTCGGTGGTTGTCAAAAGTGTTGTACTTTGAGCTATAATATAGCTCCTTCCTGGTTTTGCAACCTATATAGTGAAACAAAATGTTTTTCTGTGCACTTAGCTGCCTAAAGAAAGGCAAGAAATAAATAAATTTCTTCCTAAAGGAAGAAATAAATATATGTTAGAAAAGTGTTGTTTGAATTTGTCTTCTTTCCATCTCTAAACTTTAACTGAAAAGTGATTGGTAAACTTATATTTAAAATGTAGTCCCCTACTCCTTAAAAAAAAAAAAACAAAAAACAAAACTTGGAATAAAACTAACATGCTAACAATCTCATGACTGGGCACAAACCCTGAGAACAACATAATTCAAAAAGAGACATGTACCCCAGTGTTCACTGTAGCACTATTTACAATAGCCAAGACATGGAAGCATCCTAGCTATTCGTCAATACATGAATGGATAAAGAAGTTATAGTTCATATATACAATGGAATATTGCTCAGCCATAAAACGGAATAAATGTGAGTCAGTGGAACTGAGGTGGATGAACCTATGGCCTGTTATACAGGGTGAAGTAAGTCAGAAAATAAAAACCAAACATCATATATAAAAGCATATATATGAAATCTAGAAAAGTGGTTCTGATGAACCTATTTGTAGGGCAGGGATAGAGATGTAGACGTAGAGGGAATGTGTAGACACAGCAGGGGAAGGAGAGGGTGGGATGGACTGAGAAATAGCATTGACATATATACACTACCATGTGTAAAATATCTAGCCAGTAGGAAGCTGCTATATAACACAGGGAGCTCAACCTGGCACTCTGTGATGACCTAAAGGTGGGGTATGGGGAGGAGAGGGAGGCTTAGAAGGGAGTGGATGTTTATATATACTTATGGCTGGTATGCACTGCTATACAGCAGAACACAACATTGTAAAGCCATTATCCTCCAATTAAAAATAAGAAAAAATAGAAATGAACTATTTTGTTGCAAGGAAAAAAGAATTCATGATGAAAAACAACTGGTAAATTTATTGATTGACAAGACAGAGTAAAACATCTGGATATTTGTTTCTGGGGAAAAATAAAGTTTTTATTATTTAAGACATATGTGGTCCCCTAGGCCTTGCCCTCAAAAGGTCCAATTTTCTTAGGAATTAGAGCCCAGGAATCCAAAGTTTTAATAAGTACCCAGCATAATGTTGATGTAAACTGTGCACTGGGGCTCAGTCCTCAAGGGATTCCAGGCCAGTCTGGAACAGATGCTGCTGACTTCATTGTTCAGCAGATGCAAATACCTCAAATATGCATCAGTTATTTGATCAGAAAGAGATACCAATGAAATACTACCAAACAATCAGAAATAAACCAAAGTGCACATGGAAATTTGATATTATAAACATGGTATCTCAAACTGAGAAGAGAGATAACAGTTTTCAAGAAATTTTATTAGGACAAACAATCATTTGAAAATAAAAGATAAATCAAGATTGTCCCTCATACTTTATACATACACAGGGTAAAGGCAAACAGGTCAGAAATCTAAATATAAAACTATATTATAAACGAAGAAAAATCTTCACAGTCTCTAAGTGAGGAGACCTTAAATATGGTTTGATCTAGAAATAATTGTATGAAACAGTGATGTATTCAACTACATATTTTGTAAGTTTCTTTAAGGAAATCAATATTATAGAAAAAAGGGAAGGAGCTCCTTATGTACATTCTTATATATAAAGAGCTCCTAAAAACAAAAAAGAAGAAAAACTCAATTTTAATAAATTTCTATAAAATATATTGACATTTTCTCCTTGGAAGGAAAGCTATGAAAAACCTAGACAGCATATTAAAAAGAAGGGACATCGCTTTGCTTGCAAAAGTCCATATAGTCAAAGTTATGGTTTTTCCAGTACTCATGTACAGATATGAGAGTTGGACCACAAAGAAGGCTGATACCAAAAAATTGATGACTTCAAATTGTGGTACTGGAGAAGACTCTTGAGAGTCCCTTGGAATGAAAGGAGATCAAATAAGTCAACTCTAAAGGAAATCAAGTCTGAATATTCATTGGAAGCAATGATGCTGAAACTGAAGCTCTAACACTTTGGCCAATACTTTGGCCCTAATACAAAGAGCCGACTCATTAGAAAAGACCTTGATGACGGGAAAGATTGAAGGCACAAGGAGGAAAGGGTGGCAGAGGATGAGATAGTTAGATAGTAATACTGACTCAATGGACAAGAATTTGAGCAAACTCTGAGAGACAGTGAAAGACAGGGGAACCTGGCATGTCCATGAGGTTTCAAGGAGTTGGATATGTCTTAGGGACTGAACAGCAACAACAATATAGACATCTCATAGAAAAATAAATATAATGGCATTTATATATTATAAAATGCTGAGGAGCAAGCCATGTAACTATGTTGTGGTGTGTTTGAGGCAGAGGGAAGAGTGAATACAAAGGGCCCGAAAGAAGCATGTTCGCACATGGAATTTTGATATTATAAACATGGTATCTCAAACTGAGAAGAGAGATAACAGTTTTCAAGAAATTTTATTAGGACAAACAATCATTTGAAAATAAAAGATAAATCAAGATTGTCCCTCATACTTTATACATACACAGGGTAAAGGCAAACAGGTCAGAAATCTAAATATAAAACTATATTATAAACGAAGAAAAATCTTCACAGTCTCTAAGTGAGGAGACCTTAAATATGGTTTGATCTAGAAATAATTGTATGAAACAGTGATGTATTCAACTACATATTTTGTAAGTTTCTTTAAGGAAATCAATATTATAGAAAAAAGGGAAGGAGCTCCTTATGTACATTCTTATATATAAAGAGCTCCTAAAAACAAAAAAGAAGAAAAACTCAATTTTAATAAATTTCTATAAAATATATTGACATTTTCTCCTTGGAAGGAAAGCTATGAAAAACCTAGACAGCATATTAAAAAGAAGGGACATCGCTTTGCTTGCAAAAGTCCATATAGTCAAAGTTATGGTTTTTCCAGTACTCATGTACAGATATGAGAGTTGGACCACAAAGAAGGCTGATACCAAAAAATTGATGACTTCAAATTGTGGTACTGGAGAAGACTCTTGAGAGTCCCTTGGAATGAAAGGAGATCAAATAAGTCAACTCTAAAGGAAATCAAGTCTGAATATTCATTGGAAGCAATGATGCTGAAACTGAAGCTCTAACACTTTGGCCAATACTTTGGCCCTAATACAAAGAGCCGACTCATTAGAAAAGACCTTGATGACGGGAAAGATTGAAGGCACAAGGAGGAAAGGGTGGCAGAGGATGAGATAGTTAGATAGTAATACTGACTCAATGGACAAGAATTTGAGCAAACTCTGAGAGACAGTGAAAGACAGGGGAACCTGGCATGTCCATGAGGTTTCAAGGAGTTGGATATGTCTTAGGGACTGAACAGCAACAACAATATAGACATCTCATAGAAAAATAAATATAATGGCATTTATATATTATAAAATGCTGAGGGAGCAAGCCATGTAACTATGTTGTGGTGTGTTTGAGGCAGAGGGAAGAGTGAATACAAAGGGCCCGAAAGCAGAGCATGTTCGTTATTAACCAAGGATATGTGTGTTGGTTTCACACACTAAGCAAGGGGGAAGATGGTTAGGGGCAATGTCATGAATTGTGCAAGACTTTGTAGGCTCAGGTTAGAATTTGAGCCTCATTCTGAACAATGGGGAAAGCCATCTTGTTATTAATTAGAGGAGGAACCTACTGCACCTTGCATTGTAAAAGGATCATTCTGCCTGTAAAGTATGGAATAGACTGATGGTGAATTGGCCCATATGTTCCTACTCATATTATAATTAATAAAATGCTTAACACATAAACACAGGACTGTTTCTGCCTTGCCTCACACTTTCAGACACACACACACACACACACACCCACCACTACTCAAAAAACTGCTATCTCAAGCACCAGAAAGAACTGGACTATTATCTAGCTGTGATGAGCATTAACTGTATAGCCATGAGCAAAATATTTACCTTCCCCCAAATCCTTCAATTTAGGCTTCAATGGTATGCAAACTGTGAACTTCCAAATGTACAAGCTGGGTTAAGAGAAGCCAGAGGAGCTACAGATCAAATTGCCAACAATCCTGGTAAAGGATCTGCCTACAATGTGGAAGACCCGAGTTCAATCCCTAGGTTAGGCAACCCACTCCAGTATTCTTGCCTGGAGAATGGCTTGGACAGAGGACCCTGGTGATTTATAGTCCATCGGGTCACAAAGAGTTAGAAACATGTTAGAGTGACTAATACTTTCACTTTCATGTGCTGCTTTGGGCTAGTAATAATTACTTCTCAAGACTGTTGATAGAACTAAATGAGGCAGTATGCATGGGCACCTAACTTAAGATTCTGACATATAATTTCTTCCTTTCTTTTTTGTTCCTTTCAGGCTGATCTTTAATGCTTAATGGTCTGCAGATCAAGATTTTTTTTTTAGGTAAGGTGACAGTAAGGGATGGGGAACCTGGTGATAAATTGTTCTCTGTCAAGAGGTGGGAGCGCCTCTTTCTCAGAATCTTCACTGTTCTAAACAATGTTCACAGCCCAGCTTTAAACTAAACAAAATCTTCCATAATTGGTTAGGAATGTTGACTTCGTATGGGTTACTCAAAATTAGATTGTTTTCCTCTCTAGTTCCATCAAGAATTTGAAGATAGAGTTCCCTATGCCTTACAGTGAACGAGATGGCCTCAGGTTTCCCCTCAACTTGACTAAAGTTCAATTTTCTTCCTAACACAGGTCCCTGACTTTCCCTTTCTTACAGTATTTATTTTTAGAAAACTTGCAATTGTAAATCCTCTGTCTGCCTGTTTGAAATATAAATCACCACCCAACCTCTTGCCAGATTTACACTCAGAAATGTTTTGAATCTCAAGAACCTGGAAGCCACCCCTTTGAAATATAATCATCATGAAATTTAGTTACCTTGTTTTCCAGTCTCTGTGGGAGGATAAAAGCCCAACTTTGATAAGAACCAAGTAACAAACACAGAAGCTGCATCACATTGGCCAACCTCCCCACTAAATCCCTCTTTACTTTTCATGGACTCATTCTCATGCCTCAAACCTCTCCTCCCTCTCTTTCAGGAGAGTTGAACTGAATCTGTTTCCTCTACTGCAATATTCTTGAATAAAGCCTTTTTTGCCTGACCTGAGAACTTTCAGAGGCCCATGACAAGCTGGGTTAAGAGAAGCCAGAGGAGCTACAGATCAAATTGCCAACAATCCTGGTAAAGGATCTGCCTACAATGTGGAAGACCCGAGTTCAATCCCTAGGTTAGGCAACCCACTCCAGTATTCTTGCCTGGAGAATGGCTTGGACAGAGGACCCTGGTGATTTATAGTCCATCGGGTCACAAAGAGTTAGAAACATGTTAGAGTGACTAATACTTTCACTTTCATGTGCTGCTTTGGGCTAGTAATAATTACTTCTCAAGACTGTTGATAGAACTAAATGAGGCAGTATGCATGGGCACCTAACTTAAGATTCTGACATATAATTTCTTCCTTTCTTTTTTGTTCCTTTCAGGCTGATCTTTAATGCTTAATGGTCTGCAGATCAAGATTTTTTTTTTAGGTAAGGTGACAGTAAGGGATGGGGAACCTGGTGATAAATTGTTCTCTGTCAAGAGGTGGGGCGCCTCTTTCTCAGAATCTTCACTGTTCTAAACAATGTTCACAGCCCAGCTTTAAACTAAACAAAATCTTCCATAATTGGTTAGGAATGTTGACTTCGTATGGGTTACTCAAAATTAGATTGTTTTCCTCTCTAGTTCCATCAAGAATTTGAAGATAGAGTTCCCTATGCCTTACAGTGAACGAGATGGCCTCAGGTTTCCCCTCAACTTGACTAAAGTTCAATTTTCTTCCTAACACAGGTCCCTGACTTTCCCTTTCTTACAGTATTTATTTTTAGAAAACTTGCAATTGTAAATCCTCTGTCTGCCTGTTTGAAATATAAATCACCACCCAACCTCTTGCCAGATTTACACTCAGAAATGTTTTGAATCTCAAGAACCTGGAAGCCACCCCTTTGAAATATAATCATCATGAAATTTAGTTACCTTGTTTTCCAGTCTCTGTGGGAGGATAAAAGCCCAACTTTGATAAGAACCAAGTAACAAACACAGAAGCTGCATCACATTGGCCAACCTCCCCACTAAATCCCTCTTTACTTTTCATGGACTCATTCTCATGCCTCAAACCTCTCCTCCCTCTCTTTCAGGAGAGTTGAACTGAATCTGTTTCCTCTACTGCAATATTCTTGAATAAAGCCTTTTTTGCCTGACCTGAGAACTTTCAGAGGCCCATGACTGAGACATAAATTTTAAGATTCCAGGGAAATAGTGCCCTGTTTCATTGCTACTTTCAATGCTAAGGTAACCAGACTGGATAGTTCATATAATGAATACCTACTTAAACAACTGTTCCAGAACTAGAAATGAGTTAAGGGACACATCACAGCTTGCTAATAGAGCTTCCTCTCCAAGGACATTATTGATCAGCATTTTCAGTTATTCAACTGTGTTATGTGGGAAGAATTAATCGCTAGCCTTTCACATACGAAACACTCCCTCCATCTGCATGGAGGTCAGTAAGATCAACTTCCTACGTTCTCCATCTTTCTCTGAGACATTTGTCTGGTCACTTCAACAGGTAACCAGGTTTCCCTGAGGGACCAATAGTTGTGGGGCTCTTGTTCAATGCATTTCTTTGATACTAAAGCTGAGAAAAAAAGATCCCAGATGTCAGAAACATTTATGAGACAGAGGCTGTCCCTAGTTTTCATTTGCATCTCTTTGTTCTCGTCATCAAAGACACTTGTGCAACCATCACCAAACAAGATCCTTCTACTTGCTCATTATATGCTTCTTCCTGGGGCAGCAGCAAAGCTGACAGTTCCCTTGCTAAATAGCAAAAACTCTGATTAAGGTACTGCCCTGGGCAAGTCGTTCATTCAGCCTCAGGTGAAACTTGAGTCTCCACTTAGAGCTTTCTTTGTGTGCCATGCATAAAGAAGTCTCAAAGAGGAAGAAAGCTCTGTGTGGACTCTGGCAAGAAGGGCATATGGAATAATAATCTCTGCTTAATCAAGACTGGTGGGAGCTGTCATTGCACCTACTTTCCCAAAAGAAATAAAGTACCTAGCTATGTTTGTCTGAAGCCTGAAAACAAAAGGCTGTTTATTATTGAAACAGGTGATTGATAATCTCAAATCTAGCATTATACCATTTTGAATTGCTAGAATTAGAAATCTGTGTCAAATTTAGAAGGCAGAATGAAAGCTGGGGATCAACTTAAGGAAGAAATTTGTTTTTAAAGATTTTTTGATGTGAACTGAAGTTTCCTCTACTGCAATATTCTTGAATAAAGCCTTTTTTGCCTGACCTGAGAACTTTCAGAGGCCCATGACTGAGACATAAATTTTAAGATTCCAGGGAAATAGTGCCCTGTTTCATTGCTACTTTCAATGCTAAGGTAACCAGACTGGATAGTTCATATAATGAATACCTACTTAAACAACTGTTCCAGAACTAGAAATGAGTTAAGGGACACATCACAGCTTGCTAATAGAGCTTCCTCTCCAAGGACATTATTGATCAGCATTTTCAGTTATTCAACTGTGTTATGTGGGAAGAATTAATCGCTAGCCTTTCACATACGAAACACTCCCTCCATCTGCATGGAGGTCAGTAAGATCAACTTCCTACGTTCTCCATCTTTCTCTGAGACATTTGTCTGGTCACTTCAACAGGTAACCAGGTTTCCCTGAGGGACCAATAGTTGTGGGGCTCTTGTTCAATGCATTTCTTTGATACTAAAGCTGAGAAAAAAAGATCCCAGATGTCAGAAACATTTATGAGACAGAGGCTGTCCCTAGTTTTCATTTGCATCTCTTTGTTCTCGTCATCAAAGACACTTGTGCAACCATCACCAAACAAGATCCTTCTACTTGCTCATTATATGCTTCTTCCTGGGCAGCAGCAAAGCTGACAGTTCCCTTGCTAAATAGCAAAAACTCTGATTAAGGTACTGCCCTGGGCAAGTCGTTCATTCAGCCTCAGGTGAAACTTGAGTCTCCACTTAGAGCTTTCTTTGTGTGCCATGCATAAAGAAGTCTCAAAGAGGAAGAAAGCTCTGTGTGGACTCTGGCAAGAAGGGCATATGGAATAATAATCTCTGCTTAATCAAGACTGGTGGGAGCTGTCATTGCACCTACTTTCCCAAAAGAAATAAAGTACCTAGCTATGTTTGTCTGAAGCCTGAAAACAAAAGGCTGTTTATTATTGAAACAGGTGATTGATAATCTCAAATCTAGCATTATACCATTTTGAATTGCTAGAATTAGAAATCTGTGTCAAATTTAGAAGGCAGAATGAAAGCTGGGGATCAACTTAAGGAAGAAATTTGTTTTTAAAGATTTTTTGATGTGAGCCACTTTTAAAAATTCTTTATTGAATTTCTGACAATACTGCCTCTGTTTTACGTTTTGCTTTTTTGGCTCCAAAGCATGGGGGATCTTAGTTCCTGGACAGGGATTGCGTTAGCACCCCTTGCATTAGAAGGCAAAGTTTTTACCATTGAACAACCAGAGAAGTTCCAAGGAAGAGAATTTTAACAGTTAAAATACAAAGAACAAGCCACTTGGGGGAGATAGTGAAGTTGTTTCAAAGAGAGTTCCTTTGTGAATCATATTTCTACCATTTCTGAAATGACTGGATTCTTCTTGTTAAATTTCCAACAAAAAAAAAGGCATAAAAGAGATGCAACAGGATTCTGCACTGATTATACTGGACTTTTGCAAGGCTTCATTTGGTAAATTTGAAAGTGTGTATGAAGCAATGAAATTATTAGAGATTGCCTTTTTATTTTCCTTCATATAAGTCAAAGTTACAATTTTGCTAAAGATTATGAGGTTTGTTTCCCTACATTTAGGCAAATTCAGTGTGTAATCTACCTTTTTGACCTTTTCCAATCTGAGAAGTAAATATGAAGGCTAGGAGAGTTTTTGTTTGCATTCTTTTTTTGATATGTGAGGTTGAACAGACTTTTATATATTTAAGAGACATTTGTATTTCTTTTTTCTGTGAACTGCTTGTTCATTTCCTTTTCTCACTTAGTTATTAAACTTTTAGACTATTACAGATTTATAGAGCTAACAGTCATTTCTCTATGATATGATTCATGAATGCTTTCCAGAGTTTCACATTTGCTTTTATTGTATTTTTCTAGTAAATTTTTCGAATAAGTTTTAGTGCAATAAATTGCACTAAAATAATAAAATAATAAAAAGCTAAAGCTTTTCCCCTCCACTTTTGGAGCATGAGTAATACTAAGAAAAATGTTTTTTAAAATTTATTCTCTATTTGATTAATATTTTAGAAGCTTATACTTCATGTTTAAGTCTGGAATTCATTTAGGAATTAACTATGAATCCAGTTCTATTATTTTATGGATAACTTTCCCAATTTATTGAATTAGTCCTCATCAAGATGCAATGCTACATTTACCACATACTTAAGATTTCATTTATACTTGGTACTATTTCTGGAATTTCTGTGATACCACATTGACTGGTCTGTATTTGCAGCCATATTACAATGTTTTAATTATTCCAGCTTTCTAATATGTTTTAGTATCTATTAGGACCATCTCTTCCCTCAATCATCATGGACATTGTTTTTTAATTTTTTATATGAAATTTATCCAGTTAGAAAACAATGGATAGGGCTTCCCTGGTGGTCCAGTGGGTAAGGATACCGCCTTGCAGTGCAAGGGGCGCCGGTTTGATCCCTGGCCTGGGAAGATCCCACGTGCCGTGGAGCGGCTGGACCAATGTGTCCAATTACCGAGACGGAGTTCTGGAGCGCATGCTCCCAGATCCAGTGCTCTGTGACAACAGAGGCCACTGGGAGGCCCATGGGCCAAAGAACAAAAATGGATGTTCTTAAAGATTGCAAGGCTTCATTTGGTAAATTTGAAAGTGTGTATGAAGCAATGAAATTATTAGAGATTGCCTTTTTATTTTCCTTCATATAAGTCAAAGTTACAATTTTGCTAAAGATTATGAGGTTTGTTTCCCTACATTTAGGCAAATTCAGTGTGTAATCTACCTTTTTGACCTTTTCCAATCTGAGAAGTAAATATGAAGGCTAGGAGAGTTTTTGTTTGCATTCTTTTTTTGATATGTGAGGTTGAACAGACTTTTATATATTTAAGAGACATTTGTATTTCTTTTTTCTGTGAACTGCTTGTTCATTTCCTTTTCTCACTTAGTTATTAAACTTTTAGACTATTACAGATTTATAGAGCTAACAGTCATTTCTCTATGATATGATTCATGAATGCTTTCCAGAGTTTCACATTTGCTTTTATTGTATTTTTCTAGTAAATTTTTCGAATAAGTTTTAGTGCAATAAATTGCACTAAAATAATAAAATAATAAAAAGCTAAAGCTTTTCCCCTCCACTTTTGGAGCATGAGTAATACTAAGAAAAATGTTTTTTAAAATTTATTCTCTATTTGATTAATATTTTAGAAGCTTATACTTCATGTTTAAGTCTGGAATTCATTTAGGAATTAACTATGAATCCAGTTCTATTATTTTATGGATAACTTTCCCAATTTATTGAATTAGTCCTCATCAAGATGCAATGCTACATTTACCACATACTTAAGATTTCATTTATACTTGGTACTATTTCTGGAATTTCTGTGATACCACATTGACTGGTCTGTATTTGCAGCCATATTACAATGTTTTAATTATTCCAGCTTTCTAATATGTTTTAGTATCTATTAGGACCATCTCTTCCCTCAATCATCATGGACATTGTTTTTTAATTTTTTATATGAAATTTATCCAGTTAGAAAACAATGGATAGGGCTTCCCTGGTGGTCCAGTGGGTAAGGATACCGCCTTGCAGTGCAAGGGGCGCCGGTTTGATCCCTGGCCTGGGAAGATCCCACGTGCCGTGGAGCGGCTGGACCAATGTGTCCAATTACCGAGACGGAGTTCTGGATCGCATGCGCCCAGAGCCAGTGCTCTGTGACAACAGAGGCCACCGCGATGGGAGGCCCACATGGGCCAAAGAACAAAAATGGATGAAAATGGACAAATGAAAGACCAATAGAAGTGGCCCGCCTGCTCCCTGCCCCAAAATAAATAAATAAATAAATCTAAACATGTCCTAAAAAAAAAACAAAAAAGAACAATGGATAAAATTTGTTTTACAATCATAATGTATTGATATCAGAATGCATAAAGGTCATTAGGATGATTATGTGAGTCCTTCCAAGAATACAGCAGTTCATTTCATTTTGTTTATACTTTGAGTACTTTGGTAGTATTTTAGCACTTTTATGTAGATTTTAAATATTTGTCAAATCTCTTCTTTCGTGTTTTTTTGTTTGTTTGTCCTGTCTTGAAAATATGGTATTTTCAATGCAGGAAAGAGATTTTTATTTTTAAAGGAGAAGAGAGCTGATGTGTCTATAATTAAAGGTACATAAAATGAAGGGCTGGAATCAGTACTGGAGAAGAACATCAAAACTGGGTTTTAAAGGGCTTTGGGTGCTATGAATTATGAATCTTATCTTTTAAATGACAATTAATACCTAGTAATTTTTAAAAGGTCACCTAATATTTTTGGACGATGAGAATTCTGGAAGCAGTGTGAAGAATGGACTAGAATAAGATAGCAAGATACAAGGTATCTAATTCAGGAAAATACTATGCTCTCCCTCATACTCAAGAAGAATGAAGACAAAGCCAACATTTACTAAAGACCTAATATATGCCCAGACATTGTGCTAAATACTTGCAGATTTCCCCCCAAAGTAGAGACTCATAAGTACCCCTACATCTGGCTTTTTAAATAGGGGAGCCTACTAATTTATGCTATACAGCTGGTAAGTAAAAACTAATCTATGCCTTATAATGTGTCAATATTCTTCCCATGACTGAACCCTGCTTCTATGAAACTTCATTTTTGCCTGCTTGCTCTTTCCCTATCTTGTTTCCCTATTACAAATCCTTATCTTTACGATGCCCATCATGAATCTATGGCTTTGGCAGCTTCTTTGTTATCTTTACGGCTATGCCGTGGAGCGGCTGGACCGATGTGTCCAATTACCGAGTCGAAGCTCTGGAGCGCATGCGCCCAGAATTGGTGCTCTGCAACAACAGAGGCCACCGCGATGGGAGGCCCACATGGGCCAAAGAACAAAAATGGATGAAAATGGACAAATGAAAGACCAATAGAAGTGGCCCGCCTGCTCCCTGCCCCAAAATAAATAAATAAATAAATCTAAACATGTCCTAAAAAAAAAACAAAAAAGAACAATGGATAAAATTTGTTTTACAATCATAATGTATTGATATCAGAATGCATAAAGGTCATTAGGATGATTATGTGAGTCCTTCCAAGAATACAGCAGTTCATTTCATTTTGTTTATACTTTGAGTACTTTGGTAGTATTTTAGCACTTTTATGTAGATTTTAAATATTTGTCAAATCTCTTCTTTCGTGTTTTTTTGTTTGTTTGTCCTGTCTTGAAAATATGGTATTTTCAATGCAGGAAAGAGATTTTTATTTTTAAAGGAGAAGAGAGCTGATGTGTCTATAATTAAAGGTACATAAAATGAAGGGCTGGAATCAGTACTGGAGAAGAACATCAAAACTGGGTTTTAAAGGGCTTTGGGTGCTATGAATTATGAATCTTATCTTTTAAATGACAATTAATACCTAGTAATTTTTAAAAGGTCACCTAATATTTTTGGACGATGAGAATTCTGGAAGCAGTGTGAAGAATGGACTAGAATAAGATAGCAAGATACAAGGTATCTAATTCAGGAAAATACTATGCTCTCCCTCATACTCAAGAAGAATGAAGACAAAGCCAACATTTACTAAAGACCTAATATATGCCCAGACATTGTGCTAAATACTTGCAGATTTCCCCCCAAAGTAGAGACTCATAAGTACCCCTACATCTGGCTTTTTAAATAGGGGAGCCTACTAATTTATGCTATACAGCTGGTAAGTAAAAACTAATCTATGCCTTATAATGTGTCAATATTCTTCCCATGACTGAACCCTGCTTCTATGAAACTTCATTTTTGCCTGCTTGCTCTTTCCCTATCTTGTTTCCCTATTACAAATCCTTATCTTTACGATGCCCATCATGAATCTATGGCTTTGGCAGCTTCTAGTTAGATGTCATCCTCACCTACCATAACATTTTGGCCTCTATTCTTCGTTACTAATCCTGGTTGGCCATGTATTTGGACCAGAATTTCTGATAGCCTTAGGTAATAATTGCTTTAATCAGTTCTGATTACACTGTCAGCCAAGTCAGTGGACAAACTCTTTAGATTTGAGAAGAGGGAAGTTGAAGGTGGATTGGATTATCCCAGATCTCATAAGTCAGTATAGAAATGAGGTCACACTTCACATGTCTCCAGCTTTTATCAGCCTGATATCTTCCATTGGCAAAGCGGTGGCTCTCAGCAACAACTCTGTTCCTATCGAGGTCATTTTGCTCCTATCTTAGAAAGTTCCCATTAATATCATACTGTATTTACAAATCCTTCTGGTTTTTGTGACCAATATGTCCCAGTCTGCCTAGGGCTTTCCCATTTCACTGTGGAAAGCCCCCCTTTCTAAAACATTTCTCAGTCCCTGCACAAACAATGATAGCTAGTCACCCTACCTCCAGTGTTCAGTCCAGGTTTCTTCTGTGTCTTTTCCTGGAACATTGCTATGTGCTTTCATCTGGAATGAAATCTCACATTACCATGGACCTTATTCATACAGTTACGCAGGACACTAACATTTCCAGGACACTAACATTTTCTTTGGCTGCTATTAGCATCACTAATTCTGACACTTCTAGTGCTCAGTTCTCTCCAGTCTATATGAGCACACACATTCCTTTGCTTCCTGGATCTCACTTGTTCATTTACAGGGTTGCATAGCCAACTGGATGGAACAGCTAGATGATAAAACTATTTTAATATTTATAGATATAATTCTTCCCTTTCCTAAGATGAATAGACACTACTCACACATGGCTGATTCTGGCTGGCCTCAAGTACAAAAACAATGCACTTATTCTGAGAGTCACTTGTCCCATCTGATTCTCAGGTTCTATAGTAGAGTCTGGCTTAATGAGCTAAATCCTCCTTTTCTCAGGTTGGACAAATCCTTTTCTAAGACTTATGTATTTATGCCCTCCTTTCAGCTTTTCCATTGGCCTCCAAACATGTTCATGTCCCTGAATCCCAAGTATGAATGGGTGGAAGTTCATAAGTTCATTGCCAGGAGGCTACAGATTCCCATGAAAATCACTGAATCATTCGGAAGAGGGCTAGAGTTAGGGATGTATAACATATCTTCAGTGCAGCTTAGATCTTTAACAAGTTGATGTATCCAGTCTAGACTCAGTATATTTCCACTCAACTATCATGTCAAATGTGGCTCCTTTCCTAAATTTTCTCAAGTGGAATTAACTGTTTCCCATGCATGTTTTCAAACCACTTCATTCAGATTCTTTCCCTACTACAGCCCATACTACTTATTATTTAAATGTATTTATTTTTAATTGAAGGACAATTGTTTTACAATATTGTATTGTTTTCTGCCATGTATCAACATGAATCATAGGTATACATATTACTTTCTATTACAGTTTTTGCTGTTGCTGATGATATATTTTTTTTTTGTCTTTGCTATCTAAAACCTTTATATTCCAGATTTATAACACATGGTGGATGTTCAAATATCTGTTGTTTGTTTAACCAGCTTTAGGCAGTACTTCTGGTCTCTTTAGCAGCCTTCCCTTGCTCTCCTTGTTCACCAGCAGGTAAAAGACCCTATGAGACTCCCTTATGTCACATAGCAAACCATGGTCTAACTCAAGCTGAAAGGGCAACATAAGAGCCCTGGGATCCTGAACTGCTGGTTTTATCCCTGGTTCACACTCGAATTCAACAGAACAAAATCTCCTATCTAGAGTCTAATGTTCATGCCGTAGAAAATCATTGGCTGCTCAAAAGTTTGGAGAACTCACAGTTGCTTCCACTTCATTCTTCTTTTAAAGGGCTAAGTATTTCCTCTAAGGCATCATTAGCAATCTGCCAAAGTTAAATTCTGAGACTAAGAAATCACAATACAACATCCTTTAGTAACTTACTTTTCAAAAGACACACAATCCATTTTGGAGAGAGCATTTGAAAACTGAAAAAAAAAATAGAGCTCATTTCTTTCTTGTCTCTATATGCAGAAATATTTTTTTCTTTTACTCTGGTAGAAAGTTCCCGAAGAATATGTAATGGAGTCTAGGCCATGTGTATAATTTTAAATGTTCACTTTTAGATTTCTTCAACTAAACAACAGTCTCATCATCAGGTCTAACAAACATTTTTAAGAACCCTATATATTCCAGATGTTCTAACAGATATTTTCACTTATATTCAGTCATTTAACATTCATAAAGTTCTGTGAAGTAAGAACTATTATTGATATTTAATGTTGAACAAACTGAGATTCAGAGAAGCTAAAATAATTTTCATTCCTACACCCAACATCCACTATATTTTGGAATCATGATTGAAACCTGGGACTAATTCTATTTCTCAAAAATGTTTAACACTTTATCACCTTCTATAAGATGAAAAGATGAACTGTTTCTAACAAGTATTTGGTTTATCATACTGTAGTAAGCAAACTCCTGAGATGGTCTTCAATGACCCCTCTTTCCTGGCATTCTCTGGCATTCCTGGCATCTCTGTGCAAACCCCTCTTCTTGAGTGAGAATTGGGACTTGTGACATGCTTTCCATGAACAGAATACAGTAAATGAGATGAGATGTCACTTCTATGATTAGACTCCAAAAGATCATGACTCCTGTAATGTTCTTTTGTTGTCACCCTGTTTTGCTTCCTGACTTTGATTTGAGATCTCTTTAGCAGCCTTCCCTTGCTCTCCTTGTTCACCAGCAGGTAAAAGACCCTATGAGACTCCCTTATGTCACATAGCAAACCATGGTCTAACTCAAGCTGAAAGGGCAACATAAGAGCCCTGGGATCCTGAACTGCTGGTTTTATCCCTGGTTCACACTCGAATTCAACAGAACAAAATCTCCTATCTAGAGTCTAATGTTCATGCCGTAGAAAATCATTGGCTGCTCAAAAGTTTGGAGAACTCACAGTTGCTTCCACTTCATTCTTCTTTTAAAGGGCTAAGTATTTCCTCTAAGGCATCATTAGCAATCTGCCAAAGTTAAATTCTGAGACTAAGAAATCACAATACAACATCCTTTAGTAACTTACTTTTCAAAAGACACACAATCCATTTTGGAGAGAGCATTTGAAAACTGAAAAAAAAAATAGAGCTCATTTCTTTCTTGTCTCTATATGCAGAAATATTTTTTTCTTTTACTCTGGTAGAAAGTTCCCGAAGAATATGTAATGGAGTCTAGGCCATGTGTATAATTTTAAATGTTCACTTTTAGATTTCTTCAACTAAACAACAGTCTCATCATCAGGTCTAACAAACATTTTAAGAACCCTATATATTCCAGATGTTCTAACAGATATTTTCACTTATATTCAGTCATTTAACATTCATAAAGTTCTGTGAAGTAAGAACTATTATTGATATTTAATGTTGAACAAACTGAGATTCAGAGAAGCTAAAATAATTTTCATTCCTACACCCAACATCCACTATATTTTGGAATCATGATTGAAACCTGGGACTAATTCTATTTCTCAAAAATGTTTAACACTTTATCACCTTCTATAAGATGAAAAGATGAACTGTTTCTAACAAGTATTTGGTTTATCATACTGTAGTAAGCAAACTCCTGAGATGGTCTTCAATGACCCCTCTTTCCTGGCATTCTCTGGCATTCCTGGCATCTCTGTGCAAACCCCTCTTCTTGAGTGAGAATTGGGACTTGTGACATGCTTTCCATGAACAGAATACAGTAAATGAGATGAGATGTCACTTCTATGATTAGACTCCAAAAGATCATGACTCCTGTAATGTTCTTTTGTTGTCACCCTGTTTTGCTTCCTGACTTTGAGTTGAGATGCTATGTGGAGAGGCCCATGTAGGAGTGCACTGAGAGTCCTCCAGCCAAAAGTCTGTGAGCCATGGAGGCCTTAGTCCCACACTCTGTAAGGAAGTAAATTCTGCCATCAACTTCATGAGTGATCTGGGAAGCAGATTCTCCCCAACTGTTCTCTAAGATGACTATGATCCAAGCTAATACCTTCACGGTAGCTTAGTAACAGACGTTGAAGTTGAGGACTCAGAAAAGACATGACCAGATTACTAATACACAGTAACTGAGATAATAAAAAGTGTATGTCTGTAAAGAATATTAAGTTCCTATTAAAAACATCATATGTGTTTAAACTGCTAACTTTGGGATAATATATAACACAGCAGTAGAAAGCTAACACACATGTACTCTTTGTTACTACTGCCTAACAAACCACTTCAAAAACTCAAATAAACTTCAAAACTGTAATAAACAGCAATGCTTCATTTTGCTCCAGAATTTTCAATATGGTTAGGAATTACTAGATTGGACTGGTCTCAGGCACATAATATCTGGAGCTTCAGTTGAGATCCACAGACTTTTTAAGGGATGGAAATAGATGCAAAGTCACTGGGGAGGCCTCTGTTTTCAACTAGGCTCATGATCATCCTATGTGGTGTCTCCACGTGTCCCCAGCATATTGGTTTCAATATAGTCAAGACTTGGTAGTCCAGGGCTCTGAGAAAAAGTTGTGTAAGGAACCATGCCAGAGACTACATGACCTAGTGTCAAAACTCACATAGTGTCACTGTCACAATCTACTATTAGTTACAAAAGATGAATCATAACTCAGTGTGGGAGAAACCTAATTAGTGTGTTGACTATCGGGAGATAAGAACATCTGGGGACTACCCTGGAGTTTTGTCTATCATACTATTCTATGCCCTTCTTTCTTATCAAATGTCAAATTCTACGGGCCTCCTTTCTCTGTCCTGGCATTCTCTGGCATTCCTGGCATCTCTGTGCAAACCCCTCTTCTTGAGTGAGAATTGGGACTTGTGACATGCTTTCCATGAACAGAATACAGTAAATGAGATGAGATGTCACTTCTATGATTAGACTCCAAAAGATCATGACTCCTGTAATGTTCTTTTGTTGTCACCCTGTTTTGCTTCCTGACTTTGAGTTGAGATGCTATGTGGAGAGGCCCATGTAGGAGTGCACTGAGAGTCCTCCAGCCAAAAGTCTGTGAGCCATGGAGGCCTTAGTCCCACACTCTGTAAGGAAGTAAATTCTGCCATCAACTTCATGAGTGATCTGGGAAGCAGATTCTCCCCAACTGTTCTCTAAGATGACTATGATCCAAGCTAATACCTTCACGGTAGCTTAGTAACAGACGTTGAAGTTGAGGACTCAGAAAAGACATGACCAGATTACTAATACACAGTAACTGAGATAATAAAAAGTGTATGTCTGTAAAGAATATTAAGTTCCTATTAAAAACATCATATGTGTTTAAACTGCTAACTTTGGGATAATATATAACACAGCAGTAGAAAGCTAACACACATGTACTCTTTGTTACTACTGCCTAACAAACCACTTCAAAAACTCAAATAAACTTCAAAACTGTAATAAACAGCAATGCTTCATTTTGCTCCAGAATTTTCAATATGGTTAGGAATTACTAGATTGGACTGGTCTCAGGCACATAATATCTGGAGCTTCAGTTGAGATCCACAGACTTTTTAAGGGATGGAAATAGATGCAAAGTCACTGGGGAGGCCTCTGTTTTCAACTAGGCTCATGATCATCCTATGTGGTGTCTCCACGTGTCCCCAGCATATTGGTTTCAATATAGTCAAGACTTGGTAGTCCAGGGCTCTGAGAAAAAGTTGTGTAAGGAACCATGCCAGAGACTACATGACCTAGTGTCAAAACTCACATAGTGTCACTGTCACAATCTACTATTAGTTACAAAAGATGAATCATAACTCAGTGTGGGAGAAACCTAATTAGTGTGTTGACTATCGGGAGATAAGAACATCTGGGGACTACCCTGGAGTTTTGTCTATCATACTATTCTATGCCCTTCTTTCTTATCAAATGTCAAATTCTATCTTCAAAGAAAAGAGGCTTGGCTATTGGACAGATCTGCTTCTTACAGTCTCTATTTTTGCGTTTAAATGGAACACTTAGCTTTGGATGTGTCCTAGTATCCTGATGCATAAAATTAGGGTAAATTTCTACCCTATTATAGGTTGAGGTGAAAATCAATGAGGGAAACCCCAAAGTAGAGGAGTAGCATATAATGTGCTCCTTGTACAGTGGGTGACAGTCTTGCTTTTCTAGGTTCTTATGTTGTCTCCTGATCCTATGTTTTGTAATCCTCTCAGCTAGGGCTTACCATATCCTGCCTTTCATTATAGCTGTTTATGTACATTTATTATCTTATCCAATAAATTATAAAAAAACATTTTAGAAATAGGAATTATATTCATCTTTACTGTCCCATTAATTTAACATATGGTAGGTTTGCTCCTTGGAATAAAAGCTATGACAAACCTAGACAACATATTAAAAAGTAGAGAAATCCCTTTGTCAACAAAGTTCTATATAGTCAAAGCTATATATGTTTTTTCCTAGCAGTCAGGTACAGACGTGAGAGTTGGACCATAAAAATGGCTGAGCACCAAAGAATTGATGCTTTTGAACTGTGCTTCTGGAGAAGACACTTGAGAGTGCCTTGCACTGAAAGATCAAATTATTCAATCCTCAAGGAAATCAACCCTGAATATTCATTGAAAGGACTGATATTGAAGCTGAAGTTCCAATGCTTTAGTCACCTGATGGGAAGAACTGACTCATTCTAAAAGGCCCCGGTGCTGTGAAAGATTGAAAGCAAGAGGGGAAAGGGGCAACAGAGGATGAGATGTTTGGTTGGCCTCATCAACTCAATAGGCATGAGTTTGAGCAGAATCCAGGAGATGGTGAAGGACAGAGAATCCTAGTGTGCTGCAGTCCATAGAATTGCAAAGAGCTGGACACGACTTAGCAACTGAACAATAACAACCGAACAATAACAATAACAATAACAACTTAATAAAGTTATCAATGAAATAGTCATGACTTACTCTTTGTATTTAATCACCTGGCACTCTCTGTTCATTGCCTTGTCTCCCAGCACCTTAGCAGAATTGACTATGTCTTGTAACTTTGTCTCCATTGCCAGCCTCAGAGTTTGGACAAAGTGTTCTTTAATTGAAATCCATAAAACAAATTGAAATATCCACTGTTATTTTCACATATTCCCTTATGCCTTCTACTAGACCCTTCCTATCTTCTGGTAGGAAACAGGAGGGAAAAGTGGAAAAAGTTAGTAGAATGGAGAGTTTAGGTATTCATCCTCAGTGGAGCTGGCTTTGAACAAGATTCAGGTGGCTACTATTTGTAAACTTTAGAAATTATTTAATCTCTCTATGTCTTTTGTCATTTGTAAAATGGGAAAAGTAGTTTCTCCTCACAAAGTACTTGTGAAAATAAAATGGGAAGATATATGTAACCTATATATGTATATGATAATGTACATAGCACTTATTAACACAATGCTCACACAAAGCCAGTGCATAGTAAATTCTGACTTCTGTTAAATGTTACCTATTCCAGGAAACCTTAAACTGCTCAAGCTGAAACTCTGCCCAGATTGCCTATGTAATTTTGCTTGATTCTTCCTTATGGAAAATGTCTTACTCAACTCTTTAACAGTGAACTATGTAGCTCATTTCATTATCATCCATATGATACTGCAAATTTTTAATCTATAGCATATGGGCAAGGTTTTGCAAGAAGTCCTGAATATAGCATAGATAAAGGAATATTTTTATATCCTTTCCCCACACTTTTACCTCTGTCTGTCCTCTTTTTAATGCTTATATAGATTAGAAGAACTTGCTAATATTATTGTGTAAAATATGGTATTGGTCCATTTTTTATTAGACTTCTGATTAAGTCTGCACTATTCCTTTCCCTCCTTCCCTTTTGATAAGCAGACTCAGGATTACTTTTGTAACCAGCATGTCTCTCTCTCTCACTTTTTTTTTTTTTTTGGCCACTTATATTGGTCCCTCATTTATCCATTTTCATCCATCTTTGTTCGGTGGGCTGTGTGGGCATTCTATCACAGTGGCCTCAGTCACCACAGAGTACCGGTTCTGGGCACATGCATCCCAGAGCTTGGCTCTCCAGTTGGACACATCAGCCCAGCCTATCCATGGCATGCGGGATCCTCCCAGGCCAGGGATGGAACTGGTGCCTCTTGCACCGCAAGGCAGTGTCCCGACCCACTGGACCAACAGGGAAGCCATCTCTCTCACTCTTGTTCTCTCTCTTTGAAAACCACATTTAAGCACATGCTTCTCCAAATTTCTATCCTCCTTTCTCCCTTTTCTTGGAGATGAAGAGATGAAGACTTCCTTATTTTATAACAACGTCCATCAGTGAACCTTACTTTGGGCACTATTGAGCACTAAATCAATATTTTTAAATTTTTGGTTCTGCATACTTGTCTTAGTCCAAAATTTTGCTGGGAGAAAAGGTAAATGAAGGGCAGAATCTGACTGTATTTTTGTTCTTGGAAGTAATACCATTAAAATTCCATCCCCTGAATATCTAGTGACTCCATAACAGCAGTATTAATAATAATGATATTGACTAATATGCACCAAGTTCCTTGTGAGTCCTTCTAAATATTTTCTATGTACTGACTCATGAAAGAAATCCTCAGAACAATCTAATGAACTAAATATTGAAACATATACCCATTGACCTTCTCTTCAGCATCAACTGGCTGCAAGTGGCAAAGATGAGATGCAAACACAGAAAATTTATCGTTAGCCACAGACAAGTCTTATTCTTTGCAATATACTTCTTCTCACCAGGTACGTATAAATAAGGGGTGAATGTAAAACCTGAACTGCTCCAACCTACCCCATTATCATTCCTGAATTACACAGCTAAGACAACTCTCCTACTAGTTAGATATGCATTAAATTAAACTAACTCAATTGTAAATCCATGTCAAGGAGAAATAAGCTTAAAAACCCTTGAGAATGTAACAGAAGATTAGCAGGACAAGTATCTGACATCAACAGTAGGAGAGCAAGATTATTAAAGCTGAGGTATAGCCAGTAAGAATAGCTTTTTTTTTTTTCTCAAGTGAGTTTCAGGTTCTTATCTTTTATCTTTGGTTTCCATCCACATTTCCACTACCAAATTGTCATATTAACTGAGGCCCAGCCATCAGCCAAAAGCCTATCCAATGGTTCTGGGCACATGCATCCCAGAGCTTGGCTCTCCAGTTGGACACATCAGCCCAGCCTATCCATGGCATGCGGATCCTCCCAGGCCAGGGATGGAACTGGTGCCTCTTGCACCGCAAGGCAGTGTCCCGACCCACTGGACCAACAGGGAAGCCATCTCTCTCACTCTTGTTCTCTCTCTTTGAAAACCACATTTAAGCACATGCTTCTCCAAATTTCTATCCTCCTTTCTCCCTTTTCTTGGAGATGAAGAGATGAAGACTTCCTTATTTTATAACAACGTCCATCAGTGAACCTTACTTTGGGCACTATTGAGCACTAAATCAATATTTTTAAATTTTTGGTTCTGCATACTTGTCTTAGTCCAAAATTTTGCTGGGAGAAAAGGTAAATGAAGGGCAGAATCTGACTGTATTTTTGTTCTTGGAAGTAATACCATTAAAATTCCATCCCCTGAATATCTAGTGACTCCATAACAGCAGTATTAATAATAATGATATTGACTAATATGCACCAAGTTCCTTGTGAGTCCTTCTAAATATTTTCTATGTACTGACTCATGAAAGAAATCCTCAGAACAATCTAATGAACTAAATATTGAAACATATACCCATTGACCTTCTCTTCAGCATCAACTGGCTGCAAGTGGCAAAGATGAGATGCAAACACAGAAAATTTATCGTTAGCCACAGACAAGTCTTATTCTTTGCAATATACTTCTTCTCACCAGGTACGTATAAATAAGGGGTGAATGTAAAACCTGAACTGCTCCAACCTACCCCATTATCATTCCTGAATTACACAGCTAAGACAACTCTCCTACTAGTTAGATATGCATTAAATTAAACTAACTCAATTGTAAATCCATGTCAAGGAGAAATAAGCTTAAAAACCCTTGAGAATGTAACAGAAGATTAGCAGGACAAGTATCTGACATCAACAGTAGGAGAGCAAGATTATTAAAGCTGAGGTATAGCCAGTAAGAATAGCTTTTTTTTTTTTCTCAAGTGAGTTTCAGGTTCTTATCTTTTATCTTTGGTTTCCATCCACATTTCCACTACCAAATTGTCATATTAACTGAGGCCCAGCCATCCACTGATAAAGAGTTAATTTGTCCATACCTAGAACCTGTAACTGTATCATTTTTTTGTTTCCCTTGGTAATTGATGTTGTTGTTCAGTTGCTAAGTCATGTCCAATTCTTTGTGATCCCATTAACTGCAGTATCCTAGGCTTCCCTGTCCTTCACTATCTTCTGGATGGATTTAAAACCATTGAGTCTACATGATAGCAACAAGCAGTATGATGTTAGTGGGTCTATTCAACTAAATTCTACTTCAGTAATTTACCTGCAAAGCTGTAGAGCCAAGAAAGCAAGATTTCACAGCCTTTTAAGATCTGCAACTTTGAAAACTAAACTAAACAACAACAGCTATATGGATGGGGCCACAGTGATACTGACCACTGATCAGCATTCATCCACTTATAAATAGAAGGAAATGCAACAGCAAGCCAATACCTACTATTTAAGCACATATTGGAGCCAAAGTCTGTCCAACAGCACAATGATGAACCAGATGTGAACCCTGATTTCAAGTAGTCTAAAGGTCTGCTTAGGGAGCTAAGGTTTAATTAAATAAGACAGAGGTCAACACAAAACAGTATCAAAAGTATTAAAGAGATCAAAGACTGTAAGGGAGTGGAGAAAAGGAGGGAAAATGAGGATATCTCTCAACCAGCATTGAAGAGGCATATAATTATATATTAATTCTTGAACAATAGCATTGAATATACACACTGTTATGTGTTTAGTACTAGAAGCTTCAAAAAAGCTTGAAAATGCAGTTTCTCATTTTTTTTTTCTACATGTACTTAGTATAAAAGAGTAGCTCAAACAACAGAATCCCAAGATTCATGTATGCTGGAAGATGGGGAAATGTTATTACTAGATTTGACAGCTAAAAACTTCTAATAAAAGAAGGTAATCAATGTTCTTCCTTTGTGATACATGTGAATATTCTATTTAGTAAATCATTGATTTGATTATTTACTTCTCAGTCTAGTCCTTTTTAAAGAAATAATATTTTGTCTTTTTTTTTTTCCTGCTTATTCCCAGCACCTGAGACAGAGTAGGTACTCAATAAATAATTGTTGGGGAAAAAAAATGAATGAACATTGTAGGAAAAAATAATGGAATAATGAAGTACATGAATCAATGACATTTAAGCTACATGAAACAAAATCATTGACTGACAACAATCAAGCTACACAAAAGGAGAGCTCTCTTCTTTTTTTTTTAAGGGAAAATTCTGTGTGTGCACTGTATACACAAGTTCCAAAACAAACACACAGACTCGGCTGTGATTTACCTAACAGGTTAGAGAATGGCATTTTCCTGGACTCCAGAAATACACTGAGGGAACTTATTAAATGGTGTCTTGTACAAATGCCAGACACCCCAAATAGTCAGACTTCCCCAGCCATTTCATAAACAAACTTCAGCAGTCAATTGGCTTAATTGAACTGTCAAAGTAGGTCAGACTGAAAGGGCAGAGAGTATATAAAATAGTCCAATGTCTCAGTCTCAAGGAGCTCATCATTAGACTTCCATCTTATCATAATTAATATATTATTAAAATGCTCACAAAATAAATTGGCTTCATTCCAGAGATTTGAAGTCACACAAAAAAATGAGGCGGGGAAACATTCAGGGTAATTCTCCTGGAACTGCAAATCTATATGGGCTACATTATTTTTCTTCTTAGTTGAAATAAGAGATATGTTCTTTTAGTAATAATGTTCTCATATTTTAGAGCTTTGAAAGCTTAAAACAAACATTTCTAAGTTTGTCCGTATTAGGTTAGAGTCATAATTTTACCAATCCAATATTTCGTCTCAAACAAAACAAACAAATGAAATGTTTTATTCATCTGCTTATCAGCTTTAAGACTGAGATATATCCACAAAATATATCTAGCACAGTACCTAGAACAATAGAGGAAAACAGACAAATAACAGGCATTTATTGGAATGACTGAAATTCTAATTTCCTAGAATAAATCATTGATTTGATTATTTACTTCTCAGTCTAGTCCTTTTTAAAGAAATAATATTTTGTCTTTTTTTTTCCTGCTTATTCCCAGCACCTGAGACAGAGTAGGTACTCAATAAATAATTGTTGGGGAAAAAATGAATGAACATTGTAGGAAAAAATAATGGAATAATGAAGTACATGAATCAATGACATTTAAGCTACATGAAACAAAATAATTGACTGACAACAATCAAGCTACACAAAAGGAGAGCTCTCTTCTTTTTTTAAGGGAAAATTCTGTGTGTGCACTGTATACACAAGTTCCAAAACAAACACACAGACTCGGCTGTGATTTACCTAACAGGTTAGAGAATGGCATTTTCCTGGACTCCAGAAATACACTGAGGGAACTTATTAAATGGTGTCTTGTACAAATGCCAGACACCCCAAATAGTCAGACTTCCCCAGCCATTTCATAAACAAACTTCAGCAGTCAATTGGCTTAATTGAACTGTCAAAGTAGGTCAGACTGAAAGGGCAGAGAGTATATAAAAATAGTCCAATGTCTCAGTCTCAAGGAGCTCATCATTAGACTTCCATCTTATCATAATTAATATATTATTAAAATGCTCACAAAATAAATTGGCTTCATTCCAGAGATTTGAAGTCACACAAAAAAATGAGGCGGGGAAACATTCAGGGTAATTCTCCTGGAACTGCAAATCTATATGGGCTACATTATTTTTCTTCTTAGTTGAAATAAGAGATATGTTCTTTTAGTAATAATGTTCTCATATTTTAGAGCTTTGAAAGCTTAAAACAAACATTTCTAAGTTTGTCCGTATTAGGTTAGAGTCATAATTTTACCAATCCAATATTTCGTCTCAAACAAAACAAACAAATGAAATGTTTTATTCATCTGCTTATCAGCTTTAAGACTGAGATATATCCACAAAATATATCTAGCACAGTACCTAGAACAATAGAGGAAAACAGACAAATAACAGGCATTTATTGGAATGACTGAAATTCTAATTTCCTAGAATAACTCATTTCTGATTTTTCACTTTTTTCTAACTTTTAATTCATATTTTCTTACTGATCTACCTTGGAATTATTCTGTATCATGTAGGAAATACAATATTTGGAAGAAATTTTAAGAAAAATTTTATGAGATGCTTGCTATATGCCAGGTACAGTATCTCATTTTAATCTCAACACAACCTTATGAAGGAGATCCTCTTAGTGTCCTCATTTTATAGATGAGGAAATTGACACTTTGAGAGATTAAGTAAATTGTCCAAGTTTATGCACTTAAACCATGAAAGAACCAGAATTTAAACCAAATGCTTATATCTCCCAAGATAACTTTCATTGACTCGTGATTTCAAGTGAAACACAATAAAGAAGTAACACAACTCTTCTCCTTTGGCATCGTCTTTCTCCATCTGGGTCTTGGGATCTCCTATGTTAGAACGTTCTGGACTAGGGCAGGACTAATAGAGAGGTCTTGTGGAAATAGAAATTCTTCAGCTTCACCCAGACCTAGTGAAGGAACATATCCATATCTAAGAGGAAAGATTGAACCTGAAATAATAATAATAAAAACCTGTCATATTGGAAAGAAGATGAGAGAAGTGAAATGAAATCTTGACTATTACCATTATTTTCAGAATTGGCTAATATGAAAGGCAAATCTATTGTGTGTCTATGGCAGCTAAAACTATCAAAGCAGAATTTTATGTAGAGCTAAAGAGTAACAGGTTAACAGAGGAAGTTCAGTATTTGAAGGATGGGAAGTATTCTAAAGATAGAAGGAGGTGAACAACTTCCATACTATTCTAGGTGACCCTAAATACATTAGTTAAATCTCTGTATGTCTCAGTTGACTCGTGTACAAAATGGGGAAAATAATATCTATGAAAGAACATCAACACAAATACTTTAGTAAAAACGTGTAGCTGTGTGTACTGCATATAAATAGGCATTTAGCTAGAAGTGTATATATATATATATATTTTTTTTTTCCCTAAATTAGCTAGCTTCTCCTGCATGGATAGTGCTACATTCTGAGTAGATCTGTACATCTCTCTGATTAATTTTGGCTACATACTAAACTAAAAGGTTGTTCCTATAGTCCAATAGCTATACTGCAAAACTAGCCTCCAAGGCCAAAAATGAAAAAAAAAAAAAAAAAAAAAAAGCAAAAAAGAAGAAACATGACATTGTCTTGTAAACTCCCTGGAATAGCAATGCATTCACTTTCTCATAAACTAACTGCCCTTTCCAAACACTGACCAAGGCCGAGGTCATTCTGCTCCAGATATTCTAAAAATGGCACGAAGACATTTTTGAGTTAACTATCTTTATTGGGTCAGACTCATGACCTTGGAGCCAAGATAGCAGGAGTGATCTGAAATTTAGCAACCAGTTTAGAGTCAGGTTTGCTGGGTAGACTTACTAATAAGGACCAGGTCATAGGTTCAACGCTTGTTATATACACCTTCTTCTAGGATCTCTAAACAGCATAACTGGGGCCACTTGCACAGCAATACTCACAGGAAAGATGGAGCAGAGGTCAAGCCTTTGACAGAAACCATTCAGGCCCTAACTGGATGTGGGGCCTATCTGTCACGTTCCCTTAGGAGAGACACTGACCTGTGCTTTGATTCTCAAAGTGTGTGCTGAATCTGTTTTCATTTCAAGAGAAACTTGAGGATTCACTGACTGGAGAGGTGGGTAGAGGAAGGATATGTGTGCACAGTTTAAAGCTCCAGAACATGTGGGTATATGTATTTTCAAAGAGATGTGCTTTTTGTGTTAGAATAAAGGAGAAGGAGAATGTAGAAAAATGAAGAGAATATTCCCATTTATTAAGCACTGCGAGAGCTTTACACAAACCTGTTATGTATTTACCATTAATGACTTCCAGGTGGCAGGCACTGTGCTGGGGATAAACACCAGTAAACAGAGGAACAAGCCAGACAGTATTCCTTGTTTTTATAGAGTTTACTCTCTGATAAGTGAAATAAAAGTTGAAAAATCAATTATAACTGTCACATGTGATATATAAACAGGATTGAAGGGCATTATGGAAGCATCTGATAAGGGATAGATTTAGTTATGATTTCTGAATGTCAAACACAGAAACTATTTCTTACTTAAAATGAAGTGGGTTTCAGAAATGAGTCTCATAATAATTCACAGAATACAAGAAAAAATATAGCATGTGGGCCTTTTAAAGGACAGACTACTTTGTAATCTTGGAATCTCATAAACAGGACATCATGAATCTATCTGGGGATCCTACCATGGCATGACTCTGCTACAAACATTGCATTTCTATGCTTCTCTGTAAAACAGTAGTAGAAGACTCAGCACCTAATTGGTTTATTTTAGGCCATTTGCCAAACCTTTGGTCAAGATTACCAAAAAGATGATGTGGGAGTGAAGCAGCTATGTTTGCAAACAAAACTATCACAAAGATCTCAGGTAGAATCAGGTAGTGGAACTTCAAATGAAACTTCAACCGTAAAACAGATATTTTGTCCATTTTATAAGATGTGGAAAGAAAACTCCAGGAAGGTTTTAGTGACTTATCTAGAGTCACACAACCATTAAATTAAAGGAGTGAGAATGGAAACTCAAGACTTCCTGATTAGAAAACTCATGGTTTTTCCATTATATCACACTTTCTGAATTTGTAAGTTATATAATTAAACTTGGGCTCTTTAAGTAACTAGGGCCAGATTCTGAATAATCAATTTTGATGCCATTGGCAGTCTATCCTCAAGAAAAGAAAGAAAAATTTCCCTTGTCATCCTGATGTATTTTCCACAAAGTGTGTAAAAGCTGTAGCAAAAGCAACCTTATAAGACAATGATTGCATTAAATGCATATGTAATAAACCGGCAAATAAAGCAAACTTAGAGGAAATATTCAAGACAAAACTTGACCTCTGCTAATTACTGCCAGCATGGCCAAAGTCAAGGTTGGCAGTTGGAAACACAGTTAACGGATGGGAGGAGTGACTTTTTCAGCTAGTCTGTTCCTCAATGTCTCAAAGTGTTGGTGAATTAATACTTTTCTCAACACAGAAAAGCTAAAATAAGTGAATTAGCAAAAGCTATAGTACCAATCATTTTAATTTTTCCATCACCTTAGCCATGGCAGACATAATAGTTGATGGAATACCCTATGGGAAAACATAATAATAAGACACAATGTTAGTTTCAAACTATTCCTAGCACTGTCTGTAACTTTATCACTTTTCTGAATGTCAAACACAGAAACTATTTCTTACTTAAAATGAAGTGGGTTTCAGAAATGAGTCTCATAATAATTCACAGAATACAAGAAAAATATAGCATGTGGGCCTTTTAAAGGACAGACTACTTTGTAATCTTGGAATCTCATAAACAGGACATCATGAATCTATCTGGGGATCCTACCATGGCATGACTCTGCTACAAACATTGCATTTCTATGCTTCTCTGTAAAACAGTAGTAGAAGACTCAGCACCTAATTGGTTTATTTTAGGCCATTTGCCAAACCTTTGGTCAAGATTACCAAAAAGATGATGTGGGAGTGAAGCAGCTATGTTTGCAAACAAAACTATCACAAAGATCTCAGGTAGAATCAGGTAGTGGAACTTCAAATGAAACTTCAACCGTAAAACAGATATTTTGTCCATTTTATAAGATGTGGAAAGAAAACTCCAGGAAGGTTTTAGTGACTTATCTAGAGTCACACAACCATTAAATTAAAGGAGTGAGAATGGAAACTCAAGACTTCCTGATTAGAAAACTCATGGTTTTTCCATTATATCACACTTTCTGAATTTGTAAGTTATATAATTAAACTTGGGCTCTTTAAGTAACTAGGGCCAGATTCTGAATAATCAATTTTGATGCCATTGGCAGTCTATCCTCAAGAAAAGAAAGAAAAATTTCCCTTGTCATCCTGATGTATTTTCCACAAAGTGTGTAAAAGCTGTAGCAAAAGCAACCTTATAAGACAATGATTGCATTAAATGCATATGTAATAAACCGGCAAATAAAGCAAACTTAGAGGAAATATTCAAGACAAAACTTGACCTCTGCTAATTACTGCCAGCATGGCCAAAGTCAAGGTTGGCAGTTGGAAACACAGTTAACGGATGGGAGGAGTGACTTTTTCAGCTAGTCTGTTCCTCAATGTCTCAAAGTGTTGGTGAATTAATACTTTTCTCAACACAGAAAAGCTAAAATAAGTGAATTAGCAAAAGCTATAGTACCAATCATTTTAATTTTTCCATCACCTTAGCCATGGCAGACATAATAGTTGATGGAATACCCTATGGGAAAACATAATAATAAGACACAATGTTAGTTTCAAACTATTCCTAGCACTGTCTGTAACTTTATCACTTTTCTGTCCACTCAAGAAAGCATTCCAGAAAACTCACGAACATGAGAGTCACTTGGAAGTGACTCTTAATGTATGTAAAATTTAAACAACCCCATTCTGCAACTTTATCATACAACACACATAAATGATTATGATACAAAATATATTCTGATGATTTTTGAGAAAATGAATAACTGCTTTAAGATCCAGATCTGAATTCAACTGCTTCATGAGTTATCACAGAAGACTCTGATCTACACTTGCACTTTAAGAAGACCTACTTGGAGCCTGAATCACAGAATTTTGACTATACTTTACACACCATCCCTTCAGAATAGACACTACTTCACAGTTTTCTAACTGTCTCATGTGAATCTCATGCTGGATAAGAAATGTAGGGAAGACACTAATCAGTTCACAGTACAGAGGTGGGCACAGCTATTATAAGTACAGGGATCTCCTGTTTGCAGTGTTGGCTCTTGAAGTCATTGAGATAACTTCATAAAGAATATGCAGAACCTTGAAAAATTGTACTATTCTATTGAAGTTAACAAGTATCACAGGAGCCAGACTTAAGACTATTCTCAGGGAATATATTTTTGAAAGCTAAGACTTAAACTTTATTGGGTAATGATACAGTTATTTATGGCTACATTAATTTGCTAATATTGTGTTAATGATGTCTGTGTTTATATTCACTAGGGCCACTGGTTTATAATACTTTTGTTCTTGTAAAGGCTTTGTCTAATATTGGAACCAGGATAACTTTTGCTTCAGAAAATGAGATGAGACGTGTTCCCTCATCTCTGTTCCTGAAGAACTGGGATTATTGAATCTTCAACAGAATTAACCCACAAAGTCACCTGTCATGGAGTTTTCTTTATATTAAGTTTCTGATTATGGCTTTCTACTTCTTCTTAAGTCACAATTGTGTTGTTCAAATACTGACTTGGCTAAGAAGTTTGTTCAGGTTTTGGTAACTTTTGGCCAACCCAATACTTACATTTCATCTAATGTTTGATCCCTATGGCCAGGAACATAATAGTTGATGGAATACCCTATGGGAAAACTAATAATAGCACAATGTTAGTTTCAAACTTTTCCCTGCACTGCTGAACTTTATCACTTTCCTGTCCACTCAAGAAAGCATTCCAGAAAACTCACGAACATGAGAGTCACTTGGAAGTGACTCTTAATGTATGTAAAATTTAAACAACCCCATTCTGCAACTTTATCATACAACACACATAAATGATTATGATACAAAATATATTCTGATGATTTTTGAGAAAATGAATAACTGCTTTAAGATCCAGATCTGAATTCAACTGCTTCATGAGTTATCACAGAAGACTCTGATCTACACTTGCACTTTAAGAAGACCTACTTGGAGCCTGAATCACAGAATTTTGACTATACTTTACACACCATCCCTTCAGAATAGACACTACTTCACAGTTTTCTAACTGTCTCATGTGAATCTCATGCTGGATAAGAAATGTAGGGAAGACACTAATCAGTTCACAGTACAGAGGTGGGCACAGCTATTATAAGTACAGGGATCTCCTGTTTGCAGTGTTGGCTCTTGAAGTCATTGAGATAACTTCATAAAGAATATGCAGAACCTTGAAAAATTGTACTATTCTATTGAAGTTAACAAGTATCACAGGAGCCAGACTTAAGACTATTCTCAGGGAATATATTTTTGAAAGCTAAGACTTAAACTTTATTGGGTAATGATACAGTTATTTATGGCTACATTAATTTGCTAATATTGTGTTAATGATGTCTGTGTTTATATTCACTAGGGCCACTGGTTTATAATACTTTTGTTCTTGTAAAGGCTTTGTCTAATATTGGAACCAGGATAACTTTTGCTTCAGAAAATGAGATGAGACGTGTTCCCTCATCTCTGTTCCTGAAGAACTGGGATTATTGAATCTTCAACAGAATTAACCCACAAAGTCACCTGTCATGGAGTTTTCTTTATATTAAGTTTCTGATTATGGCTTTCTACTTCTTCTTAAGTCACAATTGTGTTGTTCAAATACTGACTTGGCTAAGAAGTTTGTTCAGGTTTTTAAACCAGAGTAAACTTTTTGGCCAACCCAATACTTCATTCATTTCATCTAATTTGTTGACTATATTAGAATTAAGGTGTTCGTAACAGTCCCTCTTTTCTTTTTAATGTCAGTAGGATCTATAATGTTCTTTCTCTCATTTTTAGTATTGACGGTTTGTATCTTTTGGACTTAATCAGTCCAACTAGATATTTAGCAACTTAATCCCAAAGGTTAGGAGCAACTCATGGATGTGCACTCTAACCACTTCTGTTCCACACTGAATTGGTGTTCTGGGACAATATAAGTAGGTCAGTGGTACAGAATATAAATTGTACACATAGATCCTCAGGGATTTGATCAATAGGTTTCCATAAAGGTTCCAAGATGATTTAATGAGACAGTCTTCTCAATATATGGTGCTGGAACTCGTAGATACCAATATAGAAAAAAAAAACCCAAAAAACAAATCTCAGCCCTTGCCTCACAAAAAGATGGCATAATTAATTTAAAGGATCATCATCATAAATGTAAAGTCTAAGACGATAAAACTTTTAAA